>JAFELO010001430.1:0-24166 GCA_017140195.1 Eumaeus atala
TGCTTCCGCTTCTAAATTATTACTAAATATATAATCTTTAATCTCTTGTACTGTATCATCGTCATCAACCACTGGTGTAGAAGGTTTCGCTGTTTCAACTATTAAGTCGATTGGAGCATATCTTAAAAGATTATTATCTTTTAATGCTTCTTCGCAACTCTCCGGATCATCTAATATTGATAAAAAAGATAGTTTGTTCCTGTACCTATTTAACTTACTATCAATGCCTCTCTCAGTTCGTGTTAGTTCATTATCATTAGCATCTTGTAACTTCAACAATGTATATACGCCTTAAGTATGTTAGACATCTCCCTAACCCATGCACTTAATTTAGTATTTCTTTCAGTCTCGAGATTCTCCCATTTTGCAATACGTTTGTCCTCGATAGTAGCTATTATCTCCGAGAATATTATTTCTGAATAACTCTTGTATTTTTTTATTTGTAGTTGTTCTAAAAATTGTGTGTAACAAATAATTGGCGCTTCAAAAATCCACGATAAGCACTTAGCAACCATTGATTTTCCAGATGATTTAGTACCTATAATTATAACTCGACATGTAGGTTCTAAATAATTTAGTTTTAAATAAGGACGTGGATTTTTGCAGAATAGCGACATTGCAGTAATAGAAGACATTAAAAATACATATTTAGAAAAGGTGACACTATATTTTGTATTTCCGTGTATCGAACGACGATGATGTAATTCAATGGGGCATAGATTGTACCATGGAGATGAATTTCTATTGATCGTTAGGGAACCACTTCGTATTACGTTTACCTTCTCGACATTATCCCAAAATGCCTCTATATTCTCGGAATTTAAGTATAGTGGCTCCGGTATTATAACTGGAGTAACAGTCATCATACAAGACAATCGTTCTTGTATGTTGCTAATATTTTCAGATAAATGTCGCCGTCCGTCCAAATTTATTACGTTAGATGGATGAAATTCTTTTATTTTCTCTTCTACATAATTATTTAGATGTGTTTTGTAATTACAATTTTGAAAAAAAAATTTGTTCGTCAAAATGTAATGGATATTTACAGTTGTACTTCGGGTTAAAATGACGACTATCAATGGGCCTATTAAAATCATTCATCGTATAATAAGTAGGCCACCTTATGCCTGAATCATTATTGAATGTGCGATATTCAATTTCTTTCGTGCTTGTCATGTAATTGAAATATTTATGATTTCGCTTAAACGACAGATCAATATAAGGGTAGGATACATTCAAAATAATGTCTGGATTTAAATTAAAAAGTTCCTTAATCTGATGCAATATGACAGACTTTTTCGAGTCATAGTGCATGTCGTCAGAAATTACGGTATTGTCACAAGTGTTAAGAATAAATTTCGATGTCTGGAAAGTCTCATCTTGCTCGTCCTTTTCTATTTCGCCTTCATCTTCCAATTCTTCTATACCTTCCATATCACCACTGTCGACAGAGGTACGAGATGAAGTCTTTAATTTTTTCCTTTTCGTTTGGAAACTTAGCAAATCTTGGATAATGCATTCAGCAACAGAATATGCGTCTTCACTAATGAATCTATGATTTACGTAATTAATATTGGTGCTGGCATCGATTATAGGTAGCCCAGATATTACGTACCCCCTATGCTTTACTGCAAGAGATTGCAACTTTTGTTTCAGCATTGCAAATATTATATTAAACTTACATACTTTATTATGTCTCAAATTAAAATCAATACATTTGCCTGTTGTCCCTTTTTGATCAATCTCATCTAAAATAATATTTTTTGGATCTAAATTAATGCAATGATTTTGTTTAGAAAATGCTTTGGCCAATGACGTATTACCGCTTCCTTGACTTCCAAGAGTTAAATAGCAAGTCGGTTTCGTGTTTAAATATGATTCTAGTGCATCATGATCAGTCCAATAATGTTTCGTATTAGCGTCACCGGACAGTGGTATACTGGTGTTATTTAGACCCACTATTGTTGCTGCTAATGAACGTGCAATTTTATCACTTTGAATTTTTCTTTCCAATGGTTTGATTTTAGTCGAATCACCATGGTATACAATTTCTCTATCAATCTCTTTACTCAAAATATTAAAACTATCCTCTATCAGTACGTTTCTTATATTATTCATATTTGACAACAAATGTTTTAAAACATAAAACTAAACAATTCTTTGAAAAATAAATGGATATTTTTTTCGTCATTTGACATTTGACGGATACTTTATTTTTTGCAGACGTAGGTAATCGAAGGCCGTCGATCAAACCTTCGATTTAATTTAAATAGTCTAAATTCACTAAACGGGCGAAGGAATTCAATTAGTTACCCCTACAGATTACGATATGTATTGTAAAAATAAATATTATCTAATGAGTTCATTAGCTAGTTATAAACTGTTACTTTTATATAATAATCTTTTAATTTTAGTACTACTATTATCTCTTAAAATTATATTTGACCACATAACTCTTGTATGTAATGTACTTACAAATAAAGAATACGCGATTACAACTTGGGGTAGATTGTGAAATATAGTAGGGTTAAATTCTTATAAGATTAAGTATTGTATATAACAAAGTTCAAAGAAGAAAGAAAAAATCTTTGATTTGCACCTGCAATCTATTCAAAAACTATAAGCACGTTTGTTGGTTCTTGCATTGTGAGGGGTCATTTTACCTTTTTTCCTATTTTTCAAGCATCTAATCTTTATATATCATTTTTTAACTTAAGCTTTTAAATGTCATTTTGGTTAATTTGACAGCTAAGTTTTCGGGTGGCTATCAAGGCGATCTTTGTTGTTAGTGGAAGACTGCTTGTGCTCTTCCTTTACTGTATTGATTTCCACACGGAGCTGCTTTGTGCTTTGTGCACTCTTCTTATATGAAGAGGGGACTAATTAGCAGAAGGCGCTTTTTTCTTCATTGCACTATCCAATGTTGGTGACACCAACAGAGGTGTTGTCCCACAGAACAACCCCTTTTTGGAGATGGTGTCGGTCCCTTCGGTGACTGACCAGCCATCCCGATGCCCTGATTATTTATAGTTCCGGGCCACTACACCAAGGTAGAATTGATGGCACTCATCATGGTTTTAATGGGGATTGGGCATTATAATGTGCTGCGGGCCCCAAATCCCATCAATGGCCTGTGATGGCGCGTAAGTAAGTTTTCCCGCGACCATTAGCAAAAACATAATTAAATAAAACTTAATTTTACTGATCAATTGGCTCCTGATGCCCTGATGCACCCAATTGATCAGCCTAGTAAAAGTTTATTAGTAAAAATGTCAAGGTTTTGATCCCTGTGTAGCATAATTAAAAATAAAATTAAAATATTTATCCTAAGTCAATGCAACCAAAACATACTGTCATTTATGCATATATTTCACCTAACACTTTAATTCTAGTGGCCATTTAATTGTATATTAGTATTATATACTAATATAAACTTTTATATTGTATTTTATAACAACATATTGATGTCTTAAGTTTACGCGAATGTTACTCGTTACATTAAAACTACTTTTACGGATTTTATTTATCTAGCTCAACGTGTCCATCCGTGACCATGGTTGCTATGAAGCTTCTGAAACGTCGGGCTAGTTAAATAATTAAATAAACTGCGATAGAATCCGTAAAAGTAGTTTTATTATAATTATAACACCATATTACAGAATGTACCATGTACATGCTAGGCTAAAGTTGCCATAAAAAATTAAAATTACAAAAAACAATAATGTCTTTTGAAATATGACCAAAGCATAGTGAAAGAAGGTTTTGAATAGAAGCAGTAATAGTGATCAATACAAGTACGAAATTTGTCCAATTATGAGCTGTTTTATTATATTTGTTAACTATTATTTGTGTTAGTTCCCCAAAGGGTCATGTGCCACGAAGTATTTACCAAAAGAGGAGCTAGAAAAAAGAAAAGCGCTAGTTTCAGAACTTAAATATAGGCCGCTGGAAAAGCAATTACACGCGAAAAAATTGAGGAAACGGAAAAGAGCACCACCCTCGCCACCTTTACACCCCTTTTATGAAGAACAAAAGTGAAATTCGCTCATACACACGAAAATCAATACTGGAAGTAGCAACATATTATATATACAAAAACTTATATTCCATCCAAGAAAACCAACATAATTATCCGAGTGTAAACACAGAAGAAATAAACAAAGCTTTTACTAGTCATAACATATGTGAAACGTATAAAATTGACGCAAAAATCATCCTTAACAGAATAATTAGAACGCATGACAGCCCCGAGAGCAAGCAGGGTTCCGTGCAGGTTTTTCCCTAGCAGATCACATGTACGTCCTTAAAAAACTTACTTACCTGCCCAAAACCTAAATAACAAGAATCTCAACAACCCTAGCACTGGAAAAGCAAGTTGTAGCGAAGAAATATATGTGAATAGTAAAAAAATCTATGCAAATAGTATGGCCCAGGTTAAATTGGAATCATTAGGAAAAGAGTTTCCAATATGCAAAGGAGTCTGACAAGGTGGCTCTATCCCTCAAAATATTTTCAGAGGATATATTTAAAAAAATGAACTGGGATGGTACCAGCACAAACATTTATGGAACATAATTTAACCACTTGATATTTGCTGATGATTTGGTCCTTATAGCTGACAATAGTACTACACAAAAAAAATGCTTCAAGAATGAACAACACTAAGTAAAGCAGTGGGCTTAAAAATTAACAAGAGCAAATCAAAGATAATGACAATCCAAATACCTGAGAACATCAAAGTAGATGGAGGAATTATAGAGTATGTGTAATCTACTATGTTTATCTGCTAGCCTGCAATAACCAAATACAGGTGAAGTTTATAGAAGGATCAACAACTCATGCAAATTACAGTGGGGAATGAAAGAAGAAATGAAAGACAAATCTTATCCCATTGCAGCATCAGCATACTTCCATGTCTCACATATGGATGCAACATGGCCATTGACCCATAAAATGCTAAGATCACCATTTGTCAGAGAGGCATGGAAAGAAGCATGATGGGCTACTCTCTAAAGACAGAAAGAGAGCAAACAAGATCAAAGAATTTTTGATACCAGAAAATACTAGTACCAAAATTAAGAAACTGAAATGGACATGGGTAGGACATATGATTAGGAAATCCTAAAATAAATGCACAAAATTAATGACAGAGTGGCTCCCATACATCAATGCAAAAAGGAAAAAAAGGAAGACCAAAGAAATGCGGGGTTGATACATAAAGCTGGCATGTGCAGATAATATGCAGACAAGAAAAGCTAAGGGTAGGACTATGTGAAATTTACTGGGGGAGGCCTATGTGTCCAAATCATACTCAATCTAGAAACTGGATAATAGAGAATATGAAAAGAACAACACACAAAAGTTTCTAAAATTTTTAATAAAAAAATAAATATATATATATATATTAGTTTTCAATTTGAGGTACTGCTTGCTTTTGTCATGTCAAGTAACAACAACAGGAGTATTATAATTGGTAACTAAAACTGGTCAAAAACACGAATCATGATTCAGTTTATTCGAGTATGTTTAGCGTTATTAAGTAGTACATAGTGCCAAACACATTTTGGTGGAATTTCACTCAACCACATTCAATATGGCTAATTGTTGGCGTCCCACAAAACAAAATGGCCTGTTTTGAATTTTAGACAATACTACTGTAATATTATATTCTTATTGGAAGGCCCCCTTTTCAAATATCTATTGTATTCTTATGACATGGTCTAACATTACTATTGTAGATTTACCTAATTTATGAAAAAGATTGCTAGTTTATACACTAATAAAGACTAATAAATATTATAAATTATATATATATATATATATATATACATATATATATATATATATATATCTGCATTGTATCTGCATTGTACTTATTTGTTTAACTCACTTCTTGCCAAACACCAGGATACTTTATGACCGGGATGTATCCCCGCCTCCTTTACTATTTCTCGACAGGCTCACTCATATAGGATAGGCAAAGTGATCTTAAATAAGTTACGTTTTTTTTTAGATAGGTACCGAACCGTAAAAAGAGTGTGCCACACAAATGAAGTAAAACTCAACTTTATTCTTGAACTAGGTATGAGAGGAAGAGAGGAAGGAAATGTGTGGTCGCACCTTTCTCTTGCTGCTGTAGTAACATACGGAACCTTTCTTTCTTCCTATCTTCACCAACCTGTAGCTCCACCTCAAGTTCATCACTATCACCCACCAGCTTAGTCCTCAATCAAGGGCCGTAAAGAAGTTCTATTTCAATAACCGTCGATTAGTGAAAGTCAAGTCCGTTCGTGATAGACAACAAGAGTCGTGATAAGAGCGTGTTAGATAACGCTCGTGCAACAGTGAGCTCATGATAAGCCCCCCCCCCTCTGTCCCTCCCCCCGGGTCAGAGATGTTCCGGCTTTCACATGTAAATCGCACACATTTTTGTGATGTTGTAACGTTAACCCTGCCCTCGGATTTCACCGCTTACTAATCTATCGCATTATGATAAATTAGTGGAAAATTTGAGCGCCTACTTTTGAAGCCAAACCTCCTTACGCAATGGACTTGGGAGTAAGCTGTTGAATTCGTGAACCGACACCCCCCCCCCCCATTATCGTCAGTTATGCTATTTGTCGATATTGTGGAGTTACGATATACTCAGCTGGAGCTCAGACAGGCCTCGAAGTAAGGACTGTAATTACCACCACGTTAGCCTAGCCGTGTGCTAAGTACCAGAGGGACTTGTGTTACAGGCACTTGGCAACGGAAATATATTTAATATTTTAATTACCACCACGTTAGCCTAGCCGTGTGCTAAGTACCAGAGGGACTTGTGTTACAGGCACTTGGCAACGGAAATATATTTAATATTTTAATTTATACATTTTCGAATTTTGCTGTAGATACACATATTATAATATATAGATAAAACATAAATGATCTAGGTGGGTCTGGAATCTGCGACTTCTGACATAACGTGCACGGCCTACCAAAGCTTTTTACCACAGCGCCAGCCGGTCGTCACCACAAATTTAGCCAGAGTTAAGTCTAAGCACGCTTTATAAGTATCATCATTAGCCTCTCTCACTGCTATTTTCGAACGCGGTCTGCGTGTGTATTACTAATTAGTATTTAGGTAACCTGTAAAGAACTAATAGTTGCCCGCATTTTTGCGTGCTGCCTAGTCGTTATGTCACAATCATGTGATGTACTAATAATAGGTCTGTAACTATGCCGCGGCGGTGCACGCATCGCACAAAAACTGCTGAGCGGGTTTTGATGGGACTTTCACTGTTTTATAGCTCGCAGTTCTGGTTGATACACCATACTGGAAAATCTAGCGGAGATAATGATCGCCAGTTTTTCCGCTTAACCCGTATGCCATACATAATGGTTATGGTTTTAGTTTTTAGCGTTATAATTATTTTATAACCTCACAGCGTATACTGCCATAAAGTGATGACCGAGTTTCCGGTGTTCCACCGGTGGAGGGGTTCCATCTGCATGAGAACGAAACGGATCTCTATAGACTTCGGTAGCTCTCCAAAAGTCTCCGACGGCTCCTTTGTCCACCTATATTATACAACGATGCCTTTACTGAGCGCGAGAACGGCTAATCTCTTTAACTGGCAAATCAGACGGGATGTGTGAATAATGATGACAAATTATGTATTCCCACGTGTTGCCTCATCGCTGTAATGCGCTTATCCTGTTAACGCAGACGTAACGCTCTCCTGCTAATGCCAGGCTGTCAGCTACAGTTGGCACGAGAAATGTATGAGCACAGTGGTTCTATGCGCAATAAGCGGCAAACGCTGTTCGTATCGCTCCGTGAAGCAATGCCACTACAGTCTACACATGTAAGAAGAATCGTCATTGAATTGTCATCTACTGCAGCCGAAACAAGAAGGCACGGTACTGGTCCCGGTACTCTCAACTTCCGTGTGCCCCTCTCTCTCTCTTTCTATTTCTATCTCCACCAGGGAGGGTGAGTTTCTACTTCGTTTGACCTCATTTTCGTAAAGCTCTTATTACGCATACACCAACATTATTCCCAAGCCAAGTTTGCATTAAGTACAAACAAGTTTTGTTTCAGACATACAATCGGTAAAATCACTGGCGTATTGGCCGTTTGAGGCCCGGGGGCAACCCATCAAATGCGGCCCTTCTCTCCCAAAATAAAGATGATCCAATTAGTATTGACAGGCGACCGCTGCCAGGATGGGGCCCAAAGCTGTATTACCGCTCTACTGTTACGCCACTGGCTAAACCAGCGGATATTCTTGTGTTCTGTTGACATCCTTCAACAACGAACCGCAGTATAAACAAGACCTCACGCCAGTACATAAGCGAGAGGTATCTCACTCGGTTGTGAAATCCCGCGTTTGCCACAATGCAACAACGTCACGAAGTAACATTAAAGGAATGTCGTCTGATGTTCAACAGGCGTGAGAGAGAGAAAATGATTGTCGTGATAACGGTTCTCTGATTGATCTGTTTTGATTTACAAAAACGTCGTTGTGCCAAAAACAATCTCAGTATCATAATCCGTGTTGGACTTTGTCTTGGGTTTCATTAATCTATATTACCTAATTCCTCTTCCTGTGACCAGCAATGGACCGAGAGTGATGATGATTTAGTAATTGATCAGTTTGTTATATTCCTGTATTACACAGAAAACCATTTCTAATTGCGGGAGTCTCCAGCGGATCCCGGATGTCCGGGACCGCCCCGGGACACGGTGTTATTGGAAACGAAAATAGATTTAACCCGATACTTTATTTGTAATGAAAACCTTCGTGAATATCGATCGAGAATTTCGTCTTTTGTATTGATTGCCTCGTGGTATAGTGGTAACTGATGAGCGTGATTAACTATATCGTGAGGTCCCGGGTTCGAGTTCCAGGTCAGATGAAAGAGTGAAGTCCGTATAAAATGTCTATGACACACGGACGGACAGATGTGACGAAAACTTTTTTTTGTCATTTGGCTATAGAAACATAAAAGTGTTTGCTCAACCCAGTTGCTGTAGGAAATATCGTAATGTGCACGTGATGGGCTAACAATGTGTGACTACCGTATGATACACCGAGAACACGCTCACGTCTGAGAATGTGCTCGGGAAAATTAAGAGTGCTCCTTAAGAAATATATTTAAGCGCTCAATATGAAAAAATTGAGGAGTAAACTCGTGTAAAACTGTGTGGTTTAACATACAGTGCATCTCCAGAGTAACGCTTGACGTCTCTTGTACGCGCTCTTGTACTCGCACCGTTCATTACAGAATCATCAGTCAAAACTTCAACTGTCTAGCTATAATACCGCATGGTGACAGACGGACGGACATCGGAGTCTTAGTAATACCCTTTGGTTTAGGAGCCCTAGAAAGGATAGTTACCTTCCCTCAATTCTTTTCATAATTTTAATAATGTTTATTTCATTACAGGTAAGTTGGTGAATGGTGTACCTCTCACCGGTAAGGGGATTATCCCGTGCCATGCAAAAAACGGGATGAAGTATCCCGTAGCGAAAGCGGGACTTGTAATATTCAAAAAACATGTTGAGATCTGTAGCACTTTCATGAGCCTACCAATTATACTTGTAACACGTTGTAACGTTTTTGTTTGTACCCTTTAAAATCGTGTCTACAACTTTCTAGGTATGTGTATGGTAGAATAAAGTTGGATTTCATTGGCTCTTTCAGTTGCTTTACCTAAAAGGAAAAAGACGCGATTATGCGTATGTTTACGTCAATCTAAACCTTTTGCGCTGTTACATATTTTAAAACTTTTAATCAGCTATTTTTGAAAATACAATTAAAGTGTTTGACTTTATTTCCGTTTCAATATAAAAACAGAAACTAAAAACAATGTTCAAAACACTTTACTCGGTCACCACTAAAGTCCCTCATGTCACGTGATTTAAGTCTAGTAATAGTTGAAGTTTATTTTATAGTAGCAAGATCGCTTGTATAAACCCCAGCTTTGCCCTTGAATAACAATAATAATGGGCCGCATTGCTAACTTAGCCAACAACGCATTGACACCTCCGGGAATCGCTTTAACCATTGGTGTACGCTTGAGACCCATTCAGAATATTTCGAGAATCACAAGTTTGTCATTAAATAGATAAGCATCTATGACCTGGACGGGATTGGAACCCGCAACCTCTGATACAACATGCACGATTATCCGAGCTATGAGCTATGATACCACTGCACCAAAGGGTCGTCAAGTCGTAACGAAGGAATAAATATTGCACGTGTTCCTGCGTAAACACTTGTGCTCAATAACATGGCCTGTACAGCTGGCTAGTCTCTTTAGTGATAAAAGGAGGGTAACGCATCGGCATATTAATTAAGTGGATGTTCGTGGGCCTCGGTACTCGTAAAAAGGCTCCGATTTCTCATTCCATCCCCCCCTATTCTATAAAAAAATCCAAAAGCTGTCTATCTATATATTATCGGTTATCTCATTTCATGCGGTTTTCACGCATTAATAAAGTTGCTCCCCCTCCGCTGGATGCCCCCTCATCCTGGAGCAGGCTATAATGTATGTTTTGACCCTGTTATTCTCGAGGGAAGCTGGGGCGGACCGCTAGTTATATATAAAAGTTTTCAAATGAGCCGAGTACCGCGTGCGAGGGTCGACCGCCGCCGCCGGCCTTGCTCCGTGGTATTTCGTACTGTCGGCACTCGGCAGCTCTCGCAACCCATTGTGTGTCTTGTAACATCTCACCAGAACCACCACCAACTGTTTCACATTCAAGGGCAATATTATAATACACTTGTAATTGGATAACGGTGCATTTGTGCAGATCCGTCGCCCGATTCTCTTGTTATTGACCGACATTTACAGCGGTATTATGTGAGCGAGGGATACCTCCCCGGTCGTACCGGCCCAATTCCGTTGCACAGGAGTGTCATGCATTATGCACTACCTCCTCCTATGCAGCATGGCACTACCTCTTCTTGAAGGTTATATTTTATATGAACATTTTTGATTATGAACGAGCTACTGGACTCATTTGGTCGCTGCCGACTCCCATAACATCTGAATATGCGTCGCACTCGTCCACCCTCCCCCAATGGGCCATCGTCTTCCATATAATCTGGAATAACATAAAACAATATTTTTTGTTGAATTAGATATTAGGCAGACGAAACCGCGGGGTACAGCTAGTGATATAATTAGCGGACATTTCCGATTGCGGCCGGTTTCCAAATGGATTTTGTTTCCGTGAGACGAAGTCGACGCAATGTTGGGCCTTGTGGCCGAGGTGCTGGGGTCCAGTGAAAGTAGGCGTAGCGGGTCGGGGGTAAAACTATGCGAGTTTTAATGCGAGGTAGTGCTACGCTGCATTGCAGCGGAAGTGGGCCGGCACCGGGGAGGTACAGGTGCCTCTCACATGATACCGCCATAATGTGACATCTGCGGTGTCGCGTTTTGTGCCGCTTGTGATTTGCCGGTGGCTTATTATGCGAATGGATTTGGTATATGGTAGTAATTATGCGGATATTTATGGGCGTCGGTAGACGTTAAGAGGCTCCGAGTTTTCGTTTCGCCGCCCCCTATACTATAAAAAAGACATGGCAAACAAGCAGTCGGGAGTCTTCTGATGTTCTCCTCGGTTTCATCTTCCTCTTCCTCTTCAATATGCCACCGGCTACTCATACATAGTCCTGATATTTCTCTTGATTGCTATTCCACATAATTTCACTCATGTTTTTCCTCTTGCCTCTTGACGACTACTACTTACTTAATGGTGTCATGCATATGCATCTTCCGTCCGTCCTATGGGCCACCGACTACTCACAAACCGCATAAAGCGTGACAATACAGGTGTCACTTTACGGTGGCGAAATTTGAAGTGTACCGAGCCGAGTGAATTGCTCCAGCACGTCCAGGGCCCACGTCCTCTGGCTCCGACACCTTAAACTGACAGCGGTGTTGTCAAGTTTCCTGTATTTCGTGAGTAGTCAGTGGCCTGCGCAGTAGGAATTATTTTAGGAACAGGTAGTGCCATGCTATGATAAGTAGCATTATATTCATATTACGAACTCCTTGGTGTTTCATCTCATTTGCTTTTTTTCAATTTTAATTGATTCTTTGATCATCTCGCGTTAATTATGCCACCAGTACGATGGATACAATTACAGCACATGGATACAATTACAGCAGCCAGAGCCATAACTATGATTCAAGAAGGACGTTTCTGCGTTACGTGGGTTTGCAGGTGGGTTTTTCTCGAAGAGCTGTTCAAAATGTATGGAATCGCTTCCAAGACACTGGCAGTGTTGCCAGGACACCAGGTTCAGATAGGGTTAATATATAGTCATAACAGCGACTCCTGAGGATCGGTACATCCCACTAGGTGCTCGTCGTGGTCGTACAGTAGCGGCCCGTAAGTCCCAACACCAGCTACGGCTGACGACGGGTGCCCGTGTCAGTGATCTAACTATACGTAATCGATTGTTCGAAGTTCAGCAAACGTCAAGAAGACGAGTTGTTCGAATTCCTCTGAGCAGGGTTCAACGTGCAAACCGATGAATACTCTCCCGTCAGTATTTGAACTGGGGGATTATTCAGTGGGGCGAGGTGCTTTTTACAGACGAGTGCAAAGTAGAATTTCTTAATGATAATCGGCGTGTTGGAGTGGAGACGACGCGGCGAGCGGTTTTCGGAGTCCTGCATTCACGAAGTTGACCGTTTCGGTGGTCCCAACGTAATGATTTGGGGTGGGATTAGTTTATACGGTAAAACCGAGTTCACCATTTTCAATTCGGGTACCGTGACTGCAGAATGTTACATCGAGGACGTCATCAGGCCTCAAGTGATCCCATTTGCACAGCGAATGGAGCCTGGATTCATCCTGATGCAAGATAATGCCCGTGCACACACAGCTCGATCAACCGATCTGTCCGAGAAGGGACTCATATTCAGGTATTACCATGGCCAGCTAATAGTCCGGATTTAAATCCGATCGAATAATTGTGGGCCAATTGAAACGAACGAAGAATGAGCAAGGGGCCTAGCAACCAACAGCAGCTGATTGACGCTTTAAAAGATGCTTGGGAGGAGATGCCAGATGAAAACGTGAGGAATTTAATGCAGAGTACGCATACGAGGCTTCTGGAGTGTATTGCTAAGAGAGGAGGACATATAATATAAACATAATAACATCCAATTATTTTTTTCTTAAAATGATGGCCAATACTTTCAAATTAGAAACACGAATACATAAAATAAAAAAAGGCATGAAAGAGATCAAACACCAAAGAGTTCGTAATATAATGCTAATTATCAGTTACTTTATTTTGTTTTGAGTAGTATATATATATATATATATATAGAGTACCTCGATCGCGAGTGTATCTGTGACCAAGGTGCTTGAGGTACGCATAGACAATGCTAGATCCTTTGCGCTGCATGTGGTTTTGACGGGCTAGAAAGCTCTTTCGGGAAGGTCTCACGCGTCTCTACTCGTGGGGTGTGAAGTATCGGACACTTAGGTTCCTGTACCACGGAACCTATGTTGCAATCCTGACATATGCTGCAGCGCTTTGGTGTCGACGTTCTCACTTGTATGTTGTACGTAGTGCATTATTACGCACCCAAGGATCAGCTTTGATTTTATTGACGAAGGCCTACAGGTCATGCAGTAGTGCGGCGCTACCAGTATTGGCCGGCGTTCTGCCTGCCGATTTGGAGGTTCTTCGGGCGGGACGCGTGCAGGAGGAGTCCGCGGGGTTCAAGGGCAGAGCGCAAGAAAAGGAAAAGTCCATCTCCACTTGGCAGTTACGCTGGGCCGCTATTGTCGACAGGAGTAGCTGTACTGCTTTCCAGAAGTTACAACGCGTATGACACATGGGTGGAACCGGATCACATTATTTCGCAGATACTAACAGGACACGGGTGCTTTAGAAATCTCACATTCCTGCACGGGATGACGATATGTGACCTGCCATCATGTCCTTGCGGTCATGAAGCTGAAACCAGAGACCATGTACTGTGGGAATGTGACTTGTACAAATACGAGCGATACATCATGTTGGAGGGCATCCAACAAACGACAGTGGGCCCAGTCTATCTCCAGGATTTGGACGCAACGGATCAGAGTTTTAGGCAATTTATGACATTTGCGCATACATGGCGCGCGAAGAGGAAGATAGGATAGGACTGACGAGGCCGATGACAACTTCTGTCTCTGTGGTGTCAGCCCCAGAAAGAGGATAGTGAAATAACGAGAGGACACTTAAATAATATGTAGGGAGATAAGAATTGCACGTTGGGGAACAGAACCAGTGAGCAAACCCACGTGCATCTCCCATGATTCGCTCCGTATACCGATAGGTGGGTAGGAGCATGGGTGGACG
This sequence comes from Eumaeus atala, assembly GCA_017140195.1. Lineage (NCBI taxonomy): Eukaryota > Metazoa > Arthropoda > Insecta > Lepidoptera > Lycaenidae > Eumaeus > Eumaeus atala. The sequence goes on from JAFELO010001430.1 coordinate 14,362, forward strand.
TGGTTAGGTGCTCGTTTGCCCCCTATTCTATAAAAAAGATATGCTTTTACGGTTTGAAGTTATCGCGGTTTATTTAATTATTTAACTAGCCCGACGTTTCAGAACATTTCCACTCACGGTCACGGGTGGACCGAGACGACAGGTGTCCTGATGTCATATTGTATTAAAACTACCCGCAGAATTATAATTATTTAGTTGTTCCCATTAACACAAACAGTACTTATTATATCTTGCTGTCTTAAGGTGTTATGTTTCATTTTGGATTTGATTACTGAAATTTGGATGTTTTGATTTCAACAGGAGGTTATTACTAATACGCAATATTTTGTTATTATTTTATTGCATACAATAACTGTCCCGACCAGACAGTATACCCGCAGTGCACCGCGTAAGACGGTAAAATTTAATACCCCCTATTTCACACTCTTAGCGGGTTGATTTTCTAAAAATCCTTAGTGTCCAATTACATAATGAAAGGAATCTCTGTACCAAATTTCAAGTTTATAGGTACAGTAGTTTATAGGTACAGTAGTTTATATGTACAGTAGTTTATAGGTACAGTAGTTAATAGGTACAGTAGTTTATAGGTACAGTAGTTCACAGGTACAGTAGTTCATAGGTACAGTAGTTTATGGGTACAGTAGTTTATAGGTACAGTAGTTTATAGGTACAGTAGTTTATATGTACAGTAGTTTATAGGTACAGTAGTTAATAGGTACAGTAGTTTATAGGTACAGTAGTTCACAGGTACAGTAGTTCATAGGTACAGTAGTTTATAGGTACAGTAGTTAATAGGTACAGTAGTTTATAGGTACAGTAGTTTATAGGTACAGTAGTTTATAGGTACAGTAGTTTATAGGTACAGTAGTTTATAGGTACAGTAGTTAATAGGTACAGTAGTTTATAGGTACAGTAGTTTACAGGTACAGTAGTTTATAGGTACAGTAGTTCATAGGTACAGTAGTTTATAGTTAGTTCCTACAAGTTGATGCGACTGTGAGGAACTTGGTCATGGAGACGCTCCTTGTACTCAAGTTCGTAATTCCTCATAATACATATCTCTGAAGCGCTGTACGTGTTGGAAATAACTATAACGGCTCGAGGACAGAGCGTTAACAACTGAGTGCCAGACGCATTTGAAAAGTCTCAAAGACAAGAAGTGCAGTTCCGTGCGCAAAATTAATTAGCTTTGTAATTTTTTTGATTAATACTATTACTATATACTATCAGTTTTGATCATTGTTATCCATAATAATATAATTTATTACTTAAGTTCGAGATCTAAAATATATATTACTAATGCTATAAATGTGAATATATGTATAGGTGTATGGAACTCAGTCGCGCTATAACTACTGAATGGATTTTGATTAATGTTGTAGCTTATGTAACAGAATAACACGAGCTATAAAAATGCAGTTTCTTGCGTGTGGTTTTGTCTAGTCCAAACAAGAAGTACTAAATGTTCACTTTGACTGCGCGCAGTTTCACCACTAAGTTTCTTCCGTATTTGTAAAGACTAGTCTTCAATGGGTTTTTAATGGTAAAATCAATTATGTTTTGTATATAATATATTTAGTGGCAACCGTAACCTAAACCAATAAATGTGAAATAAACATAAATATTTCCGTGGTTACTGAATGGTTGTCTTTTCATGACTCTTTATCATGCAGGTGTATAATAATTCAAATTGTGAGAATCCATTGTTTGTTAAAATTGTTATATATTGTTTTTTTATTTAGCCACCGCGCATCAACACATTTGCCATATCATAATTTGTGGTAAAACGGTGAGTTGGCGTTTATTGTGTTATTCAGATCGTGACATTGTAACACATGCGTGAACATTATCAATCCGTATTGTAAAACGCAGTGTCATGGGCACATTTGCCGCCGGCTTGGACCAGCATGTCCGAGAAAGTACCTCTAGGTGTCTGCAGGTGTGAACTATAGCCCATGCTGTAGAGCGTAGAGCTTCTTATGACATGTCCAATAGCTCAACGGATAGTTTTTACGACCGAGGGGATGAAAGAAATCCTTACAGCCTCGGAATGTCTATATCAGATGATCACACTGCCCATTTAATTCCCTTTCTTTTTGTGCTGGCAATAAAAAATCTACTATATAATTGGAATCAACAATGTTGTCTATTTAAATCTGCTATTAACATAGCCGTGTTTCTTATCGTCACACCCGAAAAGAGAGTAATGGCTTAGCGTTTAGAACTTAATATGCAACTTTGTTAAATACCATAAAGACATAGACCTCTATTATCTAGATCTCTAGTCGCCTAGGACTGGTTCCGGCATGGTTATTACTTATTGTATACTCACCTGACAACTCTCTTGCTGTTAAATCGTGATGGAAGTAAGCGATAATATTCTATAAACATTACTAAATTGAAACCGGTCGCAACAACACTATTGAACAGATAGTAGAAATAGTGCAAAAAACAATTTAAATTTCCTCAACGTTTGCCGGCTAATTACTCGTATCTGGGTCTCAAGAAAAAATGCCGCGCTATTTGACAGTTCACATTTCAATTATATTTTTTTATTCGAATGCATTGTGTACAGCATAATTTACCAACCACATTCTTATGTCTCATTAATTAAATTATTTTCTCATTGTACCTTTACAATGTTTAGAGAGGTAATTCCTTCACTTTAAGTTTATTTCGCGCCTACGAACATGAATACATTTGTCTCTTTGATAGAATGTGTTTTGTCTATGGCTTGATCGATGTTCAGGTAATCGGTGTTGTGTGACGTGTCTATTGAGGCTATTATAATGATTGATGTCTCACTAATAATGGCTCGTATATCAATTATGGTTTTGTGTGCGGCCAATTTAAGATTACGTGGAATTGGATTTAATTAATTTAATGATTATCGTGGTGGTCGTTAAGTGGCTTACACATCTAGATAGCTTTTTATCGGATTTGGTGAAAGGCTTCTAGAAGAAATCTAACTCATGTAGTCTTTTAAAACTGAGAAGTAAATAATTTCACCTTATTTTCGTTAAACTCTTTTAGAGTTTGAGAAAAGTTTTGGTACCAACACGTTCATCGAAATGATCAGCGATTATATATTTTAATGAAGACATTTCTATTCTATTTACATGTTATTAATGTGCAGGATATCCTACATATTAATTAGATATTAATAACTCGGATTTTTCGGGGCTGTCCGATTCGTACAGATGATAAATCCCGAGTGTTACGAGGTTTTGCTGTGTGACGGAGGCACGGGGATCCTAATCATCATCATCAGCAGCAACCAGAAAACGTCTACTGCTGGTCATATGAGAGAATAAAAGTAAAAATTGGGGTTCTGTTTGACCCGTGGAGACCTCTCATACTTATTGCTTTAGGGGTCAAACGAAAAATCGGAGCAATTTATTTGGTCACTACCAATACCCATTAATATGTGAGCGGTTAACTGCTACGCAGATGTCTTGCCCTTCTTTGACCTTTTACCTTACATCAATGAGCCACCAGCCCCTCACGACGCGACACGCACACGAGACGCGATAGATCGACAACATAACAATCTCTTTTAACGCAGTATCATGTGAGTAAGAGGCACATCGCCGTAAATACCGGCTCGATTCAGCAGTAACGGCACTAGTACTAAAGCTACACAGTCATGGACGTGAACCAGTTACAGTTCTATACTTGGTATCGGTAGATTCCTCGGTTTAAAACAATAAACAAGTAGCGAAAGATAGAGAGCATACAAGTTCAAGGTTTTGATGGCGGTGAAAAAATTTTATTTGTTATTTTCGCGCCAATTCGTTACGCCATCTTGTTTTTTAGTCTGTGCCAATCGTTGCGTAGCTTCAATGTCAACCTAAAACGGCCTATGGCTTTCTAGTTGATTGACCTGTGTGCAACTTGACATTTCATCACAAAAATGTTACATATTTTATAGGGGTAGTATTTCCTTTTTATTCGTATGCTGTATTTTTCGCGTCTTAAAAATGGTAGATCCAAATGGCTTCATTTTGTTGTCAGTGGGGGCAAACAAGTAATAAGAGCCTTTTTACGACTACCGACGCTAAACTTGGAGAAAATCCACTACATACAAACATACAGCTTTTTGCAACTTTCGTTCTATAATAAGTATAGATACAAACATCAGATCGGAGCCTCTTGTCACGCAAATTCGTTGCCCTATTTACATCATCTCATGGAGGAAACGCGACATCGAAGATGTCACTTTACGCGGTGTCATGTGAGCGAGACCTCCTCGGTCCTGCCGTCCCAATTCTGCTTCAATGCAGCATGGCACAAGCCTTTATTAGAAATTACTTACTTGCTAAGCTGTGGAATTCACTTCCAGCTTGTGTGTTTCCTGATACATACAATCAATCTAGGATTATTCAAATCACGGATGAACAGGGTCTAGGCAAGCATCCTCTACCTTGCGGTTATTGGGCACACGCTGAAGCAGCTTCTGGGACTCGCGGAAACCGTACGATACGCGACAGCGTAGTCTCTACAAAGGTGTTTAGAAATGGCGTAGGAGGCAATGCACCAACAAGGGTTTCCGCAACCACCTCACCATTCCAAATTAGAAGGCCGATCTATAATTCTGTCGTCAAGATGGCGATGATTCTTTAATCTTTCCCGCCGATAATCTCGGTCCTTGGCCCTTACAAGTAAACATGTGGATTAAATTTAGCTCACAACGCAGAAAATAAACACAATTAATGATATTCATATAAAACGACGATGTGTGAGCGAGTAGAGGGAGACTATACAAGTGTGTGAATGCAGGATCAGCCTTAAAAGGTGAACATGTTATAATTTCCCGCGCTCGCTTTACAGTAAAAAACACACATCATGTATGTTGGATATCACTATATTATGAAATCTATACTTAAATAAAGCTGAAGAGTTTGTCTGTTTGAACGCGCTAATCTCAGGAAATACTACGATAAGCGAGTGGGATGATGTCAGTTGTATTTTTTTTTTATAGAATATGGTGACAAACGATCAATCGGAGCTTTTTTAAGACTACCGAACATGAACATCCATATAATTACTACTCACAAACCGCACGAAACACGACACTGCATATGTCACTTTACGGCGGTATTATGTGAGCGAGAGGTAGCTCCCCGGTCGTGCCGGCCCAATTGCGTTGTATAGGAGGATTTAGTGTCATGTATAATATACTAAATTATATGAAGGAAATCTGTCCAGTCCAGGCTAGCTTCATGGGTTGTGATATTGTTGTGTCTGTAAATACACGTGTGTGCATGCGTGTGATTTAAAATAAGAATAATTAATATGCCATTGTCATTCCTTCTGTACAAGCGAACCAGACATTACATAACTATTGTAAGTTTTCTTATTCGAGATGATAATCCCCAAATGAAATTGTTATGTAACAATTAAAACATTATTTTCTTGTGAATACTTTTTTCTTTATTGTAAATAAATTAAATCTATATTAAATATTGTAGTATAACTACTGTAATCTGAATGTAAGAAAAAACTGGTTGTCTGTACGTTGGTTTATGGACGGACGATATTATTTTTATTTTAATCGTGAGAAGGGTTTCTCTAGTTGATTTGTGGCTGCCATATGGAGTGAAGTAGACGAGTCTCTCGCTTGCAGGCTCCGCCCATTTGGAACATTACTATGGCTCAGAAGGTCACTATGATGTCATACTTTTGCGCTATATTTTTACTTTTTCGATTGACAAATCGTTAGCAAGTCAAAAGACGTCCAGAACGAGTTTTTTTGTGTATTAGTCTGTAGTAACATAAATAATGTAATTATCATTAAAACCATGAACAGACAGTTGGAAAAATACAATTATTTAATTGTCATACTACGTCCCATTGGCGTTCTCACGATAAGCCAAACCTACAATAACATTTTCAAACCAGTGCAAAAAGATAACACTGCCCGAGTAATGTATCTATCTGTCTAGATACATCACTCGGGTAGTGTTATCTATCTATCTATCTATCTATCTATCATCATCATCATCATCATCACCATCATCATCATCGTCATCATCATCATCATCATCATCATCATCATCATCATCTTCACCACCACCATTATCATCATCATCACCACCACCACCACCATCATCATCATCATCATCATCGTCGTCATCATCATCATCATCGTCGTCATCATCATCGTCGTCATCATCATCATCGTCATCATCACCATCATCACCACCATCATCATCGTCATCACCATCATCACCATCATCATCATCATCATCTTCACCACCACCATTATCATCATCATCACCACCACCACCATCATCATCATCATCATCATCGTCGTCATCATCATCATCGTCATCATCACCATCATCACCACCACCATCATCATCATCATCATCATCGTCATCATCATCGTCATAATCATCATCATCATCATCATCATCATCATCATCAATCAGCCCTATCGGTCCACTGCTGAACAGAGGCCTCTTTCAATGAACACGAAAGATCTCCTGCTACTCGCAATCTACTCATATCTATTCTAGTATATAATCTCAAGACGTGCTGGACCGAATTGAAAGTTTTTTACGACGTCAGAATCGAATGTCATTTAGAAAGATCTACCCAACGACACCCCACATATCCTGGAAATTTTACACATGCGTATCTATCCATCACATCACCCTCTATCCTTCGTCCTATCACCCCTATGGGCCATTAGTCACGAATCTGTCGTCAGCATAACCGTATTATGTGTGTGAGGAGTACCTCGATCGTGCCGGCCCAATTCGGCAGCGAAGCAGTGACACTTTACAGGATGGTAATGATATACAACGAGAACATATTCATGAGGCTCAGGTCCCTCACGATTGAACCGCTTTATGACATTAAAATAGTTATTTCTGTTCCATATCCGATTATAGAGACAGGGAGGTTTGTAAGCGGATTCTGCCGCCCAGAGGTGGGGGCAGCCCTCATGCCTAGAGGGGTAAGGGGATTTTACCCTCCCCGGGCTGCGGTCGCTTGTGTCGCGATGTATTGCGTGCGTCTCATGCAATACACGCTCGGTGAAATGCTTTAATGAGACCATACGAGCGGCTTTTTGCCTTGTTTATTGCAAATAAGCAGTCGGGTCACATGACGGTTGGTGACTACATTCAGATCTCTACAGTGACATAGGCGACGCCCATAGACATTGACTAACTAGAATATATCTATACTAATTATATTAAAGCTGAAGTTTATTGCTTCTTTGGACGTGATGTTCTCAGAAATGACAACCCTTATACGCACGCTTGACACGGGGAGTAAGCTGATGAGTGCGCGACGCGAGCGTTACGGAAATGACGCCAACGGAAGTTTAGAGGGAGATATACATTAATGAGGCAGGTTTTTATTATTGTACTCGCTTTTATTATTGTACTCGGAGTAACTCGCGTGAGACGGCAAGGCGTTGCAAGTAGTTAATACCCGCCACTGGTAGTATCTCGCAAGCAACACGATATATAACCATCACTTCACAGTGGTGTTATGTGAGCACGAGAGGTTCGGGTAACTCGTATCGGCTCCAGCAGGCATCTTGTCGTCCCAATGCCGCTGCAATGCGACAATTGTACCATCTCCTTGCTGTTGTATACTTAGCAACACATCTAATTTGCTAGTCATTACAATAAAAACAGAGTTGTAATTTGTAATCACTGTTTCCCGCGTTTCATATTCCGCCACTTCGAGCGTGACTTATTGGGGTTTCACTACACATTCCACACGGCTGCCACCGACTTTAATGTTCGCGTGGACATGTCGAATTGCAAGTACTTTGAATGCTCTTCAGCTAATATTTGTGTTTGGTTTTGAAGGTCTTCTGATTGTTTTTGGAGGTCCGTACCCTTGGATTAAAAAAAAGGAAACCTTAAATTATCTCTTTGTACGTCTGTGGGCTTGTTGGGAACGCGTGTAAGGATCAAGCTGCAATTTACATCAAATATTAAGTGTTAAAACTCATAAATCAATGAAATCAAAAGGTACAGTCGTTTAGGTGTATGTCTCTTGTGGGTTTGGGTTTGCACGAAAGCTAAAACCTAACAGGTACTTGCTGTTGACCTAGGATTATAACATTTTGTAAGAACTTAGTTGTAACAGTTCAAATTGGGATTTTTTTATAGAATAGGGGGCAAACGGGCAATCGGGGCCTTTTCACGACTAGCGACGCCTATGAACATCCACATAATTACTCTCCCGATGCGTTGCTCTCTTCNNCCCCCCCCCCCCAATGGGCTACTCACAAATCGCCCGAAACGCGACACTGAAGGTGTCATTTTACGGCGGTATTATGTGAGTGAGAGGTACCTCTCGGGTCGTGCCTGCCCAATTCCGTTAAGTAGGAGGATGTAGTGTCATGCACTATATATACATGGCACTACCTCTCCAATGCAGCATGGAATGGGAATAACTTAAATTATAAACACATCACTGGAAGAACTTACGTTTGTAGTTCTATACATATATTTAAGTAAACGACGTTGCCCAAAAATATATAAAACGCCGCTAACTGTTAAGTTAAACGTTATATATTTTAATAGCCGCTTCTTCAGTCGGAACACATTTAAAATCTGGGATAAAATCTACTTTATTAATAATGGGACCTGACTGTAGAAGCGCCTACTAACTAGCCTCGTTTTAGGGGTTACTCCACCCTGGTTCAAGCCTTGTGGCCGGGGGCTTAGTATCCTGAGGTGAACCCAGGCGAAGGAATTGGAAAGGGGAGGCTGCTCTTTCTACCTCTCTTATAATAAAAAGAGGCGAAAGAGCTGGGGGAGAAGGCGCTGCTTGTACCCTGTCCTATAAGCAGAGGGGACAAAAAAGTAATAGGAGGAGGCGCTTTTACTCACGGGGCAGGGGGGACGATGGAACCCTCACCCCATTGCACTGTCCCAAAGCTGTCAGGGTTGTCCTGCGGTGCGGGGCAGCCCTTGTGCGGAAAAGGCATCGGTCCCCTGGTGGACTGACTAGCCGTCGAGGAGCCCTGATGTTTGTCGTCCGGGCACCTCACCACAGGCGGCACTGAAGGCTCTCGCGTTGGGTTTTGGGTATTCGGCACTAGAATGTGCCGCGAGCCCTACACATCACTGGACCCCACCCAAGGCCGCTAAAGGCACATAAATGCGTTTCCCCGCGTTAGCAAAAAAAAGGGTTCCGTAGTGAAATGTCAAAAATAGGAACCCTCATAATTTCGTCGTCTCCGTGTGTATGTCACAGATGTTATACTCGGTGATTATGGGGTACTGGATATTTTAACTTCATGAACCGCTATAAAATAATGTCGTATGATTTTGAAAAATAACATGATTACGGGTAACACTCCATACATGCAATTAAGGAATGAAATTTCTTAAAGTGAGAGCACTGCCGTAGAGGTTTCAAAAAGTTTTTTGATTACGCAAATATTCTGTGACATATTCGCTGCTAAAGAGGTGAGAAGTGTGTCCTGCCCTCTAACTTTTAAACTACAAACAGGAATGTTGTAAAGAATGGAATTACGGAATTCAAAAAAAAAAGAGTTCAAGCTAAAATTAGTTTGAAAAAATCGAACTGGTGGTTTAAACCACCAGCAAACAAAAAAAAATGGTTTTCTTGCATGTACGGAATCCTTTACAGGCGAGTCCGCCTGGCTCTTTGCCGGTTTTTTGTTGTAACTAGCGTAAGTAAGCTTATGTTTAGAGCTTTTAGTAAGAGACTTAGTGCCATGCTCCTATGCAGCGAAATTGGGGCGGCACGACTGGCGAGGTACCTCTTGTTCACATGCCAGCGCCAGCCGTAAAGTGACAGCCAG
>JAFELO010001430.1:24416-45962 GCA_017140195.1 Eumaeus atala
GCGGACAAACACCGCCGACATGACATTTTTAAATAAGGATAATGTAAACAATTTGTCTCACTGTTTCACGCGTGTAAATTCTATTCCAATGAAAACTTCTTTTAAAGAAAAAATATTTTAAAATTGTTCCTAATTGTAATCTGTTGTGTAGGTATTCGCTCACATGAGTAGCCCTTGGCCCATTGGAGAGGACGAGAAAGTGAGGGCGACGTATCTCCATGATGATATGATACTACACGGCCGATAACGTGATCGTATGTAGACCTCGTTGGAATGTGAAGCCCCGTTCCTCTGTTAGTCTCCCCGACCAGTCTCCCCGGCTAGTCTCCCCTGCCAGTCTCCCCGGCTAACCACTGGGCCACTGAGGCTCTTCGCGGGATGCTCTCCCATATGCGGGAGTGAATGAAATACAATTACGCCAATGCTGCTCATTACAATATTAGCTGTAATGTAATAAGCAACATTTTTTCGCGGTTTATTTCATTATTTAACAGGATCAACGTTTCAGAAGCTTTAGAGCAACCATGGTTACACGTTTTATTGCAACAAATAAAAGCTGCTAAAAAGCATTAAAAAAAGTTCGTTTGAACAGTGACCGGTCTAATAAGCCAGCGTAACGATGTGCCGCGCTTACCTCTTACACATTCGTCCTGAAACAATAAACTCTTAGCGCGTGTCATAGTTGATACATGCAGTTTTATTGCACCAAGGATTTCGCACGGAATGTTCTAGATAACGGCAAATAGTCATTACACGTACCTGTTGTCTGTACGTCACAACCAGTCGCGTTTGACCTCAAAGCTTGGTAATTTGAATAGCCAGTATTGTGCTGCTCGCAGCTCGATGCAGGCCGAGGAAGTGTGAAACGTATCAGGGTGATAAATCATTTGTTGGATGTAAGTGTTCTTTGCGTTTCGTCAAAGTCTCTACGCAGAGTGGCAGCACAGGTTTTAATATTGTTAACAAGTGTGAGGCTGGAATGCACTCTCTGCCCCACCATGGCACAAGCCTTGTCGTGGCGGTGGGGCTCAGTAATCTGGGGTGAGGCGAAGCCAATTGAACCCAGGAGGTGGCGGCTCTTAGTACCTCTCCTATAAGAAGAGGGGACTAAAGAGCAAGAGGAGGTGCCGCTCTTCGTACCCATCTTATAAGAAGAGGGGACAAAATAGCAAAAAGTGGCGCCATTTTTGCTCACGGGGCAAGAGGCGAGGATGGGAACCTCATCCCATTGTACTGCCCCAATGTCGGTGGGGTTGTCGTGTGGTGCGGGACAACTCCATATGTGGAGATGGCGTCGGTCCCTTCGGGGGCTGACTAGCCGTCGAGGTGCCCTGATGATTTGCTGTTCCGGGTCACCTCATCAAAGACGGCACTGGTGGCACTCGCGGTGGCTTTTGTGGGTATTCTGCACTATATAATGTGCCGCGAGCGTCACAGACCACTGGACCCCACCCAGGGCCAGTGAAGGCGCGTAAATGCGTTTTCCCGCGTCAAACAAAAAAAAAAAAAAAAAAAAAAAGGTGCACTCTCTGTGCCCTCAATTTTCTATATTCTGAATACATTTATCCAATAGATACACTTAACATGTTTTTGTAGTCGGCCTATCCACGGGTGAATCGCATGAAAATCTAATCACAATTTTTTTCGTGAAAGAATAATAAATATACATGCATACTATCGCATTCATGATATTAGTATAATTGTTAGTGTCACTAGTAACAGCCGCTTAATGACCAACCGTCATATATATCCGCACAACCAGAAAGAGTCTCGCGACTAGTCCCCGGTCTGTGGTATCATGTGAGTGGAAGAAAGGCCGGTTCTGCAAGGGCCTATCTGAACAGCTGTGACGACACATACACAGAGCAAGGTACTGACGCTCGTTAGTCGTTATGTCGTCAGTAACCGTCGGGTTCCGTCGGCCTCCGTCGGCCGTGACCCGATGTGACAATAGTGTTATTACGTTAATAATCCAGAGAACTTACAAAATACCCGCTAAAATTAGCGTCTCGCTATGACAGAACTAGTTTCATACTACAAAGTACAAAAGGCATGTGATTACAGACCGAGCAAAAACCAACGTTTATGAAAATACGTTGCTCATATTTTACGTATCTCCCAATAGGTCGCCTGCTGTTATGTATATTTCGTGCAGTTTTTTGGGACGCAAAGAACGATCTCGTAATGAGATACCGAAGCTATAATTTCAAGCCGGCGTTGTGTAAACAATCAGAAAAGGGAGTTATAGATCATGCATAAAAAAATTAAAAGTATCTTCACGTTTATACCAGTTATCCCGAAGAGGTAGGCAGAGGTGTGCTAGTACATTCACAACTCGTAAGTCCAGTAGATATTCTAGAAAACCCACGATTAGCCAAGGTACTGAGGCCCATGATGTCATAGGTGGCAAGCCTATGACCACTTCGGACACATTCCAATCCTGGACAATGTAATGCGTGATCAGAATAATCTGAGAAACATTTAATAACTGTTGTCCGACCTGTGGATCGAACGCAGGACCCCACGCGGCTAGCGGTCTTATCAGGCGACACCCGCGCCATTACACCATAGAGGCGATTACATGATATTTGATTTTAAATATAACAAAATATAAACTGATATTTAGTTTTAAATATAACCCGAAAAACCTCTGCAAAGTTTCAGCGAATTGTCTGTCTGAGGCTCGAAATTTCACTCGATTCGCGGAAGAGCTACGAAAATAATCTGACGTCTCGACCGTGGCTATTAATTTTGTGCAATCGGCAATTTTAATTGTGCAGACATTTGAATGTTGTTTTAACGTCAATAAATCGTGAATGGCTACACTGGGCTATCATAAAATAACTAACAAGACATTTATTGCGAGAACACGTAAATATTTACATAATACTGTTTACAACACTTAAATTATTCCTCGTGCTGATCCGCCCCGGCTTGCAATTTGTGAAAATAAATTTATAAATGGCGGTCTTTCTCCTTCGCCATTTTCACATAACCGACGGTCAGTATATGTATATGTGAGATTGATATAAACTTTTATAAATATATTTTTTATTTTGTTCGTATTTCTTTGTATTTTTATTAGTATTGTTTTCGTTCTTTTTTATGTCACATACTTATTAATGAGTGCTATGTGATCTGTTGTAAATTAGGAAACCGCTATTAGCGTATAGTAGTGTTATCATCATCATCATTATCAGCCCTCAATTGTCCACTGCTGGACATAGACCTCTTACAATGAACGCCAAGACGGCAGATCACCTGCTACTGGCATCCATCCCGGACGCGCTACTTCACGTGTGACTAGCCCATTGCCATTTCAGCGAGCTTATTCTTCGCGTGATATCGGAAACTTTAGTTCTTGTCCTTATGACTTCGATACGAATTCTGTCGGACAGAGAAACACCCAACATAGCACGATCAATAGCCCGCTGAGCCACCGCAAACTTGCGGACCAATCCGAAATTAAGAGGCCATGTTCCGGTCCCGTAGGTCATCATGGAGAGAACAAGCCGAGCGGTATAGGCGACATGAGAATCAGACCAAGCTTCCGGAATACTGCCCAACCCAATTGAATCCTTCAATCGGCCTCCTTCTCAAAGTTGTGTCCACCTAATTGCAATAGTTGCCCTAGGACGTAGTAGACGTGTTGGCTGTATAGGGGCGGCCTAAGAATACCCTCACCCTCAATCCAAGACCGGGGTGACGGCAAAGTCGTCAAAGGGTCGTAAGAGTATCTTGACATCTAAGAGGCTTCGGCGAGCTGGTTGCCTGGCGATAGATGGGAGCAACGCACGGCGCTCGCGCCCAGTGATGGCGGTACCATCAATTCGGCTACAGGCAGCAGTGGCGCCAGTCTACAACCTAACCTGCGATTGCCAATCCGTGTGTGTTCAGCGGGGCAATTACGAGCATCTACCTTCTATGGACTACATGTACTACTATAGCAGTGATTGTTAATTACTAAATAAGTGTTCGTTCTATTCTATTCTATTCTATTCTATTCTATTCTATTCTATTCTATTTTATTCTATTCTATTCTATCCTATTCTTTCTAAGCTTCTTTGTTCTGGGCTGTAAATATAGTTTTACAAAAGATTTTGCAACGTGTTTCGACGAAATTCGACGAAAAAAGAATGTGAAAGTGTGATTTAACTACTTTACAAAAAATTTCGTAATGGAATATTAAACAGCATTTTTTGTGATTTTGAAAAGTCTTACAAATGAATGTTTATAGATAAAAATAAGTCCATTAGAAAACTTTTGTATGTGTCGTCGTGGTTTACCTGTAGGTTGTCTATCGCTTACACGAATTTTGATGACTGTAATAGGCTCTTTAAGCTAACTACATCCCGGTTATAACATCTGTACAATCCTAATGTTTTAGAACCAGATTGTATTTTGAATTCGTGAAGTTATTGTTACCTGCCATCCAAGTAGTTAAATAGATATGTTGGAATATTGCGCGATACCTTAGAATCCTATGTTTTCGGATGTTAATCATCTTTCCAAGATTATTTTTCATCTCGGAAACACGTACTCAATAAGCGAGCGAAATCCTTTTTAATGACAATACGTTCGGAAACCTTTTGATGTGCCACTCCTTTGTGCTTTACTCCAATACATCCATTGTTCATCTTCGAACGTATTTCGAGAAAAGAACGGGCCAATATTGCGCGGATTGAGTGTCAAATTATCTTTCTTTCATCCACACTCATATTTTTATTAATAAAAATTTACTTACGACAGACGTTATAGGTAAAAAAATTATTACAATGTAACGGCATGCTAAAAGTACCAGTTTGCATCCTTCCTGTCATGTTTCTGACTGTTTTCTATCGGCATTTGTTCGACTATGTTGTCTCTAGTAACTTGGAGAGTCAAAGTCGGTACAGATGGCGCTGGCCGTCTACTACTACTAGCCGTCAATATTTTGTTGTGACACACTTTCGTTACATAGTGTTTCAAGTCACGCCAATTCTCAAACATTATGTCTTAAGTTTACGCGAATGTTACTCATTACAATAAAACTACTTTTACGGATTCTGTCGCGGTTTATTTAATTATTTAACTAGCCCGACGTTTCAGAAGCTTTACAACACCCATGGAGACGGGTCCACTGCCTAAAATGAAGCTCCACTCGTGACTATGGTTGCTGTAAAGCTTCTGAAACGTCGGGCTAGTTAAATAATTAAAGAAACTGCGATAGAATCCGTAAAAGTGGTTTTATTGTAATTCTCAAATAGTTCTAAACATTCTCTTGCCATATATATTTTTTTGCTTTTGATTAAATCCGAACTTCCCTTAATAGAAATTGGAAAGAATATTCAAGTTCAGCTAGCGTCTACTGTGAGGACAGTTTACCTTGATCCAGAGACAGTGAAGGAAGTGAGACGAACTGGCCACCCTTGACACCGTTACGCACGGTGAGGACATCTGCCGGCAGTCACTACACACATGTAGGAGTTCAGAAATAGTACAGGTGCGGTTGCCTTGATTCCGTGGTGCGTATTGTCATCATGGATTACATTACCAGCAGGAATCCGTGCTGGAGTTATCGTGATTTTTTTTAAATATAAAAAAAAAGAGTCAGAAAGTGGTATTATACCCCCTTGTCGCAGAGAGCTCGTAAAATTGTCTGCCGGTAGTCCGGTTATGACGTATTGTCCCGTCGAATTAGGTGGATGAATGAATAGGAACTGCACTCGTGTCTGCGCACACACTTGTGTACTATATCGAGACGAATGAATAGGAACTGCACTCGTGTCTGTGCACACACTTGTGTACTATATCGAGACGAATGAATAGGAACTGCACTCGTGTCTGTGCACACACTTGTGTACTATAGTGAGACGAATAACGCAGCCGAGATTCGAACAGGAGCACTACTAATATTGTTTTTAGACTTTAGTATTTTTAAAGCTAAAAAATAGTATACAGAATATGATACAAACTAAAAAATAGTATACAGAATATAATACAAACTAAAAAATAGTATACAGAATATAATACAAACTAAAAAATAGTATACAGAACATAATACAAACTAAAAAATAGTATACAGAATATAATACAAACTAAAAAATAGTATACAGAACATAATACAAACAAAAAATAGTATACAGAATATAATACAAACTAAAAAATAGTATACAGAATATAATACAAACGCACCATAAAGTCACCATCACCATCGCAATTAAAACCGGTAGATAATTTTACGTCTTAACGGTTTTCTAATTGATCTGTGAACACATTATCCGATGGAGTGAATGAGATAACTTATTACGCTCTGTCGCTCACAGGCTCCGCCCATTCGGAACATTACTATGGCCAATTATAAAATATCGTGTACAAGAAGTTATCACATCAAAACTACCTATCAATCACACATGTACATAGAAACGCATGAAAACACGACCCTCACTCTCGCAGTCGGGTAATAAGCCATGACTTGTGTGACCTCACTCGAGCACGTACGCAACGCAGGCAGCACGCACACGCACCGCGCGTACTAATGTGCGAGTTGACACCGTGACAGTTTCACCGCTATTACGTGATGGGTCTTCTAAATCAGGCGTAAAATCCCTAACTAAATGGTCGTCGTAAAAAAAAAACATGTGCTTGGGAACTAACTACGAGTGTACGTTGCTAAGACTACGCGGGACGATTTCGTAGTGACCTATTATGAAGCTTCACTTTTTTTCTTTATCCGGAGCAAGTCTGCAACCCACAGACTAAAACACCGCTATAGAGACAAACCGACTGCGCAGGTCGTATTCTCGTGTACCTGTGTGTACTGTTATGGACGAGTCCTCATCTGTTTGGCCATAATGCCAGATAACAACCAGATGACCTTGAGAAGCTGGTTGTGTTAGGTAACACAGGGGGAAAAGATCTCGGGAGCGAACACCATCCGGCCGGTCGGACCAAATTAGCGCCATAAGAGGATTCACAGTGCCTGCGGACCTGAGTCTAGATGAAGACAGAGCTGAATGGAGGTGACTCGTCACTGTCTCCGTGAAGGCTGGCCAGGATGGGCACGACTAATGAAGATTACGACTGAGAGTACGTGTGTGCACTGTGCAGGCACAACTGACGGACAGCGGACGTTTTCTCCTATCACGTGTTCACTTCACACTCTGTTTCGTGTTTTCACTCGAGCGTGCGTATTGCTAATTATGTTACCCAACCCGGCTGTGCCCGCATTTTAATTACCACAATCGTCAACACGTCAAAACATAACCACAGAAAAAAGTTAAAAAAATAACCGGGATAGTCCGGACCTTGTAATAAAAACTGAAAAAACTTACAAATTACATTGAAAAAACAAAGTACCCGACTGCTTAAATACGTGTCAATGTACCCAGTGCCACTAATTAAAAAGCAAATCCAAAGACACCGTATTCGTTAAATCCGTCAAGCCGCTGACACTGTAGAGTACAGACATCTAAATACGTACATATATTAACTAATATTATAAAGATGAAACATATGATTGCTTGTTCGTTAGTTTGCATTGAATACGCACCAGCACAGGACCAATTTGAAAAGTGCTTTTTACCATTAGAATCCTACATTATCTCTGGTGAACATAGACCGTATACATTACGTTTCCTAAAAGGTTGTAAATCCTTGCGAAAATTTCAATAATGTAAACATAGATGTGAAAAAATACCTAAGCACATCCCTATATAGCTGCAGGAATGATTGAAAGCTGACCCGACTTGAGGTTTCTTGTCATAAATTAAATTTGTTGTCGTGGTAACTTGTAATGTTAATGAGGACGAAATTAAAATTCATTTTATAAATCAATGGTTTTTTTTTCGTATTTCGTATACCCGTGCGAAGCCTTCATTATAGAATCCTAGGTTGTCTGCATTAGGGCCTAAGGATTGTTTTGATTTGCCGTAAGCATTGTTAAACTATATATTACTGTACTGCGTAACCCTACTACGTTGTAACTGTGTATTAGGGTAAAGCGAAGCGTTGTTGATTATTGATTAATTAGAGATAACACAGTCATGTCCGCGCAGTCCCCCTGTTGCGTGAGGCTTGCAAATTGATATTTCATTTACCCTTAACACATGTCTTGGTCGTCTTGCCGTTCATTGAAAGGGGCCTATGTCCAGCATTGGACCGATAAGGGCTGAAAATGATGATTAATGATAACACACATCATCCATCAGAGCGGGTGATGTGAGTAGTGTCCGTGGGAATGTACATGAGGACATCCTCCTGTTCATTCTCACTCTCATACTACTTCATACATACATACATCTTTGTCTATCTAATCTCGCATACGCATTGTACAGAGGAAACTACTGAAAAAAAGGGGAGACAGAAGTCGTAATTGCTTTCTCTTTAGACTTAGAGGGACGTGTCTTAGGCTGGCTTCCCTATTCTACCTAACTTATTATTTAGGAAAGGTAGTGCTGCATGCTGCTATGCAACGGAATGGGCTGGCACAAACGGGGAAGTACCTCTCGATCACTTGACAGCGGCGTAAAGTGACAGCGTCGCTGTCGCGTTTCATTCGGTTTGTGAAAAGCCGGTGGCCAACTAGGGGGATGATAGGAGATCAACGCATCTGCGTAACAATCATGCGAATGTTCATGGGCGTCGGTAGTCATCAAAATGCACCGATCGCTCCTTTGCCCCCTTATGCTATAAAAAAACTAGATTATCACTTTATTAAAAGCACCGACGTTAATGAAGGCAAGACGAGTAGCTCCGTCGCGCAAGTGGCTGTCACGCGACGCCGCACACGCTCGCGACACGAGAGGTACTAATTACTAATCACATGTCACGTACGTACCCGATGGTTTTACGCCACTCCTCCAATTAGACGCTTATTTAGGGTACGTGCGTATTGTGTCAGGCCGTACAATGTAATGCGTGCTCAAAATGTCTGAAGAACTTATAGTCACATAATGAAGGAAAAGAGAAGGCTATGGAATGCGAGCTCTGCAAGCAAAAGTTTACATGATGTTACGCCCGCCGTAGGATAGGGCGGTATCGGGCAGTAGGTCACAAGGGGCAGAAACAGGGCAGATAAAAATAACCTTAAACAATTAGCGAGCCCGGCTTTCATCCCTAATTGCACGATCTTATGTACTAGCGTGGTTTCCCAGAGAAAAATGTATTCCATGAGAAATATTACTTTGTGTTAAAATGAGTTACAGTTTAGCTGTTTAGTGGTTAAGTATGGCACTCATCTAGATCTCAGTCTGTAATTACTGCAATCTATACAGGCTGTACCAGTAAACCGGTCAAATAGTGTGGTATGAGATAAAATAGTACCTTCACGCCTGTTATCCACGCAGAGGTGTGCTAGTACATCCACAACTCGTAAGTCCAGCAGAAATACTAGCGCACCCACGGTTAGCCAAGTTACCATGATGTCAAAGGCGCCAAGCCTATGGCCAGTTCCAGCACATTCCATTCCCGCGCAATGTAATGCGTGCTCAAAATGTCTGAAGAAAATTATAATATGAAATAGTAGGATACATTATTTATGTAAGATTTACGCGAATTAATATAATAACTAGCCCTGAAACGTCGGGCTAGTTAAACATTTCAATAAACCGCGATAAAGTCCGTCTTATTGTCATAGGGTACATTGTCAGTGTTTAGGTACAAAAGTAATTTTGTAAAAAACCATACAAACATAAAATATTCGGTAGTATTTGTGAGAGGTAGTGATATGTTGCATGGCGGCCGAAATGGACCGGCCCGAACGGGAAGGTAACTCTCGCTCAAATGATATCGCCGTGGAAGATCGCGTTTCGTGCGGCTTGTTAGTAGCCGGTGGCCCCTTGGCGGGACTGATGAATGCTCATGGGCGTTGGTAGTCCAACTTATGTGAACTTTTAAATATAATACTTTTTATACGTGATAACGTCGATAACGCTATCTGCATAGTCAAAGCAACATTAATAGTCATAGTAATGTTCTGAATGGGCGGAGCTTGCGAGAGACAGCCAGACAGACAAGTCGACTCTTTCACTCCATCAGACGATGAGGTCACATATCAGTTAGAGAAAGGATAACACGTAAAATTATATCGCCCGTAAACTGACTTACAGACCATCTTCCTTGTAGACGAGTATTCGTATGAGGTACTGTCGTGCTGCATTGCAACTGAATTGGGGGACGATCGGGACGGCACTTCCATTCACATGATACCGCCTCAAATTGTGAAAATAGCCATCGCTCAGCGTGGCAATTGACTGCAAGGTGCCTACAGGCCATCATATTCGACAGGTACGACAATTTGGCGACTGACAAGATAAACAATAGTACCTTCGTCTAAATAAATGAATCCACGTAGATCTTTAACCTTCAAAACGTGAGGCCAGAGCAGACTCTAGTCTAAAATACAATTGAACACACATGATACGGCGGCAAAGTAACAGTTATGCTATGAGGTCCTTACTTTAGTCCATCAGAGGTGTGGTGGGATGGTGTCGGTAGTCATTAAAAGGCTCTGACTGTCAATTTGTCTATACTCGCGACGGACTTAGGCTGATGCTAGACTTACTTTGTCATGTAAACAGGTAATTTTAGAAATAAAATGTAATCCTGGTATATAAACTTCCCAATAAACCGTCCCAGACATCATCAGTGTGCAAACAGAATGACAGACTTAAAGGCAGGCAGGCAGACTTAAATTCATGCATGGTTGGTTGTGGTAGGTTATTTATACTTAACTAATAATTGTGTAAAAACAACACACATAAGACACGTTACGCTTGAAAAAACTGACTGTTTTGAAATCACATTCAGACATTTTAATTTTCTTTGATACTAGCAATCCGCCCCGGCATCGCCCGTGAATGACTTGTTACATTACATTATTTATATTATTAACTATACATTAAAACTATGGAATGTCTCTATCCTTGGAAAAGAACTGCATGAAAATCCGTACAGTAGTAGATTTTGAAAGAAATCAATCACATACCGACAGATTTTGGGTACTTCGTTTTATAATTTTTGTAGATTTATTAAGCTATATTTCACAAAGAAACCCACCCACGCTGCCGCGCGGGTGTGCCTCACGTCATACCTATGTTACAGATTATTGTTCCCATGTAGGCAGTGTGTGTTGACCTTTGCTAAGCAAATACTTAGTCAGACGTCGTGATATACCCACAGTCACGGCGAGCACGTTAGGCAAGGCGTGTTGAGAAGTGGGACGCTATGTCAGGTACAGGAGAAACCTTGAGCTGATGATGATATTACCGACACTACACTAACGTAATGTACCCAACTTAAGTAGGTTACAGCTGAATAAGGAACGACCGGGAAGGTACCTCTAGCTCACAGCAAAGCGACTATTGGAGGAAAGGAGGGCAACTTATCTGCGCAACAATTGTGGATGTCTATGAGTGTTTAGTCGCCACGTGGCTCCGACTCGTTTGCCTATAGATAGATAGATACTAGCAATAGGAGCCACTTGGTAACTATAGGTGCTTAGTAACATCCGTTTATTCACTAATTTTCCACCAATAGTGCACCGGCAACTAGGGCTGCCACCTGTACTCTATTTTAGAAGATTGTATACAGTTTCATGGAGGCGTACTTTATAATCTACGGCAATAAAGTACGCTAAAATCCTCACTAAAATGAGATTATGACAAGAAACATCAACCTCGAAAATTTGGCTGTCTGATAATATTCAACGTTTGATTATTATAATATATTTAATTAAAATTTTGATTGCAGAGAGACTTTAAATACCTTTAAGAATGGCAAATATTTGTAAAATATCACAAGGATCAACAAATAATACAATTTAAGGACAAAGACACTGTTTTATGCTGTGTACTTTACTTTTATTCACGATAAAAGAACATTTTATTTGTCCTTAAAAGAGGGTGGCAACCCTACCGGCACCTCGAAAAGCGATAGTATAGTCATCACTTTTGTGACAGAAGAAGTGTGTTGACAGAACTTTAATAAAGTGATTACCATACCTACTAAATAATGTGTCTGACAACATTCGAAAAGAGCCAATTTTGAAAATATTTAAAAAAAGAAGGGTAATAATTTTTTCTTAAGTAAAATGTATAAGTTATTTTTTAATTGTTGTATAAGAGGCTGAAGACGCAGTCAAGCTATGCAAACAGTTTTACCGGACATTGGACACCTTATTATTTTTTGTTATATTTCTTCTTCATCCTAGTCTTGTCCCGTTTCATATCAGAT
Organism: Eumaeus atala; assembly: GCA_017140195.1. Lineage (NCBI taxonomy): Eukaryota > Metazoa > Arthropoda > Insecta > Lepidoptera > Lycaenidae > Eumaeus > Eumaeus atala. Next base: position 36,630 of record JAFELO010001430.1, read on the forward strand.
GATATCTGTGTCGGCTACTTAGGGGATTTGACGAGGCCGCCTGTTTTTCGCACAGAGCGACTGTATCTGTCCTCTGTAGCCCACAAGGGAAACGAGGCTCAATCCTAGGTTAGGTCAAATTCGTATGTATAAATCCGGATTTCTTCGCGAAGTTTGCTTCACCGTAGGAGCACTTAGAATATGTATTTAAGTTAGAAAAAAATATTGGTACATGGTGGGGATCGAACCTGGACCCCTCGAGTGGAAGTCCGAAGCGCTTACCACGAGACCACTGAGGATCACTAATGATTTTAATTACAATAAGAAAAATGCACCACCACTCCATGACAAGTCAATGAACGTCTCGCTGAAGTCACGCGGCAGAGATCAGAGGTCAGCGGTCGCGCTCGCCTGCTCGTGGGGCTACCGGGGAACACGCCCACGAGGCGCGTCACGTGGCCACAGTCGAGTGTTCATCATCATCATTGCTGACGGCCTATTGGCTTGTACTGAACGACACGCACACAATGCTAATACTTGTGTAATCATATACGACCACGTCGTATTGTACAGATCGCCACATTACAGTACCGCTAGCCATTTTCAAAAACAGCGCCGTCTTCTGTTGTGGCTCTATGTAACGATTAGCCGGATTGTCATTGCGAGACGTTCTTCAATATGGCGGCTGACGTTTAGCCTAATTGAATGTCTTAATTTTAGGCAGTGATAGTGATCGATACTAGTATGAAACTAGGCCAAGTGTTTTGAGCGCAAATAAAAAAATAGCCGGTGTTTGTAAATGGCTAGCCGTAATTAAAGTTGAACAATCCGACTGCGTCATAGATATAGAAGTGATGCCATAGACAGTTATATGAGCGAGAGGTAGAGGAATGGATAAGTATATTTGAGATACTCCGTATCATAATAATCATCAAATGACCCTGCGCTCTTGATGACGATCATAGCGACATCAGTGAAATCGACATCATCACCTACTTGTTCGAGTTATTTTATCAAACCATCCAGAAATCCATTATGAACTCTTAACATAGTTTCTGACTGCACTATGCTCTTAACTTCATTCAAATAGCGCCTTACAGGAGGAATTATCTGAGAAATACATGTACACAAGAATATCTTATATGTACTAGCAGTAACGCGCTTTATTGCGCAAAATCTTTTCGAAGGGGTTGCTAAAGACATTCGTCTCCTACGTCCTAGGCCTGCCTGATTATTTGACATTAATGGAATCTGGAATGTATACTGATATCATGAAGAGGAAATATTTGATTGTTTGTTTGTTTACATTGAATATGCTACGAAATTACCGGACCGGTTTGATCAATTCGTTTACAATTTGAATACCACTTTATCTCTGACGAACATATGCTTTATAATATTTTCTAAAACGTTATAGATCTTTATGAATACTTGATGATGTAACCAAAGGTGTGAAAAAACGTTAAAATAAAACCTTTTATAGCTGCAAAAATTATTGACAGCCTCGACAGACGTCGTTCTGTCATAAATTCAATTATTTGTCATGTTCACGAAGTCGTATTTAAAATGTATAGTTTTTGTATTTTTATTAATCAATGAATATTTGGCATACTTTGTGAAATATCCGCGCGAAGCCGGGACGGACCTGCTAGTTCTGTTATAAATTGAGCTTGTTACCGCTGTTACACGTTACTAGACATTACACGTAATGTTTACGAGGTGGAAATTTAAATTTATAATTTTTATATTGTAATCATTATCATACGAGTATTTATAACACTAATTAATTTTTGCCATTTTTATAAGGTACCCGTGTGATTACGGGACCGTAAACAAACAAGCAGCCATTTTTTTTATTGAAATAGAAGATGTATTCAGTGATCAGTTAATCTGTAGGCTTTTCTGTCGTGGCTGGATTAATCGGTGCGCCTGTTAAAACATTCCCATTAATCCTTTTTGCTATTCGCAGAATTCTTTTTACTAGATCATTATTGACTAGAGCTGCCCTTATATCAGTTTCTTCCACCACATCTTCTGTAATTCGGATTGGGCCTTCGGTAACTGGGTCAGATATCGATGTCTTCTTAAATTCAATGGATGCCAAAATTTTGTCGAACTCATCAGGGGGTTCGGTCAAAGCTTTTTCTCTCAGCATATCATTTAGCTTCACAATAAGTTTCTGTTGTTTGTCCATTGCATCGGCGAGCACTCCAACATATTCATCATTAACATAGTCAGCTTGTTGACCGGATTCATTATCGTGTTTATGTATTTCGTTTTTATCCGACTGCATGGACGGATCATCTGTAATTTCTTTCCGCACCACCTTAATTTTCTCTTCGCCCTCATTCGTCTCCTTTCTTTCTATGTTTTCTTTAAAATCCTTTATATTTTCGTTGTAAATGGGATCTCCAATATTACTGTTTTTCTCACTTTCAACATCATATGCATTATTATTAGACTGATATATTTTGCTTGTTATTTGGGGATCAACTGGTTGATCTAACATCTTGTCGTTACCCTCTTTCTGAAATTCTTCTGTACCCGACAGCATGGGCGGGTCATTTATTCTTCCCTTTGGTATATGTTTAATTTGTTCTTCGCATTCGTTGGTCTCATTTTTTTCTGTGTTTGACTCAGTGGTGACTCGTTCATCTCTGCGCATTTTAAAGCGGTTACGGCTTCGTTTAATGTCATGATTGTTAGTGATCCTGTGAAACAGTTTTTCTAAGTCCTTATCTCGGTTACTTTTGAAAATATCTAATCTGGCGTTAAAAGGATTTGCAAACTGTTGCGTACCTTTGTTGGCAGCTCTAATTTTCATGTCTTGGGACCACATTCGTGAGTCGTACTCGAATTTTGGTGTAGTTGTGAACGTATTCCGTCGTTTCATTGTGTAATTGTCCATTATATTTTTTATTTTACCATTATCAGCTCGTCTGTGTAAATATACGTCATAGATATCTTCCGCTCTGTAGTTTACTTGTGCTTCATTTGAATAGGATGTGGACACTGAAAAGATATTAAACGTTAACACAAAAATTATGAAGTAATATAAAATCCAATTACCAATAAAGGTAATAGGATTTTTTTATTTTTTGGTTAATTATCTTCTTGAATTCTTTCACAAGTGCACTATATTCCTTCATGCACCTATTCTAATCGTTAGGCATTCCGACACGGCCGGAGAGAAATCAAGGGCATAAAACGACGGCTTAATGCTCTCTTAGACAGTGGGGCTGTCGTCAGGGAACTATGAAGTCGCTCTGCTCCCTTACAGGGGCGAGAGTCCACTTTGCCTTGCCTTGTCGATATACTTTTGGAGTTACAACTCACATGACACCGCCGTGAAGTGACAGCTGGACTATTGCATTTCGTGCGGTTTGCGAGTAACCGGTGGCCCATTGAGGGAGGAGGGAAGGTAGGCAACGCATATGCAAAACAATAATTCGAATGTCTATGGGCGGCAGTAGTCGTCAAAAAGCTCCAATTTAAAGTTAACCCCGTAAAATATTAAAAAAGAACTGGAAAAGCCCGAGCCGTACTCGTACACTAAGAGTTCCGTACCAACAGGAGATACAATCATTGCAACCTGTGTGTTGAATTTCACAAAATTATATTTGGCACACACACACAGGCACCCCTGCATACACTCCGTACGCAACAGACTACACATATATTAGATTGACGACCGGCTGGCTCAGTTGGTAACGGTCGCGGGTTCCAATCCCGCCTTGGTCGTGGATGTTTATATATGTATTGTATATATTTCTATAATAAAAATAATGATAATTTATGTGGGTATTATAATTATGGCCATTTTTTTATATTTATTACGTTGTATAAAAGGAAAAGAATATCATTATTATGAATATATATTTTAATTAATTATTTATTTTATATTATGCTTTACAATTTGAAAGGGATTATTTATTTGTAATATTCTTTTTTTTTGTATAGTGAGTATTCCTTATAGTCACTGCTTTCCGTCTGACCTGCCGGATGTCAATGAAAGTCGGTGTCGGTGAAGCTCAGTTCTCCGTCGCGTGCCGATTGATGTCCATTTCAGTGCTCCCCACACCGCATTGTTGTGCGCGTAGCACTGCGTAGCGGATAACTTGTTGTTTATAGAATTCTTTTTTTTACTACTTTTTATTATTATTTTATTTGTACGTTCTTTAGCATTATTATTTGTTGCCTTTGTCTGTATTGCAATGGCGTAGGATTACTGAATAAAGATATTTCTATTCTATTCTATTCTAAAAATCTTATATAAGATTTCTTAAATATATAAAAATATTAAATGTATTTCCATTGTGTAGTGCCTGTAACACAAGTCCTCACGGTACTTACCACAGGAGTAGGCTAACGTGTTGTGATAAGTCCACAGATATAATTATTATTATGTAAAATAAGGTGGTAATGTTTTTTTTCACGGATATAACTATTATTTACTGATGTATAATATTTGCTATTGCGGCAGCAGAACTACGTTATCTGCTTAAAATTCAACTCTAGCTATCACGGTTCATAAGATACACACAGCCTGGTTACAGACGGACAGACAGACAGCGGGGTATTAGTAAAAGGGTTCCATGTTTTGGCCATTGATTACGGAATCCTAAAGAGAGAGCGTTGCAGATGTTGATAACGTGTGATGATGCCGCAGCCGGCAGCCTAACCCCGCCCGAGTCACGTGGCTCTAGCGCTCTCCGCGCTGCAGATGTATTTGCATCGATGTTTATATCGGACGTTTTCTTCACACTGACGTAAATCGGAACGTTTATATTTGAGTGTTTAGATAATGTATTTGCGAAGCCATTGTTGTTATATATATCTGTTAACTTACTTCTAGCATGGTGTGGACATCTTAATACGACTGAACATTAGAAAGGTTGGTTTTGAAATATCTACACAAGCTTTTTTGGACCTGAACTTTGTTTTGGCAGGGAAGATCAGCTATACGTGGATAACTGAGAAAGTTTAGCAAAACAAAAGACTAACGTTGTAGAGATATGACTACACAAATCTTTTCAAAGTACTTCACCAGCTTCGAAACAAAGCTTCATGTGTCTAAACCAGTTTTAGATACACTTTTTCCATTCTGTTGCAGACACCTCATTTGCGGCCTGCTTAAACGCTCACAGCGCAAAATCCCTGCGCTCTTAGATCGCTTCGCTTTGATAGGCGTCGCTTCGTTTCGGAACACCCGAACTGTCGACTGCCGCTGCCTTTCTGGATCGTATTGATAAACCCCGTACTCATCACCTCTATTGATGTCGTCACCTCGCCGACATGCCTCGTGTCACGGCGCCATTCCACGCGGGCCAATTTCTATGTCTCGGTGAGATTGTGCGGCAGCAAGCGTGAAACTATCCTCTCCACTCGTATATGTTCTTTTAAAGTATAAAGAACGCGTAACGATCCGAGTTGCATTATGTGCCGAATCTCCTGATACGTTATTCGCCTATTGTCTTGAATATATTTTTTCAGCGTGGTTTCTTCACTTACAGACGTTAAAGAGCGACCACTTCTTTCTTCATTCCGCAAAGTTACTAGACTACGCTTGAATTCGTTTTACCAACTTTAAACGGTTACCTTATAAGGAGCTTCATTCATAAATTCCATTTAAAGTCTATCGTATGTTTCATTCTGTTTCAGGTAACGTTTGAAATAAAAAAAATCATAGCATCAATATGTTCGAGTTAGACATGACAAAGACTTTAAATTAGATCGAAAAATATTTGAGGGAAATTTTAAAATTCGAACGTAACATTTTTAATTATAAATAATCATATTTTCAAAACGCCAGTTCTCTAATGGGGTAGGTTTTATTTATCACAGGAAAAATCCATTTACGCGTGGTCATAACGTCCCTTGGTACGGTAGGGTGTGTCGGCCTCAAGAGCGTGCAACTACCGACCAAAACGTCTGCGAGTGTCTTCGGCCGCCGCAAGTGGTGTTGGTGTATAACATATTGTCATAGTGTAAGCCTAGCGTATACTTACAGTGTAACGTGTAGGGTGTTGTTGTCTAGGTCTGTATACTTACAACATAACGTGTACAGCAGTATAAAGTATTCGCACGTCACTCCCATTTTCCAATATCGGTTTATGCGATTGGTATTCGTGTTTTATGACGCTCTATATGTGATTGAGTACCTAATGGTGTATGAGCAAGCGTGCTCGGGTATTTGCTGTTAGGTTCTGGGTTCGAGGCCCGGGTCGAATTTTGTTATGGTGTGTGTTTTTCTGTGTTGCAATCATTACACCATCGTCGAGGTGTTAATGGTGGTGGTGGTACTTAACTAAATGACACATAATACTGTTTTGTTTAATGTTGCAAATAGCATATACAACCTCCACATATGTCCCATTTAAAAAAACAACTTCTATGCAAATTGTAAAACAGTCATCAAAAGCTGTCTATATGTGATCGATTTTCTCAAAATCTACTAAACTGATTTTGTTACGGTTTTTTCCCTTTAGATAGAACGGTTTCCGAGGAGGATCCACGTCTTTTGTTCGACCCTGTGGTAACCGGGTGAATCCCAAGTGGATCGCTACTAAAAATTATAAAACCAAGCGAAATAATTTATTCAGGTAGCAATCAGGCACGTGTTGTTCATGGGCGAAGCCGAAGCGGATCGCTCCGAAGCTATAGTTAAAGCCGAGACGGCAGAGAACTTTCTCTGCCGTAAATTTTCTCAACAGTAGAAAAAAACGGAATTCGTGCGGTGATAAATTTTTACGTTTAAAAAGGGAAAACAGCAACCCAGATTAAAGTCAAGCTAGACAGTGTTTTAGGTAATACTGCTCCTGCATTGATTACAATTTACAATGAAGTCACGAAGCCGGACATGATCAAAAAGATTCCAAAATCATTTGGAATGATCGGCGCTTAAAGTTGTAGCAGATAGCAGAGATGGCATAAGCATTTCCTCTGAACGAGTTTTTAACATTTTACACAAACATCCGCGAATGAAAAAGCATTGCGCGCGATGGGTGCTGCGTTTGCTCACTGTTAATTAAAGGCAACGTCGGGTGGACGATTCGTCGGAGTGTTTGGCGCTGTTTAAGCGTGATACTAACGAGATTTTGCGGCGTTATGTGACAGCAGATGAAAGATGGATACACCATTATACTCCTGAAACAAAAGAATAATCAAAGCAGTTGAAGGAGAGCAGAAAACCTACGCTTCGGAAAGCAAAAACGGTTTTGTCGGCTGGCAAAGTGATGACGGCTGTTTTGTGCTCGTGGGATTATTTTAGTGGATTATTTGGAAAGTGGAAAAATAATAAATGGAGAACATTATGCAAGCTTGCTGCATAAAAAGCCGTAAAGAAATCCGAAAGAAACGGCCTCCTTTAGCCAAAAAGAAAGTTTATTCCATCACGACAATGCACCTGTGCACTCGTCAATGGTTGCAGTTGCGAAACTCCATGAGTTGCGGTTCGAATTGCCGCATCCTCCCTAATCCTCAGATCTGGCCCTGTGCGACTTCCACTTATTCCCGAATCTCAAGAAAAAGTTAGGTGGCCGAAGATTTTCATGAAATAATGAAGCCATTGTCAATCTATGACGAGTATTTTGAGGGGTTAGAGAAAACATTTTATCAAACTGAGGTAGAAGGAAAATTTATTGAAAAATAAAATTGTTTTATCATCATCAAATATTTCTTTGTCATTTCGGTTACTTATCAATCATCCCTACATAGTACTTTGTTTAGCCATAAATACTGTTACCACTAAAAAAAATACATTTGAATTTGGAATCTACCATTTTTATTTATTATTTAGTCTCCACAATATGCTTCCTTCTTACGGAATTTCTCTTGAAATGTGCAAATGGATACCTTACTTTCTGAGGAAACGTTCGTTTCGAGTAGTCATTAACGACTCCTCGTCACAACAAATGGTTATCAATGCCAGAGTCAGTTCCTCAGAGGTCAGTTCTTTCGGCAACACTATTTCTACTGCATATAACCGACCTTTGGGCCTGCAGACGATAGTGCTGATGTCGAAAGATATATCTTCAATTCAAGGGATATGGGGGTGCGAGCATGCACTACACGAGCTGATCCCTCCATCACCATTTTAACATAGGACGACAAGAGTCGCCGTACGGCGAATCATCACCCCTTTATGGTAGAAACTCCACCTTTACGAACACAACGATACCGATGCTCATTCATAATCCGAACTGGTCCGAATATGGTGGAACGACCTGACAGCTTCAGATTTTCCTTAAAATTATAATGCCGACGTATTCAAGCCAGGAGTGAATAGGTATTTACTCGACCAGCGTGGTACATCTTCTACCGCATCGTCCCTTTCCATCAAGTGAGATTATCGTCAAACGCAGGTCCTGTTTACAATAAAGAAATAATAATATGTATACTATTGTTTACTGTGTTTTCTCATTTTGGCGTCAATATATCGTACGATGTTTTGCGATATCAAAATAGAGTGGGTGAGAAAGAGAACATAATTGTTATGATTGTATTACACAAAGTAGGTATGGAGTAAACTCCACTTGGTATTAGTCAAATGTTTGTGTACCGACAGAGGGAGTCTCCCTCTGTTTGTAACAGAGAAATATCTTGCGGTCCACGAAGTGTTCGGACGAAAACGTGGTCAAAGCGGTAGGAGAAATAATTGAAAGAAATCCTGTCCGAAAGCAAAAGATTTTATCCCGGGAAAATCTAGAACCATGTCGCGGATTTTAAGAAATGACTTAGGCCTTGCAGCCTATAAGAGACGCACTGGTCATTTCTTAACTGATAAATCAAAGATGAATGGGGTGGTAAAATCGAAACAACTACTTAAAAGGTTCGAAAAGGGTGGTTACAGAAAAAATGTGTTTACCGTATAGCAATTATGTTTTGTTACTTAAATATTTAAAAAAAAAGTATTTCTGTCATCTTTGACTGTAAGGCTGTTCTCTGTGTTGAAGAAATGTCTCTCTTTTTCATTCTTGCGATGGATGATGATGCGAGGATGATGGAGGATACTTAGGATGGCTGACGCTATCTGCCATCTCCAAATCGTAATGAAATAGTTTTTTCTTTGCCGCTGGGAACCTACATATTCCAGTCACAATGCACGAATTATATTTTATATAAAAGGATGAGTTCATGATTTCTTGCCGACGCCATGTTTCGAGAAGTCTTTATTAATGTTAAAATGTCTTAATTCTCTTGTGTGTGCATTCTGATATAGTTATTCACACGATCTGTATGGCTATTAATTTGATTGACCGTATCAATAATGTCTTAGTTTGAATAGTATATGCCACGTGTGAAAATTGATTGTTAAATTTGCCAAGAGAATGGGACGGAATCTTATTGATTCTG
>JAFELO010001431.1:0-33469 GCA_017140195.1 Eumaeus atala
TTCGCGATGTCCAACGACACCGCGATCACCACCTCCCCCCTGCGTTCCGCCTCTCCCGTCACCGCCCGCAGGCGCTTGAGGGCATCGATGGTCGTACGGCGTGCTCGGAACCCGCGCCCTCCTCCAGATGCTGAACGAGACGGGAGGCCACAATCCGTTCTAAGGCCTTCCCGGTCATCTTTCAGCAGCACCACCGGTCGAACCGCCGAAGCCGAGTCCATGGGCCGCCCTGCCTTTGGAAGTAGGCAGAGCCGACCCTCCTTCCATGCCCCCGGGAACTGACCAGACCGCAGGCAGCGGTCAAACGTTTCCCGGAGGCTATCCCCGAGGTGCACGAGAGATATCGCCAGCACTCTCCCGTGCACCCCGTCTCTTCTTACTCTGGAGGCGAGTCAGAATCGCCTCCATTTCAGCCTCCGTCACGGGTGGCGGAACACCTCCTCCTCGTCCGACGTCTGCCGAGCCATCCTGGGGGGCGTGAAGCCCACGGGTGTGTCGGGGAACAATTCCCCGACGATCCTCCCCAGTTGGTCCGGCTGGAGCGTCTCCGTGATGGGGGCCGACGGGGCGCGGAGCTTGTTCCGCGCCCATTTGTACGGTCGGCCCCAGGAATCTCTCTCGAGATCCCTCACTCGGCTCGGCAAATGGCCTGCTGCAGGATCTTTACCTTCTCCACGTAGACCCTGCGCAGCCTGTCGTCCCTTTCGACGTTCTGGGGTCGTCTCCGCCTGCTCCGGGTGCACTGCCTCCTGGCCCCGTTGCAGGCGGCCCGGAGGCCGAACAATTCGGCCGTCCACCAGTAGAGCGCCCGCCGCTGGGGGGGACTCTTCGCGGGCGGCGATTTGTTAACCTAAGTTTATCAGAGCTAACGGTTTCTCGCTCGCATATACAAAGTAATACTCATTAGTTAGTCTCGAAATTTTAACCGTGAACGGAGCCATGAGAAGTAATTTATATGACACATAAGTTAATAATAGCCTAATCTACACTTTGATTGCACTTTGTTAAACCCGCCGTTACATACGTTCTTTTAATTTTTAAGGTAGGAAAAGTTGATGTAATAATAAACAACGCGGGGATTGTGTTTGGAGACACATTCCTAGAGCTCAGCGACGCGGCGATTGAGACGACCTACAAAGTGAACATCCTGTCCCACTACTGGGTAAGTACTTAGTTGGTTCTGTTTTAATTACGCAGAAGTAACGGCTACAGCTCGAAACTTTATTATGGCGTCATTTTTTTTCGTGCAACTAGGTCTAAAAATCATTCTTTGGTTATTGTTTTTATTGCAATTGAACGCAACAAAGAACCAGGAACCGTTAACCCTCAGACTCAAGGAAACCTAAAAGACACTTCCCCATGGCATTGAATCATTAAATTTGGTAGGAAGTGAGAAAGCGTATAACGCAGATAAAAAAAACTGGTAATTTATAGACAGATATAGATATGACAAAAAATTTATTCCAAGCTTATGTTTGTAGTTCACTTCCTACACAATGACTGCCTACGCCCTCGATATTAAGCGACTTATAACAGAAATTGCCTACCTTAATATTGCGGGCGTAATGTAATTAATAGACTGTATCTAATATAAAGTAATACAAGACAATGTCGCATTTCGTGAGGTATGCGAGTTGCTGCTGGCCTGTTGCGGATGAAGGAAAGAGTAGCCGCGTAGTCGTCGCGTGCGACTAGTCAATTGGCACCTTCTTAGTTATATCTATAGATATAGAGTTATATATATATATATATATCGATGACGGATGCTATCTTACTGAGTATAAAAATATATTGTAAACATTTCTAGTTGGTAGTCCGGACTAGACACAATCGCAGTGTTTATGCTGTATTTAAATTATGGCATTTAACAAAGATTTACTACTCCTACTGTATAATGAATGCTTACGAAACTAGTTACTCATGATAGGCCACGTAGTTTCCGAGAACAACGAATTGCCTCTCTAATATTCATAATCTGATAGCATTGCTATGCTCGGTCGGTGAGATCGAGATCGTGGTGGGTGGGCTGTGCTGTGGGTGTGCGGTGACTCTTGTCTGTGCAGGCCTCGCGTATCGCTTCGACCCTCCACCAAGCTCATCAGTGCTCTATAAAACCTTGATATAATTTTTTTCTGTGAGCTGGTCTGTATTGTTGCGTCTCGGTCTTCCTTTGACTCGCTTTTTCTCTAAGATGGTTAGGAAAGGAAATGTTATGCAATAGCACTTTTCGGATGCCACCTGGACTCGTGTGCTTACAATTGTCCCCAGAACTCTTCTCCTTCTCATCCTTGCTCATGAATCCACTACATACTTTTACGTTAACTTTATACTTACACATTTGATCTTCAGACTGTCAAAGCCTTCCTTCCCGAGATGATCAGAACTGGCAGGGGACACATAGTCACAGTGGGATCAGTGGCGGGGCTCCTCGGCGCCTACCGCTGCACCGACTACAGTGCCACTAAATTCGCTACCGTCGGGTTTCACGAGAGCCTCTACACGGAATTACGGGTAAGCGTATCGTAAATCCAACGTAGATTTTTGACATCCTGCGGCATAACGGGGGGGCAAGTCGGGCCTCGACAGGAGGCCTCGTCCCTAATCAGAAATTGAGAATCATTGGTTAAGCTGCTCAGATATTGAGACACAAAGGGAACGATGAATTTACCACCAGCACATAGTTATTCTAGATAGGCCAGTGCTGTCAATTACTAACACATGATAGGACAAGTATTCGTTGGTGCCGTAACCATTGATATGAATCTAAAGAACTGCTGATTCCATAGAGAATGAAGAGGATGTTTGTTTGGAACTTTAACTCATAACACATGGGAATCTGTCCCTCTGGGAGTTAGGATGAGTAAGCAGCCACTACTGAGATGCCGCCTCTGTGCCTTAGAGCAGTGTTCGAGGTTATTGTTTTGCATGTGGTAGGTGACACACACATACGAGACTCTCATGTGTCCCATATCTAGTGATACGCGTGTACAACGGAACGTGAGAGCTAAAGTAGTTTTCTTTTAATATTGCCATGTTACATTGCAGATAAATTGGGCTGACTAGATTCCGCTATGCTATCGCGTTTCGTGCTGTGTTAGTCACTCTCAATGTGGATATTTAGGGGCGATGTTACTCTCAAAGGTCCTGCTTTAATGCGGGCTACATTTGCTATAAAAATATACAATTGTTTCAGGCACATGGCCACAACACTATCCACGCAACCCTGGTGTGCCCGTGCTACATCAACACGGGTATGTTCGACGGTGTGACTCCCCGGTTGCAGACCATGCTGGAGCCAGACTACGTCGCGGAGACCATGATCGACTCCATACGCAAGAACGAGGTCGTCTGCGTCATGCCTGCATCCATAAGATTGTTCCTAGGACTGAAAACGTATGTATATTACTTTTAACGATATAAATAATAATAATAATAATAATAATAATGCCGACTTACCACGTTAAACTAAGCCTATGCTGTTATTTAAGAATGCTATTATAGAAATTCTATTAATAAATGTATTTATTATAGAAATAAATGGACCCGGGCGGGATTCGAATGAGTGACCTTTGGCGAATATGCGCGGCACACCCGTTTTCGTTACCACCGCTCCAATTTTTTTTTTTTTGAGATGTGGCTAAAGACGATAGATACCTAATAGAACTTAACTAGTTTAGTCTTAGTTTTCTATACATTTTATTGACAGTTAAGAAAGCCGCCTTGATACCCGTGATTATTTGAACTGAACGCCATTGGAGAGCGTTCAGTTCAAATAATCGCAAGTACCACCGCTCTTGGAGAAATTTTCCTTGATTCAAGATAAATGTATTCTCTTATTTTATTTTAGATTGCTGCCAGCAAAAATGTGCTGGGATCTAATGTATCGCGTCATGAAGGGACCACAAAGCATGATGGACATGAAAAAACCAAAGGTTCATTAGATTTTGATTAACTTCACACACAAGTAGATGTAACACTATCAGGATCTATCGATATATCAGAAAGGAAAGTATTAATGAATTGAAATTAATTATGTTTGCCGAGGCTACGAAAGTCCGGAAACTCGGTGTTCCGCCAAATATGACGACGTCATTAACAGTGCTCAAACTTTAGTAGTTTAAACTGTAATTCAAGTCGATGCCAAGTCCCGATAACGTATCCTATCGACAATGCGCAGTGTAGACGTGAAAAACCGAGAGAAGCTAAGTAATTTACCTTATAAAACCCATTTGCCACTGACTTCAAACTTTCAGGGGTGCAACCTGGTAGAATTGGTCAGACCAGGCCGTTGGTATAATTACGGTACTATATAAGATTAGTAGGTATTTATCTGGTCGCACTGGCCGGATATAGCTGTAATACCTCCTCAAACTCTTGAATCTTGTTAATGATCGTATTTTATTTAAATTTACATCTTAACTTGGGCATAGTATATGTCTTCGAAAAAAAGGACGGTACGACTGTGCCATTTTTTTGCTCAACATGGCGGTGGCACATCCGTACCCTCAGATAAGTGATAAGTACTAAAGTAGTCTTAGGAAATTGCATTACAGGTACTGATGTAATGATGTTACAGTATTTATAAGTAGGGAGATACGATGCCCGTGGGTTTTTGTATTATAGTAATATATTTTTACGTTTTTATTTGTTTTTCATTAAATACCTACATTCTGTCTACGTCGCCCGCGGCTCATCTTGGCGGACAGATAACACCACCTACTTATCTACTAGACCGAATGTAAGCTGTGTAAGAGGTAGTGCCATGCTGCATTGCAGCCGAATTGAGCCGACCGAAAAGGTACCTCTCGTTCACATACCCTCGGCGTAAACTGACAGCTATTCTGTCCCGCTTGTAGACGCGAGCGTGAGTAGACTGTGACTCATTGGAGAGGAGGTGGATAGGAAAGTAACGCATCCGCATGACAGCAATAATGCGGATTTCTCTGGGCGTCAACACTCGTCGAATGCTCCGATTGCTCGTTCGGGGGCACTCTATAAAAGAACATTCCTGCTGACGATGAACCTTTAACGCCAGCCGAGTGCCATTTGCCAATTTGAGTTATGGAATAGAAAACAATCAGAAGATTTCGTCGTGGCTATTTCAGTTACTGCGCGGGAGCTGCCTCCGACGTCAGAGTCCGGGCAGGAAGGTACCTTCTGTCTGGCCAAATAATACTTCAGTTAGCTATAACGAATACCGGGATGATTCTCTATCACACCTGCGGGAGAGAGGGCGGCCAGTCCCCCTTTCGACCTCAAACCTAGACTCGTCTCGGTGAAAAGCTGTATTGCGCTTCTCTCCTCTTCCTCAGAATTAGTTCAGGTCCGAAAAAAAAAACAAATGCTGAGTATAAAATATATTTACACAAATCGTTATACTAGAAGAGATCATAGAAGTAGTCGAGGCCCTGTCCTAGCTCCCATATGGCCACTCCAGTGCCGAACTCCCGCGCCAGCTCCAGGCGCTTCTGTATGGAGTATAGTGTCGGGTAGAATATTTTCTTATTACCTTGTGACGTCCTGTAAACAATACGCCACTAGGTTATAGTTTTTCATACATAGGTACAAGGACAATTTAACTATGACAAGTGCCACGACCCAAACAGTTAGGACCCGTTCGCACGAGCGCTTTTTTAACGCGAGTATTAACTGTACTGCATGTTGTTTTTTTTACGCCGACGTGTAAACAGATGTATGGACCATTCCAACGCTTTTTTACGCGACGCGAAATACATATAAAATAAGCGAAAAAAAACCTCTTGTGCGAAAGAGGCCTTAAACTTTACGGCTTTCCCTCGCGTTTTGATGGTTGCAAGGAGTACTCATCATAATCACTAAAACGGAGAGAGAAAAAGTCATAAGAAGTAATTAACGTAGTAAAGAACCTAAACAAAATACTTTTGTCTCTCCTAATAATTGGACAAATAAATGTGTCTGGATCATAATAAGAAGCAATATATGGGCATGGGGCCCTGGAATTGTGCTGAATAGGTGTAAGTAAGAAATTCTTGGAGCATAATGTGGGTTATAGCCATACTACGTACTTATAGCCAATCATACAACTATTATAAAGTCCCATCCACAATTAACGTCATCATGATAGGAATGTCTCGATTTATTTATATATCGCAGTTAAAAGTGTAACAGGGGACATGTCCAAACAATTCTGAAATATGTGTGACTTAATATATGAATAACCCCTAATTATTAATAAACATTATAATCAGCTATCCATACTTTACTGATAATAGGCACATTTCAATATGATTTTACTCATCCCAGACTGGACAGAAAATAGATTTTCATCACATCTTAAACCTAAGTTAAAATAAAATCATAACTGATCATTTTATATGGACGGGACTTTATATACAATAAAATAATAATAGTCATACCTAATTTCAATATAATTTTCAGCTGTATTGTTGTTATAGGAGAGCATTTGGTTTGCCTTAGCCTGTTTTAGCAGCTCAATGTACTCCGTACCTACAATAGAACCTCCACCGTTCGTTGTGTATGAATTACCATAAAAATTGAGTCCAAGAAGTATTTTTGACCGTTTAGATGGATTGGCTTCATCATCAATCAGTTTGTCTAAACAAAGTCGCATCCAGTATAAGGGAGCATTGGGACCTAAAATTTAAAAAGAATATATTTTTATTTATTTTCATCAGGAGAATGATATCAGTTAGTATTTTGAAAAGTGAACCGGTATAGCTGGGTAGGTACCTCTCACTTACACAATACCAGGATTCATATGCTTGTGAGTTTCCAGTGGCCAATTATGGGAGCCAGACAATCACAAGGCTCCAACTGTCCATTTGCCTTTGCATTTATAGTGTAAAAAAAATAATATAGTGACTACATAGTATTTCACACCCCCTAGTAACTGTATATCTTCTTTCAATGTAATAAAAATATTAACATACCTGGTTTTTGTGGATTAGAGAAATCATAAGTCATGACTGAGACTCCAGCTACATAAGGATGTATTTCATTAAATGCATGGACGAAGAACTCGTCACTTGGGTATCCTCTGAATGGTGGGTATACTATAATTAAACTGAGTTCAGCCTCACTCATTTCTAAGCCTGGAACATGATGGATATTTCTGTGTTAGCAAATAGATTTAACTTCTAATGTTTATTATTACTTTAGTAATGCTATCCCTTGCCCAATAATCATTAGATGACTCAGAAGTACATGATGAAAGTGTGCCTGATACCTATGTTACTTTAAAATAATATGAAAGGTAAAATTCTTTTCACACACTGGTACAATTAAAACTAATTTTGCTATTATTGTTGCACGACCAATTAATTTTAATAATTGGTATTTGTATTGTAATAATTGGTTGTAAATTACAACAAATATAATTTATGACTCATAACTAACAATATAAATAGTTATGTACTTATTAGATCTCTACGTATTTATTGTATATCTGACATACACAAGTATCAATAATGTTTTTGTGTTAGTCAGTAGTACATACGTACTTAAGTAGTAGTACATAAAGTTTTAATTTATTTTAACTTTGGAAACATGAACATTATCTTTTGCAGTGTAAGTGATGTACTTACCAAACTGTTGAATAAACTTAATAGACTTTTCCACATATTTGCCAATTTGTGATACCATTTCCAAAACAATGCCATCAAACTTCCACTGCTTACATGCTTTAATTACTTCATCTATGAGTGCTTTCTGCTCCGATTGAGATGTTGGCTCCATAAAAAAAGCCTTGAGATCAGATTGCTGCCAATTTTCAAAAAGAAGCCGTGGCAGAACTGGAAATTACTTTATTTTTATTTTTATTACCACTCCACCTTTTGAATTTATGAGAAAATTTGAATCATTAAATTAATTAACAGAAGTACCATATTATTTTTCTACTTTTTAAATCCTCCTTTGGAAGAAATCTTTAACAAGAGTGGCGTTATTACCCACTAAAACTGCAGCGGAGAACATGCCACAGAGGTGCTGCGGAAACTCGCAACAAACATCATCCGCAGTGAAATTTTTTGCCTTGCCTTTCGAAAAGCTCGTCAACATCAGCATGTTGAATCCTCCGCTCTAGATAACACCAGCCTTACAGCCATGTTTCGCCCTGATTGTTTACCTCCTAGGCACCATTCTTGGTACTGCAGTTATAGTATTTTAAACTATCAGAAGTAGCAAAAACATTATTGTACATCCAACCTTTTAGATCACTAGATGAGCCCCTTTGTTTAAGAGACTTCATCCAACTGTTGTCCACATCATGCAATCCAGAAATTATGTAGATATTTGGAGTTTGCCTTTTAATTTGAAGCCACACTGGAGAGATGAAGTTAAATTTCGCTGCCCATGACTTTGCGACTTCATAGCCTTTGTTATTCCACTGGAAATAAATATATAAATGATATTTAATCATTACATCAAAATATTAAAATATATTTATAAAGTTTGACCACCAAATAATACGCACGGGAGTAACATAGCCTAAAACCAAATTTTTAAAGTTTCGTAAAGCAGTATCTTGATGGTAAGTAGCGTGATATTTTATAATGTCTTTAGCAAGCGGAGTTTCAACTACTAATTTTCTGTCTAATACATTATTCTTTCTCGGCCCTTCTTGTGGCTTGACTCCTTTCTGAGACTTCTTATCCACAGGCGGTGATAAAGTCGCGAAACACACACATAAAAACACTGCTATGCATATCAACTGAGATATAAATTTCATTATAATTATTCAGTTTTTATAAGAGGCTACGCTAGAAAAATATTTCGTCGGTATTTGATCACGATTTACCAATTACCGGTATAACATGGATACAATGAAACTGCATAAGCTCATAGTCAATCTAATAAACAATATTGAACAAATTTGAAATTTCCTATTTATGACTTATTGGCTCTTGCACGTTGTATGACATTGACATTGACGACGAGATGTAGAAAAATGTCGCTATATCGATTTTTTTTATTAAAGATATTTTGAAACGAACACCCAACATGCAATATCCAAAATCGTATCAAAATCGATATTTTGCTACTAAAGTGGCCCGATCATCTAGACAGGTAGTTTACGTTTAAATATTTATCGTTGTAAGTGGTATCTAAATTATTACTCACAATATTATTAGTGTTCTTAGGTACTTAAAAAATATCAATAAAGATAATAATACTACACTCAATCTACGTAATTAGTAAAAACAAAAAACTTGCGTAAATTTTTACTTCTACCTACAATTCTTTATATTTTTTTTATATTTGATAATTTAACAAAAGTGAAAAATTTATGACGATCATTTAGAAGAAGTTTTTTCGTCCGTTCAACCATTCTTACATTGTTCGTCACTCAGAGACAAAAAAATATTGCGCAATTATTTGTAAGTGATAATGTAAAGTTGTAAATCATATTTTTAGTCCGTTTTTTATAATTAGGTAGTGTTTTATTATTACGATTGCTGCAATAAATAAGTAGGTAATTGGAAAACACATTTCTTTTTAAAATTTTCCCGATATATCCATCTTTAAGCCCACAATTCTAAGTAGTATATAGTAAAAATATTTGCAATTAATTGTTTTATAGAAGTAGAAGCATAGCTTAATTCAACATAACAATTAATAGTCCTGTAATTGTAATAACATGTTGTTGCACCCCTATATGCATATGTAAACTTTTCACTATTTGTTAATTAATCCGTGGAAAATAGTACTACTGATTGTGTGATCCAAACCTATATTAACATTATTTCGTGTACCTAAGTGTAATTCTGTAATATGCAATTGTTTATTTTCTATTCGTCGACTAAAATAGCTTCTGAAAAACTATTTTATTAGTAAGTAGTGCAAACCAGTGGCATAAGTCACGATCCTTACACACTTACCTTCCTCCACGTTCATTTCTCGCTTTACACAATCACACGGGTTCCACATATTCTTGACCATAGTGATAACGTAGTACGTACGTACTTAGCGGCAGCCGACTAATTCAAGACATATAGCAAATGTAGTTCACTCTCGGTCTCTCGTTTTTCAAAATTTCTCTCTGCATATCGCTTATGCGTGATTAGATAGATAAATAGTAGAGAAGGAAGATGTGTATCTTCTCTGTGTCTATCCTCCAAGACGGCCAGTTGTTGTTATATAGCTTCTTATGGCATCCCTTCTCTATCTACATTATCTCATGCTCTTGACACCTTGACCTTGGCACAGTGCCCGATGAGTCTCGTGATCGTAGTATGTCAGTATTGGTTTGCCCCGGTGGCGGGTACCTATTTTAGTAAGAAACAAATTATTATACTACAATTTGATAGAGTTTACCGTACATTTTGACATGATAATTTCCAATTAGTAAGTATAATTCTAATGCGCTAGTGGATTATCATTATCTCTACAGTATTATTGTTCAAATCGATCAACACGCAATCGCGATTACATTGTATTTGGACCTTGGAGACAGCACAGTCACCGTGCCAAATGGAGTATCAGGAGCCAAACATACGCATAGAGTCTACGAGCATTGACGTTAAGACTTATTGCAAAATAATCTGGTTCTAAATTACCAGGACCTAGTAACATTCCGAGTCAAAGTGATGTTCCGAATGGGCGGAGCCTGCAAGCGAGAGAGCAACACAACATAGTACAGTAACAAGTTGTCTCTTTCACTACTTTGGGTGATGTGGTCACAGATCAATTAGAGAACCGTACGACTTACAGCAGTTTCTACAGCATTTCATAATTCAACTATGACATTAAAAGTACTGTGTCACAGCTCCCCAATACGATTCGTGATTTGCCTAGCTCAAATAATACCGCCGTATCGGTTAGTTATTCCGAGACTACTACATGTTTCTTCACCCGTCCGAGGGCGAAGAGGTTTACGTGCCCCCCAGTCATACTCCCCATGAGCCAAACGTTCGCGTCAGCGACAAGGCCATTTTTAGTTAAATTAAGAAAGAGTAGTTAAATTAGCTGTTACAGACACTCTCATCGGAATGCATCTCTCCCATATGCGGGAGAGAGAGGAGGTCGAGCCCTCTTACGACCCCAAACCTTGTCGCTTAGCAATCCGACGAAGGTGCATTGGGCTTCTCTCCGCTTCCACAGAATAAGTTCAAGTCCGGAAAACAGATCACATATTCGAAACGTGTTTGAAGATTATCAAGTGTATCATCTGATGACCATGAGTCTGAAGTGAAGAGTGAGCGTAGTAATTTTGGACCCTAGGTCCATGTACTCATGTTACACAATTGAAACATTTCGTGCGTAAGTCGGTCCTTATTGCTAAATTATTTCAAAGTTCGATAGCCCATTTAGCTAGGAAGAAGAGGTGTAGGCACTGGTTACGCGGGTGTAACCGCAAACCCACAGTGGTTCAAGCCATGTCGTGTGAGGTGGGGCTTAGTAGCCTAGGGTGAACCCAGGCAAAGCTAATTGAACCGAGGGGGATTTTTGCACCCCTCTTATAAGAAGGGGGGGCTTAAAGATCAGGAGGAGGAATCGCTCTCGGTACCCTCTTATTATACAAGGGGACTTATTGCACTGTCCCAAAGTCGGTGGGGGTGTCCTGTAGTGCTGGGCAATCTGTGAAGGTGGAGTTGGTCCCTTAGGGGCCTGACTAGCGGTCGAGATGCCCTGATGATTGTTGTTACGGGGCACCTCACCAAGGGCGGCACTGATGGCACTCGCGGTGGTTTCTGTGGGTATTCGGCACTATCATGTGCCGCGAGTCCCACACACCACTGGACCCCACCCGGGGCTGGTGAAGGCGCGTAAATGCGTTACTCCGCGTGAAGAAAAAAAAGGGTGTAACCGCAAAGCGCTACTAGTACTAGTAATTACATATTACCAGTAAGTAGGTATAGGGGCAAGTAATGAAACAGTCGACTGGTCAAGAACAACACGGCTGATCGGCCATGCGGGCAACTGCACTCGTTGTATTTCCGAGTCACGCACGGCTCAATATCCTGTTTCCTATTTTCCTGTAAGAACGTCCAGGCAGTACAAGTACTCATCGTTGATTAATATCCTATCTAGTAGATGTTATAAATAGGGAAGTTTGTATGTATTGTATGAGTGGGGCCTAGGCCCAACAGTGGAGGTCGTCCGGCTGATGATTATGGTGATGATTTTATTCTATAATGTTTGTACTTTGTAATGTACAATGTAATGTAGTGAACTGAACGAATTCATATGAAATTAGTCACAACTGTCAACTGCCAAAAATTTTTTTTACAAAAATAATAAAATGCACTTTAAGTGTAACACCGCAAAACCAACAAACCCAGTAGGATATTCAGTTTATGTATATAAGCTTAGAAAAATCTCATTTCTTTGAAGGAATGAATGAATCTTATGAATGAAGGATTCCATTCATATTGTTGACGCCGAGTATTTTGTCGCATGCTTTGTGTGAGGCAGGAGCGCACACATCTACCTTTTTTTATTGACGCGGAGAGACCTATTTACGCGCCATCACCACAACCACAAACACCGCGTGTGGAGCCCACAGAAACCACCGCGAGTGCCCTCAGTGCCGCCGTCGGTGAGGTGCCCCTGAAATACAAAACATCAGGGGCACCTCGACGGCTAGTCAGCCCCCTACGTGACTGACGCCTCCTCTACAGGAGGATTGCCCAGCACCACAGGACAACCCATCAACTTTGGTACAGTGCAATGGGGTTAGGTTCCCATCTTCCTTGTCCCGTGCGCATAGTGCCTCCTCCTGATGCACTTTTGTCGCCTCTTCTTACAAGGGGGGGCACAAAGAGCAGCCCCTTCGGTTCAATTGGCTTCTCCTAGGTGCTCATCGCGCTACTGTGCCCCAATATCACGACAAGTCGTAAACTATGGTGAGGAGACACCTCTACCTTATGTTGAAACACCAATAACATGCGATATTTCTATTTGTTTAATATCGAATACTTTATGGTGTGCGGTAACAAAAGACGCAATGGCAGATGTACTTGCCTAGTGGCCGAAAGCTAAATGTCGACTAAACATTTTCTCTTGTGCTCAGTCATATACTAAGAATAAGAGAATAACTTATTAAAGATAGGCCTTAGTTTTACCTTATTTCTACCACCTGACAACCAGACGTGCCTACTGAGGCTCGATATGAATACGCAATTGACATGCCACTTGTAAATGGGAGGAGATTGGAGTCCAAATTCGATAGTTATAACTTGGGAATATCCAAATCCTTAGCTAAACGGTTCTGACTAGACAAACGCGATACATCTTCTGATACAGCGTCGTCAGGGCCATCAGGTGATACAGTGGCCAAGTGCAATCCCTTGAGAAGAAAAAAACTCGTGTAGGTATGTAGAGTCAGTGTCATGTAGATTGTTTACCAGGTTCTACCTAAGTGCAGCCAGGAACCACAATTGTCACATATTTGTACCATCCTGGGCCCTAGCACATCTCAGAACCGTAACAATGATTGTTATGTGAACGAGTTTTGGCGATAACTTGTGCAAACTCGCGGACGTCTGAACGACTTTCGAACACTGTTAACTGTTCAAATTTTATTGACTGATTTCTATGTGGAATTCTAAAAAAAAATAATTTTCATTTTTTATTATCTTCGATAAATTTTGGCCTTCTTATCCTTTACCGATATTTAAACTGTAACTGAAAAGTGTTCTATGTTGATCTGTCTGTCTGTGTTTCTGTACACGCGTTGTGTAATGACCCCTATATGGTCGTAGGCACCATCCGTATTCTATCCAGCTGTATGTAACGCGCATAGCCAAATAAAGGGATTTTCATGACCGTATAAGTAAGAGAAAGGGCCCTCCCCTCCCTCCCTCCGGGAAAGGGCCCTCCCCTCGCTCCCTCAGGGAAAAGGCCCTCCCCTCCCTCCCTCCGAGAAAGGGCACTTCCTTATCCGGTGTGCGCTCGTAATGACTCAAATAGACATGAATAATAAACCACGATATTTGTCCGGGTGAATTTCTGAAACTACTGTACTAATTTTGATAAAACTTCGCACAGATATGTAACATTGCCTCGCTTTAAAATATAGGCTATATTCTATAACGATTAAGGACCGCAATATTTTTATTCCCTCAACAACACGCGGTCAGATAAACACCCTCTCATTTTTTAATATACCATCAATGTCTCACCTTCAGGCGATCCCGCTCGCTTCTGGTACAGCAAAAAAGACACGTAATTATATAAACAATTAAATAAGAATGACATAACTTCCGCTGGCTTTGGTTTATGTGAAGAAAGTTGCTAACTGCTAACGCCGACGGCGACGCAGTTCTCCGCCGACTGTCGAGGCCCGCAACATGGCACGCTTTCTTTCGCCACTCTACATTTATATGGCATTCATATTTATAGGTAGATTTTGTGATAAAAAGCTATTTGTGGGATGTCATAGCTTAAAAACTACATTTGTGGCATATAAAACCTTTAAACGCATAATTGATGGCATTAAGTCTTTTTAAGTCAGTGTTTTTATACTTTGTTAAATTTCAGGAGTACTAGGGAAACATGTACAAAAGAGAAGTGTCATTAATATCAAGTG
This sequence comes from Eumaeus atala, assembly GCA_017140195.1. Taxonomy (NCBI): domain Eukaryota; kingdom Metazoa; phylum Arthropoda; class Insecta; order Lepidoptera; family Lycaenidae; genus Eumaeus; species Eumaeus atala. The sequence continues at coordinate 14,528 of JAFELO010001431.1, forward strand.
CCATGAGAGTGGAAGGTTTTACCGGTAAGTTTATTCTTTCGTAAAACATTTTAGAAACATTAGGCATAAAATTTTTAAATAGTTAAAATTGTTTAATACAATATACCTATTTAATATAACAAGTATACGTCCAATTTTTTATATTAAAATTAATTTGAATATTTGAGTCATTATTAAAATTGAAACATTAATAAAATTAATTTTATTCGAGCTGTGATGCGAGTTTAAATTATGACAAGATACTTATATTGTTATGTAAGCTGTTTTTACTTTTGATGATACCACAATAAGTGTAAATGTATCTCCGTATAAAAGTGTGTTATTAGATAGTGTGTGTGGGTGAACTATTATAAAACGGCTCAACCAACTTTTATGTCTTAACCTCATAACAATGTATACATATTTCTAAATACAGTCCATAAAAGCTGTCTGTGATCAAAATTCTCTTACTGAACGGATTTTCATGCGGTTCTCACTCACGGATAGAGTGATTCCTAGGAGGGTTTTAGGGTATACTTTGTTAAGGTTGCAATCCCGCAAGTGTTATTGATTTTACACGGACGAAGACGCCGGTAATCGTAAAAAGTCTCCTACTACTCGTTTGCGTCCCTATACTGTAAATGTGTAAAATCTCCTACGTAGGATGGGAAGAACGGTCACAGCACAGGGCCGAGTATCGAAATTTTGTATCCAAAGAGATCAGAGAGTTTGAGCAGAAACGCGTAGAAGATCTGGACGCGAAATGCCAAATCAATACCGGCCGTAACCTTCCTATGTCCATATATATATATATCTTGCAATAGAATCTTTGAAACGAAGTTTGGTTTGCAAGCCACCTTCGCGCGCATTTCCATAGAAAATGTTAAGGTTCGCCGTCGACGGCTGCGTCTGGGGCTGGGGGGACATCATGATCATCATATTATAAAAAAACAATCTGAAATTACATGAAAGTTTCCTTGGGATATTCTTTCGGCGGGTAAAGCCGCGTGACGCAGCCAGTTTGTATAACGAGCACACGACAAGTAAACATTCGGAGGCTACGCTAATGAACATTTAAATTGTCATTCGTTTACGATGAATGCTCCCACTTTCACTTTTCTTTACTCCGCAATGGTGAGGCTGGTATTGTAATTATGGCGGGATGACTTCTTGTAGGTAAACCGATAATACTGCGTGTACGAAAAGTATGACGTCATAGGAACGCTACGTCAAAGTAATGTTCCAATGAGCGGAGTCTCCGAGAGAGAGAGAGAGATATGTCGTCTCTATCTCTACATCGGGCGATGCGCTCACAGATCAATCAGAAATGTTATCACGTTGAATTATATCATCGATAGGCTGATTTCTGTAAGTCTGAAACAGAGAGCTTTTTTATTATATGGGAGCAAACGGGCAATCGGAGCCTTGTGGCGATTACCGACTGTCCTAGACATCCGAATAATCTTTATGCAGAGGGGCATCCCTTGCACCTCCGATGGGCCGCACGAAACGTGACAACATAGCTCTCACTTGGTGCTAGCATCATATGAGCGAAAGGTGTCGGCCTGTGCGTGCGAGACTAATTCGTCTGCAATGCAGCCCGGCACCACTTCTTACTGTAAGAGAATGTACATTTGTTTTTTTGCCAACGAATAAGTTGGCCCAGTCTTGATGAGCTAATGTTACAGTACAGTAGTGTACAATATGTAACAGAACCTCTGTTGTGCCTTTTAGACACGTATGTTTATTACGTAGGCCATAACTGAAACTCAAAGTTCAGTAAAATGAAACAATGATTTAAATTGTGCAAACAAGAAATGTTTGATATCTTCGCGTAGTTCACTGCACGTGCATTTCTATGAAATGGGCACGCGGTGTCCGTTTGAAAGATATTGGGTACTAGCCTAGTCCGTCCAGGCCTCGCACGGATATTTAACAAAATATAGCATTGATTTGGAAACATATAAAAGTTATAAAATCACGGTAATGAAGATTCAATGTCATGGTAATGATAACCAATAGAACTCATGACAGAGTAACGCCTGTCGGGACAGCTGGTTGTCAATAATTTCTGTAGCGAAATAACGATTTACATACTTTGATATTTTTTTAACAACTTTGGTAACATTATCGAAGTTTCATAATGATCAAAACGTTTCAGAAAATGTTATATAACATATGTTATATAACATATGTTCAACACAGATAATAAAGAACCCAATAGCAAAATACATTTCGAAATCGTTCCAGTAGCCTTGGAGCCTATTGAATGCAAACAAACAAATAAAACTACTTTTGGTGGCTGAGTGGACGGGTCCACCCGTGACCATGGTTGCTGTAAAGCTTCTGATACGTCGGGCTACATAAATAATTAAATAAAACGCGATAAAATCCGTAAAAATAGTTTTATTGTAATGACTAACATTCGCGTAAACATAAGACATCAATAAACAAACAAATGTTTACTCTACATATAATATTAGCAAAGTCTACACTTTGCTAATAATCTACATCTATACTACTATAGATATAGATTAAGGCGCGGCTGCACTGTGCGTGACACGAACGACTCTGAAGTAAACCACACTAGCATAACTGCGCGACACTGCGCTGACCAATTGTCTGTCATCATAAAGGTGCATTTACAATACCACACTAGAATCATGAATCGAGGTGATCAAGCGCTGTACTTAACATCGCCGTGTGCGCATGGCAACTTTATACCTTTGACCTCAAGTGCGGTGCATTTTTATACAATAGTTTCCAAATTTGAATTAATACCACGCGTGATTTTATATGGAATGGACGTCCGTTATATTTGATATTGTTTTCGTTCGTTTTCACGAGTGATATTCTTTTTGTGCGGGGAAACGCATTTAAGTGCTTCTAGTGGCCCTGGGTCCCGTAGTATGTTGGGCTCGCGGCACATTATATTGCCGAATACCCACAGGAACCACCGCGAGTGCCATTGGTGAGGTGCCCCGGGACAACAAATCATCAGGGCACCTTGACGGCTAATCAAAACCCTAAGGGACCGACTCCACGTCCACGGATGGGGCTCTCCCGCACTGTAATGCGTATTAGGATGTTGTGGCAAGACGATGGCGGCATTGAAGAGCCATTCTTGGGGGTGTTTGGAGTAGACCCGACAGGAAGTACGCGTGCGGTGGGACATGAAATTTGTCCTAACCACTTGCACGTTTGGTGAGCGTTGAAAGAGGGTGGCCAGCATCCATATCACCGTCGTCGTGTGCAATGTCTTCTCCCATGTGACTACAAATAGAATGCAGTTTAGCAGACGCGTTTTACATAAGGCCTGAGAAGCCGCATACTGTTCAATGACGGGTGTTCTTTCGTAAGAACAGGTGTTTTAATGTCCATAATGAACACATAATATAGTCGGCTGTCAACGCCTATGCTATAAAAGTCAGTGCTAGATCGCGGACGCTCGAAATAGTATTCCTCGTTGTGAAGTGTGTAGAATTAGGGAGAAGGGAATGTCGAACAGCAATTTCGCAAAGTAGATGTTCGATTAGCTAAACAAGTAGAAAAGTGAAAAATTTCATGCAATCCATAATTTGTTAGCGATTCACGTAAAATGAAATCAACCGACAGAACCACGGGACAAGTTCGTGACTCCACCTGCTGTTTACGGCGCTAGCGCGTGCGGCGGCGTTTTTAGAGTCTCAAACAAAAAACATCGCAAGGAATAGCAGAGTTAAAAAAACTTTTTTACTGTATTTATAATATTGTAGTGAATTAATATTATTTATTAGTCTCAATAGTGTTGCAGGAAATTTAATTATAAAGTAAGTTTGATACTGGAAATTGTTAACGTAGAATATCTAGATGTTCCCCACCATGGTTCAAGCCTTGTCGTGGCGGTGGGGCTCAGTAGCCTGGGGTTATCCGAGACACCTTGGGCGAAGCCAATTGCACCGAGGAGGTGGCGGCTCTTAGTACCCCTCCTATAAGAAGAGGGGACTTAAGGGCAGGAGGAGGTGCCGCTCTTTGTACCCCTCTTATAAGAAGAGGGGACAAAAGAGCAAGAAGTGGCGGCGCATTTGCACACGGGGCAAGGGGCGAGGATGGGAACCTCACCCCATAGCACTGTCCCAAAGTCGGTGGGGTTGTCCTGTGGTGCGGGACAAACCCATCTGTGGAGGTGGCGTCGGTCTCTTCGGGGGCTGACTTGCCGTCGAGGTGCCCTGATGATTTGTTGTTCCGGGGCACCTCATCAAAGACGGCACTGGTGGCACTCGCGGTGGTTTTTGTGGGTATTCGGCACTATATAATGTGCCGCGAGCCCCACACACCACTGGACCCCACCCAGGGCCAGTGAAGGAGCGTAAATGCGTTTCCCCGCGTCAAAAAAAAAAAAAGAATATCTAGATGTTACTGACAAAAAAAATGGACCTGATGGTCCGAAGTAAAAAGTTGCTTATTTATATTTTTTAAATTGAACAGTAACTACTAAATGTAATGAACAAAACAATTGAGAAATTATTTTACCATCACAATTCTACATTCTCTGTGATGAATGATATTTAATAAAAACATTGTTATGGTTATGAAAACTTCGTTGATGTAAGTAATAAAGGTGTGAAAAAAATGGCAAAGTAAATACTTATCTAGCTGCAGAAATTATGTATTGTTAATACACAATTACTAGCTGTCCCGGCAGGCGTTGTTCAGCAATAAGTAGTATTTGTTCTCATGGTAGGTAACTTGACATGTTTACAAAACCGAAATATTAGTATGCACATCAGTGAATTATTGCCATGTTATGTGTAACATCCGTGCGAAGCTGGGACGGACTGCCTAGTATTTTATAATGTTGTAATGATACAGTGCCAAAGAGCCAAAGAAGAAGAAGACACAAGGAATTCATTTACAGTAAGAGGTAGTGTCATGCTACATTGCAGCGGAACTCACCGGCACGACCGGGGAGGTACCTCTCGCTCACAAGATACCGCCGTAAAGTGTCATATTCGGTGAAGCGGTTTGTAAGTTGCTGGTAGAATCATTGGGGGCAAAGGGCAAAAGGAAGGCAATACATCGGCATAGTAATTATGCGCATGTACATGCGCGTCGGTAGTAGTAAAAAGGGCTTTTGTCCCCTATACCATAATACAAAAAAGTATTCATTTGTAGTGTAGTTCCATGAAGTTATAATGAATTATTCAGAATTTCTTACGTAATCCAGATTTCTTAGTGATAACACATTTATAAGTATCATACATAATTTATAAGCTTCGGACACGATATACGCTTTTTGTGCCACTTAGTGATGTTGTGATAACGACAATAACATTTGTTTCAGAGTTCCGTAGTCAAATGGGAGAAAACGGAACCCGAAACAGACGTTTTACTCGGGGAGTATGGGTACCTACTGTATCTTTGAAATTAGGATGGTAGTTCGAATAGGTATTTCATGAACCACTACAAAATAAGTTCAATTAAGAAATATATATTAAGGGTAACGCTCCATACATGAAACTGAGGGGTGAATTTCTTTTTTGAGAGGGTATAGCCGTGTAGTGTCATTGGATAGGTATTTCAAAATGATTTGGAAGTTTTATAAGAAATCTTTTTGATTTTGCAATTATTTTGTGATATATTCGTTTCTGAATTGGTAGAAGGTCATAACCGTATAAATTGAGAAAACGCATCGCGTCGTACGTCGTTTTTCACGACGTAGCAAAAGCATTTAACAGAATTAGGCACGAAGGCCTAATCTTTAAAATATCCGTAGCTAGGTCTACCAGACAGATTCGTCCTAACCGAGGAGGCCTACCTGACAAACAGACATCTCCGGTACAGGGCACAGGATACATCAGCCACTCATTCAGAGCCGGGATCCCACAGGGCTCTGTCCTCGCCAACCCTATACAACCGCTACACAAGCGATGTGGCACGCCATCCCAAAGTAGAGCTATCGAAGTTCGCCGATGACACAGCCTCGTATAGCCGAGCCCGGACCGACCCCGTCACTACGAAACATCCACGAGGAGCCGTCACCTATCTAGATGGGCGTTTCGCACGATGGAAAATCGAGGCTAATTCTGAAAAAAGTCAATCTATATTATTCGGAGGTATACACCCCAATATAGTGCGAAAACGCAGCAAAACCATGCCCCTCGTATCGCTTTACAGTATCATCAACTCCACCACACTAGACCGTTTTTTCAAACCGCACATGAAGAACGCACTGTTGGGACATGTCGTTTAGAAATGAACGAAACATGCATTGGACCAACGAATATAGCTATTTTGCAACGCGTTCAAAATAGATCCCTGCAAGTTGCCATAGGCTGTCAATGGTACAATCGCACTTTACATCTACACAGAGACTTTGAGCTCCCCAAAAGACACTTCGATCGAGCTATATTAATGCTGTCGTCACTAAGGCAGCGCACTACAATCCCAACTGAACAAAACAGAACGCAAACAGAAGCTATACCACAGCCGCGGTGCAGGTACACTATACCGCGTCCCAGGGATTCGGGCGCGGACTGTACGATTCAATCATAGTTATAGGAGATAGTTCCAGTACCTTACGCGACTTGCTAACGAACTCAAATCAAACCGCCGCCATGTTAGGTCAACCAGGAAGACTGCGCGCGAGCCGTACCGCCCGCCCATGGTGGGAGGGGGGACGGTCCCCACAGACATGATAGCGCAACGGGCTCTTCCAGTCCCCACAACAATGCATTCGAGCGTGAGCTATCCAGGGGGACACAAGGCTTTGGAGCGGGGGGGGGGGTACCACAAATGTAAATAAAAGGTACTGCCCCGGGTCATGCCGGCGAAATCTGGCTCCAATGAAGTATGGTACTACCTCTTACTAAATACCTTCGTAGCAGTTTCCTTAGAATGCGGTTAGAAGTTCTCGTTAAAGATTCAGTCTCTTTAAAGCCGAGCCGGGGTACTCTAAGTCCTACTATAATATACAGATGATGTAATTTATGTCCGTAAATATATAAATGAATTTGATAAAAGATAATATTCATGCCAGAAATACTCGGAATAGACACAAACTGAATGTACCATTGATTAGCCTTAAGTAAAGTGAGTAATTCATTTCAGGGGTTATGTACACGTCTACACAATAGCATCTCAGAAAACATTCAAAATCTATCTATTAGTAAATTCAAAACATCCTAAATCTTTGGGAGATATCACAACTTGGGAATAAAACTCTCCCTCCAGGCAGTTTCAGTATTGTTATAACAAAATCTATGCAATGCAATTATAATGTACCTTGTGCATATTATCTCGAGTCATCGGTCCAAAATTCTGGTAGGTATAGTTTGAGGTTTTAATTCATATAACCCTTCCGGCAACTTATTTCTATAAAAACAGTCACCTAACTTGCACGGTGTCACGTAACGCAAGTTAATAAACCGTTAAATATCCGAACACCGTGGAAGTTTCTCATAAAGACCCTCGTCTAAATCGTTGGAAAAATCATTACTAACCCACAATCATCATAATCGTTAGAAAACATTATCCGTCTTGACAACGCGTCCGGATATCCGGACGAGACACGCAGTCTGCACCAGTTGTTATTCCGTTGTGTTATGCGTCGGTCAAAGACCTCGACTTTCGCCAACCTTGAACGTTGTACTCACACAGTTATCGTTTCCGACAGGCCGGTGAAATTCACTTTCGCTGTTATGTATCATCGATCCTCGTTATATATATATATAAAAGTGTGGTTGTAATGCGTTTGATGGTAACGCGTCAGATGGTAATGTGCATGGTGATGATGATTAATGACATCCAAGATAAAGATAATGAACAAAGAACATATGAAGTAATGAGTTTAATACATTTTGTCATATTGTCATACAACTTTTTTTACATTTTTTAGTTTTATTCATATAAAATATAACCTTTGAATTGTTTAGAAATTATGTGTGTTAGTTATGCTCATTATACGAGACCTTTAACTATTTGCTATTAATACACAAATTACAAATATTTTAAATCTAACATTTGTTAAATCAAACTTTTTATTGACCAAACTTTTTGGTGGCCTGAAGCATGTCGCGTCTCCTATGCCTTTACTACGATAACGTAGGTGATACTGTACGTATCATTTAACATCATTCAGCTCAGTTGGCCTTATGGACTGTAGAGAGCCATTATTTTATCCCACTGCATCAGAAGGAAAACAGCGCACAATAAAAAAAGTTCAAAATGAAATATCCGATTTTGGATACAAATTAGTGAAAAAAAGATCTTATAAAACATTACATGGAGTATCAAAAATTAGGGTATTGAATGACGATTCCAAATTTACATTTAACTTGTGGTTTTGTTGTTGAAACTAAAAATAGTTAAATAAAAAAAAAAGTTATGTGTACAAAAAACCAGACTGATAACTGAATATAAGAAATAAGGCTCTACAGTCGGGACACATTTTTAAGTCTGGTAAAACTGTACCTGATAAATGATGCTGTAGAAGTCTTGTTTTTTATTTTTAGTTAGGTATATATTTTTGTGTTATTCCCTTATCTGTGCCCAATTCCACCCAAATCTTTTTCGCATTTTTTAAGAATAAATGTCTTGACGCTGCTTTTTAAGGAATTGTGCGAATTTGAAATTTGGTATTTGATGATAATATTGGATTTTATTTACAAAAAGGTTTTACTGAAATATATACTCGAAGTTGAGGGGTTTCTTTTTAATTATTAAGATCGAAATTCGATGTCTAGGCGATCAGTAATAGTTAGATTAATGCCGTCCAAGCCGAATTTCGGCCACGGCGGTCATCTATAGAGTAAAGCCAAATGCACAGGACACATTATAGTGCACAAGTGTGTGCGCAGGCACAAGTGCACTCCCTGTTCACTCATTCTCCAATGCCGGTGGGACGCAAATCAGGCGCAGGACCGACGTGTTAAAGTGCTCTCCGAGGCACGGGGTTGTAACACCGCCCACTTCCAGACTCCGGAAGGTTATATACGAAAAATCCTAATAGCACTTATTCTTGGTCTTGGTCCAACTCGGGATTCAAAACCGGTGAATGTTCTTACCGTTACACCACAAGGCAGACATATAATAGTAAGTTTAGTAATTAATTAATTAGTAATACAAAAATTATCAATATAAATTAACATAATGATATTAATTAATATTATTAATTAATATATTATTAATTAATTAGTAAACGTGGGTATACAGATATCTAAATCCGAGATGTGTAATCTTAATAAGCAATGTATATTTATAAATCACACAATCTTGAAAAGGTTTTTCTTTCTCATTAAGATTTGCAACATAGATCTAAATACTAAATCCATTCACCGCCGTGTCAAGAGGCGACAAACTGCTCTGTCATCTATTAACACAGCCATACGGCTGCTTACACTCCGTATCTATGATAAAGGCGGAGAGTAATTCGTTATCCAAGTGCCGCTGATTACAGAGACGTGTTTTCAAGAATAATTATAACATGTACGTATAATATGCGAGAGAATATAATGTAGATATTGGAGAGCTTGCAGGTAATGTTGCACAGGCTAAATGAATCGTCCCGACGTATTGGTCATAGCATGAACAAACGTCATGTTCAACGGACACGTTCTCTCTAGGCCGGTCAACGTCGATGGTGCTATTCTCGAAGTCGTAGACGAATACGTCTACCTCGGGCAACTATCGCAATTAGGTAGACATAACTTCGAGAAGGAAGCCGTTAGAAGGATTCAGTTTTGTTGGGCAGCATTCCGGGAGATTCGTCACATTTTTACGTCGCCAATACCGCGGAGCTTGTAGACAAAAATCTTCAACCAATGCGTTCTCCCCGTGATGACTTACGGGGCCGAAACATGGCCTCTTAAAGAAGTCATAAAGCACAGAACTAAGGTATCCGATATCACGCGACGAATGAGCTCGCTTAAGTGGCAATGCGTTGGTCACACTCTCAGAAGAACAGATAGAAGATGGGCCAGTAAGGTTCTGGAATGGAGGCCGTGTTTATGAAAACGAAGAGTCGGTCGACCGTCCACCAGGTGGGAAGACGATCTCCATGCAGTAGGCGGTCCGGGGTGGATGCGTGTAGCAGGAGATCGGTCGTCTTAGCGTTCATTGAATGAGGCCTATGTCTTGCTGTGGACCGATAAGAGCTGATGATGAATGATGAATATAGAAAGTGACTTTGATTACAAGTAATTTTATATATCTTCATTGACACGCAAGAACACAACAAATTTTTTTGATGTATTTATTCTTCAAAATTGATCCACACATTTGATCTATATGTATTGTGTTTCAAAAGGACATACACAGTTCAACACAAAACCATCTTTTATTACGCAGTGGGATAAAGAAAATTGTGCGCATCTATTAATTATCATTAACCAATGACCATAATACCTGCCGGCATTTTGTAACCACCCGCGTCTTCATTTACTTTGCGATTGTGTGAACTGAGTGAATTATATTCAATTTATTTTGCATGTGGTGTAGTGGTGGGTGAATTAACAAACATCAAATGGATGATACATTGTCGCGTCGACAACTCACTTGTCTCACACACGGAGGGCTGCAATAACTCCGCGGTTTGTGTTGATTAGTGATTATGATTATAAAAGTCTTTGAATATAACTTTCGTTGCAACGCGAACACAATCTATATAAAATTATGCAGCAAACAAAGTTGTGTGAATAATTTGGAGATAATCCAAATCGGAACAAACCCCGGACATCTGAAATTTGTGGTGAAACTTGTCAGTCATTTTAAGTGAAAACGTCTTCAGTACCGTCAGGCAGGAAAAGATTACGCGGTCGCGTCAACAAACATGCTTTATGTAGCACGCGGGGCAGCACGTGGCCCGTGTCAGCTACGTGCTACGCGCCTCCGAGTGTATCTTTTAACAAACGACCATTCCGAGCCATTTCGCGAATACCGACGCCCATTACCATCCGGATATGCAGATGCGTGCCATTACCTTATCCCCTCAATGGACCACTGGCTACACACAATCCGCACGAAACTCTGTTGCCCACTTTTAACGAGGTATTGGGAACGAGAGGTAACTACCCCCTTTCTGGTGCATATACGTAGCACCATCTCTCTCTCATGACATGGCTATTGTTTCAGGAACCCAGACCGGAAGGACAATATCATGTGGACGGCGGACGAGTGTTCCCGGTATTATCTGTGTGTAGACAATGACGTGTTCGAGTTTCAATGCACAAAGGGACTGCTCTTCGATGTCAACCGACAGCTGTGTGACAAGCTGCAGAACGTCCACAACTGCGACCTCACAACTGGTAAAATTATATTATCTGTGGACTTATCACACTGTGCCTAATTCCGTGCGGAACTCATACAAGATCACGTTGTCGTCCGACTTGACAGACGTACTCCAACAGGGGGCAAACGCGCAGACACAGATTTTTGGTAACGGCCAACATCCAATGACATGTGCGTAATTGTTTTGTACATGTGCCGCCCTCTTTACCTCCTACTCACCAATCGTCCACAGGAAGACAAAACGCGCGTAACGCAACAGCTGTCACATGTACAAGAGAACATGCTTAATATAATGGTTTGAAGTACAATCAGAAATCGGTCGTCTAAAAGTTTAGATGTTTAAATCGACTCGTGAGTGTTGAAGCGCGTGTGTGTTGGAGGGTCTCAATAACTAAAATAAATTATTCATTCTATTTTACACCTGTAGAAACGTTGATACCTAAGCCCCTGCTGGAAAAAGCAGCGTGTGCGAACGACACCCACCTCGGCTGCCACGACCGGAGCTGTATCCCGGCCGAGTACTTCTGCGACGGAGCCAACGATTGCGACGATTCCTCAGACGAAGTATTTTATTTAATTAACGGCGAAGTATTTAATTAACTACTTTAGTAGAATTGTAATGGTCAATGTATATTCATATAAGATAAAGTAGAATTGTAATGGTCAATGTATATTCATATAAGATAAAGTAGCATTGTAATGGTCAATGTATATTCATATAAGATAAAGTAGCATTGTAATGGTCAATGTATATTCATATAAGATAAAGTAGAACCAGGTCGCGGTCATGATCCTCGCCATGAGCCATTCACGACAGCGCTGAGGCAATTTAAATTACCATGCGGGAGCTGCCCCCAACCTCAGAAACGCCCACGATCTCTCTGGTCATGTTAATAACAGTTGAATTAGTTAATAATATTGTCATATCGGGGTGCATCTATCCCATCTGCAGAATAAAGTGTTGGTATCTACTCTTTGACACCAAACCGTATTATAGCAGTCCAAAAAGGCTATATTGAAATTCACTTCGGTTCCACAACATATGTTCTGGTTCGAAAAGAAAAAAAATGGATCCCGCCATTATTTTTCTTCATATAATTTACTTTTACGATATTTTCCTGTTTTTGCTTTTTAAAGGGCAGCTTGCATAAAAGATTAGCAAAATTTACATGCCTTTATCACATTAGATTACGGGATAAAGAAAAATTCAATCATAATACTCTGTAATGTATACCGACGCCCATAAAAGTACACAGAATCTTCCCGTATCCATTCCATTTTCCGCCATAAACTTCACAACGTTTCTGCCCATGTTAGGTGGAGTTTCTCTATATACGTACCGATTCAGTTGTAATGCGTGACACTACCGCATGGCGCATACAAAGTACTAGTTTTTTCACAATTTCTCAGTCATCAACATTATCAGATCATATCATTGACAGATACATAACTGTTAGTTATTAAATATATAAATTAAGCTGCTATTAAGAGCGTAACTAATTGAAGCCAGCAGAAATACCTTCGTGCATCTCACCCGCGTTACATCAAAATACAGATGTCATAACAGTCATTCCACAGCCGAGAGATAACCAGTTTTGTGACAATCCTGCGCCATTATCGGCATTTATTAACTTTCGCTCTTTCAAAACAACTCTACAACTAAATACTGTAATGGCGGAATGTAATTATATATTTTTTTAATTAATAACTGACATGTATATTATATACTACGCGATATACGTTGGCAACTTCTCGAAAAGTAGGGTAGTTCCTTTTTGAAAAGTAGGGTAGGGTAGGTACAAACCCCTTTATAAATTGGCAATAGTGTATTGATGTATAAAAATACCAAGATACACGATTTCATACTGAACTGTTATTGTAATGAGTCTTTGATTATGCATAAACACATTTTTAAAGGCAACCTAAGCATATGTATGGTAGTCACTAATACCTATGTGTTCCCTCGACACCCTAAACCTAAATCACGTTATCTCACTAAATCTCTGCTTTAGAATCCAGAAAAATTCGAATCGTAGCCTTCACAGATCACTGTACGACATTTCAGCCTAAGAATAGGTGACCACACTTAATTAAGTCAAATAGTTTCAGGTTAATTACATTTGATGTTATTCCATTCAGGGCTGGTGCGATGTGAACTATGACCCCAATGCCGCGGCGCCTTGCGACCCCGGCCTGTGTGTTTTACCCGAATGTTTTTGTTCTAAAGACGGTGACCAAATTCCTGGTAACCTTGTCCCGAGTCAGGTAAGTTCAAAGCACGCATACGAAAAAAGATTACAATTTGTATAAATTTACGTATCAGTAGTTTGTCAATGTATATAGACAAACTACTGATATGTATAAACGATCGCATCCCAAAGCTTTCATAATGTTAAGCATCAACAAGTTTCCTGATGGTGATAGAGAGGTTGATACGCACATAGAGATCCTCGTAACTAGAAGTTGTACAAGTATTACCGTCACCACACAAGCGCTAGTTGGGCCATCCGAACTCTTTAAATTTTAGGTACATTAGGCTACACGGCACTTCGTGACAATCCGACTCATCAGAAACATTACTCACAAAAATTGTTAGGACTGAACACTATTCTAAACACATGCGTATACTAATTTTTCGAAATGTTTTTCGTGCCTCCGTTGTCTAGCTACCTATACCTAGAGACTACCTCGTAGTCTAGTGCTGAACATGTTCTACCACAGGCCTGAGGTCCAGGTTTCATTTCCCGTCTCAAACCAAATGTTATTAGGGTTTTTCAATGTGTAATAACACTCCGAAATCAAGAAGTTGGCGGTATTATACAACCGCGTGCTTCGGAGAGCACATTAAACCGTCGGCACTACGCCTGATTTCTCTAACGTGGTGTGATAAGTCCACAGATGTTGTATTATTGTAATGATCCGGAATGTCTTCCTCCACAGACACCTCAAATGATCACACTAACATTTGACGGAGCAGTGAACCACGAGAACTGGGATCTGTACACGAGACACATCTTGACACCCGAGAGGACGAACCCCAACGGATGTCCCATCAAGGCGACGTTCTTCATATCGCATCCGTATACGAACTACAGACACGTGCAAAAACTGTGGAACGACGGCAACGAAATCGCCGTCCATTCTATTACGTAAGACCAATTTGATTTTCTTTTTGGCAATCGGGTGACATGTATTCGCGCTTTCGCTTTTACGCAAATCTATACGCGATATCTTCTAGCGTTCGCATGTCTATATATACACTTCCGAAACTACTGTTATTTTGAACAGTGAACATTAAGCAGTTCCGGATTAATCGCAAAGCAAAAGAAAAAACAAGGCCTACTACGTATTAAACTATTCAAAATTTTGTTGATGTTTCGTCGCGAAATGTAGTAGTGTATACATGAGGATAAACAGTCAGTAGGTCCCTCGTTTATGCAGATTTATACATTATTGCGTTGCAAACTCCTGCCATGCGAATTCGTAAGGCAAAACATACTTTTTTACGTAACACCACAGAAATTATCGAATCAAGACGCAAGTTTTTGCGTTGCGTTGTACCTATCTAAATTTCTTCTTAAATTCTTGCAAATTTGTGTTTGAGCAATAAATAAGAACACGTCAACATTCGAACAACTAACATAATAGCTTAATTTCAAACCAATTCCGAAGCGATGTGTGTGCCCTCTGAGTACAGGATTAGACAGTATTTCTAAATTATATGATCGTTAAAATGTTGCATTTTATATTTCAGACATCGTGGACCAGAGGATTGGTGGTCAAAGAATGCTACAGTTGAAGACTGGTTCGACGAGATGGTTGGTCAAGCTAACATTATCAACCGCTTCGGTAGAGTTTGGATGGAAGATTTCAGGTAAGCCGTCATTTGGCAAAATATAATAGTGGAAAAGGAGTTAGATGTTTCGTGTTAGATGAAAAAAATCTGTTTTAAATACCAAACGATAGGAACGAATCATGTATATGATGGCACGTAATTGCTAATGCCCATAGATATTGCCACAGCCAACATCTGCGGACGGAACATTCCCCGAAGTTTTGACCCGGATCCGCTTTCGTGGCCTGACACTGCCATAAAATGACAGCTATACAGTCGCGTTCCATGCGGTTTGGGCGTAGCCGGTGTCCCATTGGAAGGAAGGCGGAAAGAAATGCATGACAAATGAAATCAGCTCACGACCAGGGAGGTACCTCCAGTAACATTATTACGGGCCCCTATGGTGTCGCGTTTCGTGTACTCGGTGCATGTCTAAAGCCGGGTGATGAGAAGTAGCGCAGCACATCCGTTTAAGTCCGCAAGGATATTAATGGCCGTTAGGGTATAAAGT
The DNA here is from genome assembly GCA_017140195.1 of Eumaeus atala. Lineage (NCBI taxonomy): Eukaryota > Metazoa > Arthropoda > Insecta > Lepidoptera > Lycaenidae > Eumaeus > Eumaeus atala. The sequence goes on from JAFELO010001431.1 coordinate 30,118, forward strand.
AATTTCAATTTCTAGAGGGATGCGAGTACCATACTTCTCCGTGGGCTGGAATAGGCAGTTCCTCATGATGCAGGAATTTGGGTTCGTGTACGACGCAACTGTGGTCGCCCCACTATCGGACCCACCGTTCTGGCCCTACACGTTAGATTACAAAATACCACATCCATGCACTGGTGAGCATTATCATATTTTATCTATAAAACATACAGCTTCTTGTCGGTTTAGGTAGGTGTCGCTAGTCTCAGTCGGAACTAAACACTTAAACCAAACATGTACCTTCCGAAACAGTTCGAAAGTTCTGAGGCAAACGGTTTAATTTGCATTTTACGAACTAAACAATTCCAAAAATGTAATACGTATAAGGATTTAGAATATAGATCTATACAAATATTATAAAAGGAAACAATTGATTGTTTGTTTATTTGCATTGCATAGGCTCCGAAACTACTGGACCGATCAAAAAAAATCTTTTACGATTCGAATTATCTATAACATCTCAAACGAACATAGGCTGTATGACATTTCTAAAACGTACACCTTTATAATTTCGTTAATGAGGGTGTATAAAAGTAAATCCTTATTACCAGAAATTCTTGACGACCCGCTGTCCCGACAGATGTTGTTCAGTCGGGACATGAGTATTTAAATTGAATTTGTTGTCTGGGTAACGTGTAACATTTACGAGTCCGAAATTTAAATTCATAATTTTTGTAGTTTTGTATCTCAATAAATTTTTGCCATATCTTACTGCTAGTAGATTATAAACCTTTGCTCTTCGTGGCCTTGCACGATTTGATATCCAGAAATCCAGCTGTTGTCATCGATTGCGCCTATCGCGTATAAATTTATTTTCGCTTCATACTCATTCATTAACATTTCAAACTAGCGTTTCACCCCGGTTCACCCATGAATGACTGGGGTCAGGATTGCTAGTTTTAGAATTAAAACACAGACTGAGTCGTGCTCTACAAATTTTTCAGTGAAAGTTCCACGAAATAGGTCCAGCAGTCTTTTCCGATTACCCCGTACCATCAATCAGAATGGCGTACATGCAGGCATAAATTTAAAAAAATTGTTGCTGTGGCTTTAGAAACGTAAAAACAACATACTGTACGTTATGATTACTTAGAAATCACAAACAGACACTCAAATGTTATTTTTCATTATAGTCTATAGATATCTTCTCAGGAAATCTATCTCAGGCCTTAACTTACGACTGACTACATACCATTTTTGTAGTTACGGAACGGTGACTGCAAAAAAACAGGTCATGTGAACGATTAGATAACAGTTATTACATTAGTGAATGAGATGCGTACGACGACTTCGGCAAAAAGTAATCATTTCCATACACGGGTAACATAATAAATCTACACGCAAGCGATACCAACAATTGTACGTGTACTTTTTACCAGATTGCGTCAGAAAATGGGATATTTTTCGTGCGTGTTTGTAGATTTCTATGTAGCCAGAACATTATGACGGATTTGAACGTATGATTTGGCTATCGTTAGACTTGTCATTGAAATATATAATTGAGCAGGTTTTATTTTTGAAGAAAATGCTTGGTTATTATCAAAGACAGCATCGCCGGTAAAAGAAGCAGATATAAAGAATTATCTTGTTGCCGTTTAACTGTAGTGTTTGTCACAGGTAAACCCACCGTTTGTGACACTTGGTACTCTGATGATGATATTAATGTAATACTACTCTTAATGAGTAAAAAATTAAAAATTACAGAATGAACCGTAGGCACAGAGAACAATATTAGATATTTTTTAAACGGGCTTGGCCCATCACTCGTTCCCATTGTTGCTACTCCTGTCATGCCAGGATCGACAGCGGCAAACGCTCTCGACCCTGTGATATGTCCGTCTTCTCTGTTCTTGTGGTCTTGGTACCCGCAACGAATTGAACCGGAAGGAAGTAGGAGGAGTAGAAAGTAATTGCAATATTAGATTAGGCCACAAGGGAGTGGGTGTAGCTAGGCATAGCGTAGCACGATTAATAATACATACTCGAAAATTTCAGGTAACAATCAATATTGCCCAACAAGAAGTTATGCAGGCTTGTGGGAAATGGTTATCAACCCCCTGCTAAATAGCAACAGAACGTGTGCTACTCTGGAATACTGTCCCAATGAGCTCAGCGAAAACGACGCATACAACATACTCATGGATAACTTTAAACGACATTATTTAACGAACAGAGCACCGTTTGGAATACATCTTAGCTCAGCGTGGTTGAAAAATAGTGATTATTTAACATCGCTTAAGGTAATGCCAATGATACACGCAATGCGTTTTCATCACTTTTCTGTAGGTCAGATGACAATTGGTTCCTATAGACAGCAGCAGGACATGCCTCTATACAATAAAAAATTCTGAACAAACATAAATTGTTCTTTGTAACTTTTTTTACATTATTTGACTTTGAAAAATTAGAACGAAACAGTTCCTATCACAATAAAATTTTTCAATTTTTTTATAATGTAAATAATTTAAAATAATTTCAAGAATTAATTTTATCTATTTCAGAAATTCTCTGATGAGTTAATGAAGCTACCTGATGTATATTTTGTGACTTATCGTGAAGTTATTGATTGGATGAAAAGACCAACGCCTGTGCTACAACTTAAAAAATTTGAACCATGGCAGTGCAAAGACCGACATTTTGCAGAAAACGAAATTGCCTGTACCAAAGCAAACACCTGTAAGCTGCCTTCTAGGGTTCTAGAACATGACAAATACATGATAACTTGCACAGATTGCCCAAGGACTTATCCATGGATAAGAAATGAATTCGGCTATGAATAGTAGTAAATCAGTACTAATTGCTAATTAGGAAAATTTTAAAGTTACCAATATTAAACTTAATTGCTAATTTATTTTAGTGTATGTAAGGTTATTGCTAAAATTACTATGAAGTATTAGTTGTTAGAAATAATTTGTGAATATGTTTAGCTATACTATTTAATAAAGTTAATAATAATGTTCACGAAAGAAGCACATTAATAAAATAAAATAATGATCAAATTTTGTTTATCATTTACTTAACCTAAAAAATTAAAATTATCACAATTATCCTTCCTGACTTGTGAAAGGGTTTGGTATGGCTTCCATACCATCCATGGGACAAATTAGAACCACTGAAGTCCCTCTGCAAACAACTAGACCTAAGGCTCTTGTATCATCAAGAAGCTTGTAAGGATCATCAGGATCTGAAATCAATAACATTTAATGTATGAAGACTAATATGATACTAGCTGGGCCAGCCACATCACACTAATATGATACTAGCTGGGCCAGCCACATCACACTAATATGATACTAGCTGGGCCAGCCACATCACA
>JAFELO010001431.1:33549-68298 GCA_017140195.1 Eumaeus atala
CAATATGATACTAGCTGGGCCAGCCACATCACACTAATATGATACTAGCTGGGCCAGCCACATCCCACTAATATGATACTAGCTGGGCCAGCCACATCACACTAATATGATACTAGCTGGGCCAGCCACATCACACTAATATGATACTAGCTGGCCCAGCCACATCACACAAAGGCTGTTAGACCAAAAAAAAATAGAGCTAAAGGCTCTATACTTATTTGGACAAAGTCACATCTGTGCAAAATTTGATTATGTTTGCATACTAGTTACTTTCCATAGATTGGGCTGGACAAACAACTTGATCTTTTTTTTACGGAGGTATATACTACTGGTTGACAGCACTTGTACAGCCTCAACGGTTTGACTGACTAGCGAAGATTTTCAGGTTTAGACAGACGATCGGGGGTCAGAACCCACTCTTTTCCCGCGCAGATGGGAAGAGATGTAGCGGATTGATTGTGGGCGCTCCCACTCTAGTGGGACGGTGCGCACCCGTTGCCGAATAAACTGCGGTGTTTTGATAAAGGTTTACTCTGATGAATTATTTTGATGAAAGGCTACATTTATTTATTTACTTACAGCTTTATTTCACATACTCTACTCTCGTTGTCTTGTTGCACTAATTCGGTAATACTATATGAGCTCCTTGTACATTCCCCTTATGGGTAGAAGCCCCCCCCCCATCGTTTTAAATTCTTTTTTATTTGTTGCAATGGCCATCCATGATGAAAGGATACATTAATTGACTTATATTTTTTACAAATCAACATTATTGGGCATTAGGTTCTATAAATATTTCTATTGAAAGCATATGAATATGTGATCACGATTCGGGTTTTAAAATTAAAAGCTAGATAGATTAAATCTAAGCTAAATTTTATACCATTATTTAATAGTAATACGTACCTCTAAGAAACTCTGTGGTATTATCGAGCACAAGATTGAGCAACGGATCATACCCTTTTAGTATACCAGCCGCCTCACGACCACCGGCAAATTTTACTCGAATACTTTTTTCTAAATATTTACTCAAATCTAAAATAGATTCTTTTCTCCTTTTTTCTTTATTATCTCCAGCGCCCGTCTGAAATAGTTAACAGTATAAAGAACCTAAGAAGTTAAAAAAATACTAACCAGGAGAGTGAAATGCAATAAACTTACTTTACTTTTATCTCCTTCTTTTGATGCCATTGGTTCAGTGTAAGCTTCCTTTGAAAATAAATGACTTAATAATTTAAGTATCTATTTATTATGAACTAAATTAATAAAAATAACAAAGAAATAAATGTAAAACAAGATTTTGAACTTTGAAGGTTATATGTTTGTTTGCTGTAAGATTCGTACTTACGGACAGGCTAACATCATATCACCATACCACCTCGTCTTTAGCAGTTTATTTTTCCTTAGTCGTTTTATAAAGTAAATGTATTTAGTTCACCATTGTTTTAAGGCTAAGGATTCCGGAGTTCTTATTTGCCAATGTCACTTGATAAATTCTAGAACGTTGTTGACTTAGGTACGCTACATAATTGGATGAAGCCAATTGAACAGAGGAGGTGCCGCTCTTTGTACCCCTCTTACAAGAAGAGGGGACAAAAGAGCAAAATTTGGCGGCGCCTTTGCGCACGGGGCAAGGGGCGAGGATGGGAACCTCACCCCATTGCACTGTCCCAAAGTCGGTGGGGCTGTCCTGTGGTGCGCGACAACCCCATCTGTGGAGCTGGCGTCGGTCTCTTCGGGGGCTGTCTTGCCGTCGAGGTGCCCTGATGATTTGTTGTTCCGGGGCACCTCATCAAAGGCGGCACTGGTGGCACTCGCGGTGGTTTTTGTGGGTATTCGGCACTGTATAATGTGCCGCGAGCCCCACACACCACTGGACCCCACCCAGGGCCAGTGAAGGCGCGTAAATGCGCTTCCCGCGTCAACAAAAAAAAAAAAGTACGCTACATAATATCATTATGACCACGATAAAGACATAAGTAACTGTTGCATTCATATTCGTAATAGTAAATTTTTCTTCTCAACATTTTAAAATTAGATATAAATATACATCATCATACTTCATCATATACATTACTTCAAGGCTAAGGTACTTAAGGTACAGTTGGTATTGCTACCTAATTGCCGAGTCCAACATAGGTCTGGGAGTCTGCCCGGGCTCCCAGGTATCATGCGTAAATGCACTCCCCTTCGTCACCAAACAAAAAGGCTAAGGTAGTTTAAATATTAAATTAGATGAAATAAAAAAAACTACTAATAACTATTATTACATAAGTAATATCATACCCTTTTTTAAGACTTATAAAAATAATCTGTTGATAGACGAACCGAAAACATAAAAAACAGCTAATGTCAACTTCAGTGTAAAGTGTCAGCTGTGTTTTTGTTTCGACGTGTACTACAATGAAAATGATTCTATAAAATTGTTTATCAAACATATGTTTTCGTTGTATAAATAGTAACTATTAGTATAAATTATTTTATTATAATTATAACATAGTCAAATTAGATTAAGGACAGCGTAAATCACATCCAAAAGAATAAATGGCTAATATTAATACGTAGTGTACTTCTTTTGTAGAAGTAAATTAATTAAATATCAATGCGCTCATCGGTGAGCTATATATTGTCACACGCCCCAGGAGAGTCGGTAATGTCGCACCCTGACTATTCACAGCACGCCCAGCATCATGCATGCTTGCTTGTGCTCGTAAAAGGAATAGGAGGTGTACTCAAAAACTTCAACAAGTTATGGGAACGGATACAAAGAGTTGACAATATCAAAGTAACTGGTAAGTATTTGTGTGAAATTTGTTGTATTGATGCTTATATGTTAATATAGCATTTGGATTAACATAACATCTTCAGATCCCTTATTGTGTAGGTAGAGAGAGCCGTGAGCTATGGCACATAGTTTTCTCTGAGTATTTGCTAGCTGCAACAACATTGATCTTGACCTTCAAACAGCATCGAGCACAACATTACAACAATAACAATATAATATATTCATATCATATATGTGATTTTGGAGTCAGGAGGCTTAAGATATAGCTTTTTAAGCTCCATATTGTCGTCATATTTAGATGTTTAGTAATTTTTTTACTGTTTGGTTATGACCTTTCAGTTTAACATCTTATTGTAAAGTGATTATATCTTAATTTTTATAACATGATCTTACGATTTATATCCATCTGTCATAGATTCCTCTGGACATGTGAGAGAAATTTGGGTGCGGTATGTCAGAGATTATCCTGTTGAAAACAATGATTGGGGCGATTTCCAGACCCATAGGTAATTTTAAATTATATCTACAATTAGGTCATATGTAGTTAATAATAGATCTTTATCAGTAGAGATATATGGTTTAATAGTAAAGAAAAATGATAATGCCCCGTTTGTATTTCTCGTTGGTATTTTTTTACATCTTTCAACTCGATCAAAATATATTTTTTTCCTTGCTTGATACTTGCTGGTAACAAACTACTGATGCTGTCCATTATTTAATAACTGAACAATTTCAACGTTTTACAAGTCATTTAATTTTATTTTCTATTGACAAACCTACTTACTTCTTAGATAATTATGAAATCTGCCCTTTTGATCCTGAGTTAATACAGTTTATTCTCACCTCTATTCCACTACTCACATGAAATGGAATATTTCAGCACTTTGTTCATAACATCATTTCATACAAAATGTGGGAAGCAATAACACAACAAATTATATTCTGTGACACATATGTAGAGCAAGTTCACATGAGTTTCTGAAACACACACAACCTTGCCACAAACACATACACATACAGACAGTATTCTATTATCCAGCTAAATATTTATTTAACATTTTTAGGAGATTGCTTGGTCTAATATCAATAAGCAAATATGCAAATCAAACTGAGCTAAATGAAGTGTGCCGAGTACATGAGTCTCTGAAAGTTAAGTATTCGAACACACTCTATGATTCGAGGGCTTTTATTTTTGGACCAGGCACTTTAAAAGGCAACCTAAAAAGACCTCAGCAAGAACCAGAAACATACAGCAATTTTGATGAGGAAAAAAAAGAAGACAATTTGAGTGACAAGTATGTTCATTTATAGACATTTATTTGTGTTTATAATGGATATTCTTTTCTTGGACCTGAACTTATGCCATTGAAGCAAATGGAAGCCCAATTCAGCTTGATGATACTTCATAGAATATTTTTATGGCACAGGGTGTAAATGAGAAATTGGCTCACCCAAGGCCCATAAACTCAAAATAATCTCAAAGAACATACAAGTATAAACAATAAGCTTGAAGCTAAGTATCACACCAATATAGACGCCAGTACCTAACATCTGTCGCCAGACTTAAATCACCACCCCTCTTGGTATCTGGGACGCTCCCGCGTCCCGCTCTCGCCCCTCTGATACCATATTTCCTACTTTTGTGTAGTCTGCAATAACGGTTATCACTATATTTTCGTGCTGGGACCTGTACTTATTGTCTAAGCAATAGGTCATACCAGTCTAGATGTAGCTGCAACGTGGGAAGGGAGATTCCAGTGCGCAACAGTGGTCACTACTAAAAGAGTTAAGTTTATTATTTATGTGTAAAATGTGGGGAATCTGAAATAAACAGCTGCTCGTAATCGGAATTACAATAATGAGAATACTGACAAAGTTAATGTTTCACTTTTAGAGTGGCTGGCACAGTAGTTACGATAGTAAAAGTATAATCGTGCATATCGCACTCGAGGTCACGCGTTCGAATCCGGCGTCATGGATGTTTATTTATGTATTATATGTACTTCTATTATAAAAAAAATCATCATCATTACCATCGGTCAACGGCTGGACGTGGCCTCTCATTGAACGCCAGGACGACTGCTACTCGCATGCATCCCGGACCGCCTACTGCACGGAGATCGTTTTCCCACCTGGTGAACGGTCGACCGACACTACGTTTTCCTAAACACGGCCTCCACTCCAGAACCTTACTGGCAAATCTGCCATCTGTTGTTCTGAATGTGCCACCACCAGCCCATTGCCACATATATGATACCGGATACTTTAGTTCTCTGCCATATGACTTCGATACAAATTCTGTCGGACAGTGAAACACCCAACATAGCACGTTCAATAGCCCGTTGAGCTACCGCAAACTTGCGGACCAGTCCTACATTAAGACCCCGTAGGTCATCACGTGAAAAAGCTTATACTTACCGCAGAGCTGAAGACTTTCTTCTTCAAGCTCTGCGGTATATACCTTATTGCAATAGTTGCCCCAGGTAGACATATTCGTCTAAGACTTCGAGAATAGTACCATCGACGTTGACCGGCCTAGGGTGAACGTGTTTGTTGAACATGACTTTGTCTTGTCCAAGTTCATCCTAAGGCGAATACCTCGGGAGGATTCATTTAGGCTGTGCAACGTTTTCTGCAAGGTCTCCGACGGTTCGGCAACCACACCGATATCGTCGGCGAAACGAAGATGTGAGAGGTACTCGCCGTTAATATTTATACCGCATTCTGGCCAGTTTAAAGTCTTAAAAACGTCCCCCAAAGCATTAGTAAACAGTATCGGGGAAATAACATCCCCCCTGTCGCGCTCCTCGATGCAATTGGATTGGCCTTGTTTGACCTCTCGGAATCAGAACGGACATAAAAGCGGTGTCATAGAATGCTCTTGGTACTTCGACGTATCGCCTATCGACCTGACATCGCTGTAAGGCTTCCAGAACAGCCCAGGTTTCGACAGAGTCAAAAGCTTTCTCATAGTCCACGAAGACAAGGCACAGCGGCTGATTGTACTCATGTGGTCTTTTGTACGACTTGCCTTATGGTTAAAATGTGGTCCATGGTGTTAAAGCCTCTGCGAAACCTAGCCTGCTCCGGTGGCTGGAATTCATCAAGCTTTGTGGTGAGATGATTCGTCTTGACTCTTCAGAACAACTTGTAAGTATGGTCGTGAAGTGAAATTGGTCTGTAATTGTGAAGAAGGGATTTGTCACCATTCTCAAAAAACAAAACAACGTCATTTCCAAGCCATGCCTTGGGAGGTACGCCCCGCTGAACGAAGAAATTAAAAATCTTTGTTAGCTCTCTTAACGCAGGTTCGCTTTCTGCTCTAAGAAGCTCGACTGTAATTCCGTCCTTCCCCGGAGCCTTTCCTCCTTTAAACTGCGCAAGAGCCAGACTAATCTCACTCAAACTGACGTCCGGCAGATCGACTGACAAATGTCGTGTTAGGCTTGCACACGGATCGTTGTTTAGGATGTCGGGCTGAGGAGCGTGCGACGTATATAAATTGCTATAGAAAGCTTCGATCTCAGATGAGATCCTAGGCGCAGAAGAAACGGTAACTCCTGAATCATTCCTAACCTATGTCAGATGACTTCTTCTCAATTTTCTTTTTCATTTTCTGCTCAATCGCTTCGATAACCCGTTGCGTATTTGACCTGCGAAGGTCTCGGCGTATTAGTTTGGGGATTCGCTTTGAAAGAAGCTTGGCATCGCCAGACGTAACGTCTTCGTGTGCTCTGCGTTCCCTCATAAGTCCAAGCGTGTCATCTTTGAGTATAGCTCTCCTGCTCGTTATATCCTTCACCCATGCCCCGCATGCAATCAATCACACCCCTCATGTCTTCGTCAATTTCCATTATAGATTTCGACATATCTGGACTGGTTCTTTAATTCCATTTTGAATTTTTCGGAACCTAACATAGTCAGTAGGAAGCTAGGTCGGAGTATCGACTGTACTAATCGGACACGCTCGCGTCGAAAGCCTATATTCAGAGAGCTAGATGCTCAGATCCAATCAGAGATCACTTCCGGTTTTAAACCACGGAGACATTCCTAAGTATATGCTTTCGGTCCGTCATAATAAAATCAATCTCGTTCCTTGTCACAGTATCGGGGATTTGCCATGTCCACTTCTTATGGGACTTCTTCTTTCTTAATAGGAATTCATTAAGAAGAGGAATTAGAGAAGGAGGGCCTTCTCGAGGAAGTTTACTAGCGTTTGCCCCTGCTATTTCGACTTCCGACTCCATGTGGTCCCAGACACGATTCAACACCATTTCATACTCCCCCACCTTGGCACTAAAGTCCCCCATAACCACGAAGTGGGCCTTACAGGTGCTATGACATCCTTTGTGACATCCTCATAGGTTGTCTCCACGTCGTCATCGGAATGTGTCGAGGTTGGTGCGTATACTTGTATCACTTTAAGGAGTTTAAGTATGAGATACGCCACCCTACCCGACGCACTAGAGATTTCGACGATGTTACCTACGAGGGATTTATTTACGAGGAATCCCACTCCGCCTTGTGATGGATTGTCGCCTTCCAGAGCAGAGGACACCCTAGTGTCCTCGCCTTGTCTTCGGACTTCACATAACCCCAGAACGTGTCATCGGATTTTTTTCCAGTTCTCCAGCTCAACCAAGTGGTTATCTAGTCTGAACGTCGTCCGTTATACGTAGCCACGTCAAATCAGTGGTAGCGAATCGTAGCCCGGAGATTCTTAGCACCCCTTGTTCCACCGTTACCGTGGCCAGGACTCCTGGAACTACCGGGAACTAGGGGCATAATTCTATTGCTGTCGTCCACTTGAGGTTAATGCTCATAACTGCCACGCTGAGCAGGTGGATTGACAATCGCAGATTAGGCTTCGGGCCGGTGCTACTGCTGCCTGTCGCGATCCGATTGATGGTACGGCCATCACTCGGCGCGAGCGTCGTTCGGTGCTCCCGTCTATTTCATTGTCGCTATGAAACAGACGGGACACCAAACAACCAGCTCGCTGAAGCCTCTTCTTTGTTAAGAGACCAGTGCCCTTTGACGACTCCTACGTCACCCTGGGCTCGGATTGAGGGTGATGGTATTCTTATGAGGCCCCCACACAGCACATTAAAATCCTTAAACAATTTCTTACATTAAAAAAAATATTAAATATATATCCATTGTCTACTGCTTATAACACAAATCCTCACGGCACATGGCTTTACTAATATGGTGTGATAAATGCACAGATATTATTATTATTTTTAGAACGTCTCTACCCAGTGAACAAGGCGACAGCATTAATTCATCCGAAGGCTACCCAAGGTCCGCTTCATCCAACACATCCTACTCGGTACAAGATGAAGAATTCACAACACCATCAAACTTCAAAACTCGTGCGATGTTCTATGGTGAAAATGATTTGGTCGCTGATTTAGAGCAAAATGTTGCAGAGTTGATAAATTCATTGTTTTGGGTTGTGGAATCGAAACGTCTAGAACGATCGAGAGAGAAACTTGAAAAGGTTTCGTTGCTTTTAGCTCCATTTGAAAAGAGGGACTTTGTTGGTAAGTGTTATGGATTTACACACTTATGTTAAATATAGACGTTCACGTAATTGTGAAATTGTTATGTTTTTATTTCAGTAAAAAGGAAGGAATTTTTTATTTGTTTATTTTTTAAGGGTTGTCTACATAGTTTTTTTTTAATTACGCCGGAAAATACGTTTACGCACTACGCACCGGTAACACCAGGAGATGACAATATTGTATTTTAAACTATCTGGTTTTTTATATGTCATTTTAATATTATGGTTTTTGATAACATTACTTAGTCCTTATTTTGTTTTAGGATTGGATATGGAATCCCGCAATAACAAGAAAAGATGTATGGGCCGAGTGACAAAGAACCTAGCGGACCTCACTCTGCAGTCTGGGCTAACTGCAGAGGCGTTGAGCTTATATCATTCGTCGGCTGAAATACTCAAATCTGTTAATGACTGGTTATGGCTGGCAGCTGCAAAAGAAGGTACATATATCGTATCCGCTCCGCAGACGTCGGGTGGGGGGTTCGTGGGTGACGCTTCACTCGGCAGCTTCTATCACCCGTCCAGGCTGGCTACCGGGCCCCATTTGAGGCTTCGGAGTTGTAGGGTCATTCTAAGTGCTGCAGTAACCCATTTTTTGTGATTATGACCGGTCCTTATCGGGAGTACGGCCTGCCGCCGGTACCCCGACACGTAGCGGTTTTTAGTCGGTTGCAACACAGCCTGTATCGAATCCTACGACCATTTCGGTCCACCCGGGCCCGGTTGAAAGGTGCATAAACCATTTTCCCTGCGTAAAAAAAAAAGAAAAGAAAGGTACATATATCCTTCATAGCATACTGTTGTTGAATGTTTTCAACATTCCTAAACACAAAACCATAGAAGTTACATACAGAAGGCTCTTAGATTTAATATTCCTGAATTATTTTAGGTCACTGTGCAACGTCGGCTATACTACAGTATCCTAATTTAAGAAACACAACACCACTACAACGCAACGCCAGTCTACAAGAGAGCTCGAACAGAACGAAACCGCTGTCACTGTTCCAACCGTCAGACGCGTTTAGGAAGTTCAAAGTCAGTTCATCACCGCTGCGGTCCTCGAAGACCTCCAGTCCTATTAACCCTCCGAACGACCAGACGCCCTCGTCTTCCGAGAGCACAGAGACCTCGTCTCGCCAATCGGAAACGGACAACGCGGACACAGACTCCATAGCGTCCAGTGATGTCGACTTCCAAAAGTCTTATCTGAGCCCGGACCTTCCCTCTATACCGAGACAACCGCCTTCTCAAATTAACAACCAATATCTTTTGAACGGGGAAGAGATAGCCGAAAAGTACCGCAAGGCCATAATACATTACAGCAAATATCAGAACGCCGGAATCATCGAGACTGAGGCCTGCTTCAAGGCCGCCCGAATAGCTGTGGAACAGAATAACATTCTGCACGCCTCCAGTTTCCTACAGAATGTCATCTTTATTAACCTCACTTTAAACGAGCAAGAGAAAATTCAGAGATTCGATACATTGGCTGATCTGTACAAGGAAATCGGTGAGTTAATTTTGTCATGTATCGTCGTTATTTTATATTGATGACGAGGACTGATGCAAGCAACATCCGTACACTTCAGCAAACTTCAATTTTAACATCATTACTTTATACTTTTGTAATTAATTTACATTGTGCTGTCAACAAGATCGCGAAGGCGATCGCTAGTGAGTAAAAAACTTAAAAAAACATTGTTTACTTTTTTCTACTATATTTTGAAATTTGTTTTCTTCAACAGTTCGAACCCTTTTAAAATCGTAACTCTCCGTAACAAATAAATGTTACTCTCGAAGGACCAAGCGTTGTTAAACTTTTTGCTGTTGGTCACTTTGAAATAAGAATAACATTAAAATTTTGGTAACAGATCCCTAGTGTGTCAGGACTTAAAGGTCGATGCAATTGAAATTTAAATGCACACGACAAACAATACAGACTACAAAGCACTTTTCTTTGTAGGATTCCTTCGTAAAGCTGCGTTCTACCAGCGCCTGGCCGCGACTCGACAGGTGAGCCTGAACAACCCCAACCCCGACTGGCAGCGCTGCTACTACCTCATGCTGGACAGCTTCCCCGGCCACAAGCTCAGTCTCGACCCCAACTATGTCGTACAATCTCAAGTCGGTGAGTAGATACACTCTGTACGAACAGGAAATATTTTTTTTTATCATCTGTTATCTAACTCTTTTATTTCCCCAACAAAAAAAAGTTAAAAAAATGCCGCCAGTTATTTGTGTAATTTTATGCGTTCATCTAGCCATAGACTAGAACGAACTAGATGAAGCACGAAAACTAGAAACCGACTTTACTGAGTAAAATGGAAGAAGCGCCAGAGGATGTTCCGATTCGGTGATCAGACCAGATTAGAGCGACTTGACTGCGCTTACCACACAGCGCAGAACAGGCGACCGTGGAGAAGTGCCTATGGTCACGATCCTCAGCATTGAGGAACAGAGAAAAAATAGAATTCGAGATAATCTCTAAGAGTGTTTCAATGCCACAGATAATCATGCATACAGATACACATGTTGAATTGAAATTGGATAAAATTAAATGATTGTTTTGTCCGTCATTAGGTTGGCCGGCCCTGCAAATTCAGCTGCTTCATGAGTTAGTAGTTGCGGCGCGGCGCATGGGCCACCCGGCCCTCGCCACGCGGCACATGACCTTTCTGCTGCAGACCATGTGGCCTCACCTGTCCCGCCAGGAGCACCGGGACCTCGCCATACAGTTACAGGTGAGAGGGTGGGACGGTGCGGCGATAAATAATCTCAAATCGTGACGTAATAAAATTCTCGCGTGCGTTTTGTCTACAGGCGTTGTCGGCGCAATGCGAGGGCGGGCCGGTGCCACTGGTACTTAGCTCGGGCGCGGTCATACCTCCCGCCAACCTCACGCACGTGCCTGCGTGCACGCAGTTCGCGCCCCGCGCGCCGCCGCCTCCGCTTGCGCCGCGCCCGCTCAAGAGCAGCACGCAACACGGTCCGTTCATATTCACGCCCATACACTTTGGCAGCCTCGAGAGGAAAGCTAAGAAGGATGAAGGGAAAATGGGTAAGATTTTTGTATATAAAATATTTGTTAAAAATGACACTTTTTCCCAGTCCGTGTTTTTGATGTTTTCAAAATATAAAATTAAAATGTTTTGCTGCTGAAATTAAATCGTCAACATTAAAAGTAGGTTGTCTTTTTTATTTCATAAAAAGTGGTTTTTATCCTACATTCTAGCTATATGTTCTATTGTTGATTTTAATTTACATAATGACATGTATCTCAGTACCTACATAATAATCATAATTATTTTTGACAACTTATGTTTCAGAATATCTATGGGTAGAGGACGACATATGCGAAGTGCAGATGAAACTAACGAACCCCCTGCCGTTCGAACTAAAAGTATCGAACATGCGTCTCCTAACCTCTGGCATCGTATTCGAGTCCATCCCCGAGACGATCATCCTCCCACCGGACTTGCCCACCACCGTCAAATTGCACGGCACGCCGAAAGAAGTCGGCGAACTGCAGATTTTGGGTTTCTCCACGCACACTCTAGGCATTAAATCCAACTGTCGTTTAAAAAGTATGCGCACGCCCATAAAATTCCCAGCATCGTATACGATCGAAGTGTTGCCCAGTTTGCCCACGATAACGATAGAGACGACGCTGTCAATATCGGGCGTGACCGTGTCGAACGTCGACAGTTCGGGGGGCGTCACTAGTGTCTCGCTGTACAACGGAGAGAGCACGGAGTGTGTCCTGAAGATAATAAATTCTAGCAACGTCCCAGTGGAATATCTCGACTTGAGTATACAGGTAATAATTCTGGTTTTTTTTATATATGTTAGGTGTAGCCACATTTCCATAATAAAACTATTGTATATCTCATCTTAGTTGTGCGAAGTCGATGCAAAAACTAATCATAAGAACAAGTACTGTAACATTTCCTTAATTATTTTTAGTCAAACGTAGACAACCAAATACAAGGCAAGATATTCAAATGGTCAATCGAAGATGTGCAGTCGCAGCTGCCCATGCAACCAAACCAGGAGGCTCGCATAGCCATCACCCTGTACGGGGAGGCGGACTTCCTCGACCTGGGGGGAGTGGGGGAGAACGTGTTCCCCAACAGCCTGTCCACGTACCCCTCCCGGGTGGGGTCCCCCGTGCCCCACGCTCAGACGTCGCTACCTACGCAGAGCTCCAACCAGCACAATTCGTTAAGCAGCGGGCTTTTGGCTAATAGAACTTCAGGGAGTTTCAGGTGAGAGTAATACTTGCAGCGTAGTATATTTTATTATCATTCTGTGTTTGTTGTTATAAACACCACAGTGCCCACAGAATTCGAAAGCCTCCTAGTTAATACGAGAAAGGAAATTGTATTAAAATAAGAAAGGGAAAAAACGGCCGATGTGAAGAAGTGTAAAATTGGATACCGGGGATATTTCGTTCATGCTGCATACGATACACTATCTATTTATGGTATTTGTCCCATATTCCAGTGCCAACACATGTAGCTAGGATATGACAATAGTAATAATTGGTTCATGTTATGCTAAAGATGTGTTAAGTGTAAATAATATTACATTATCATATAAAAATCATCATATACTAAAAGTTTTAAATATTTAAAGCGTTAAGCTAAACGTAATATTATCACGACATTTTTAGATAGGCAAGCTATGCAACACTGAAAAATTTTACAAATCGGACCTTCCTGAGATTAGCGCGGTCAACTAAACAAGCAGACTCTTCAGCTTTATAGTACTAGTATAGATAATTAAATACACGTGAACACAGGTCATCGAACTCGCAAGCTACTAGCTGGTCGGCGCCCATATCAGTCATGCCGCCTTCCAGAGGACGTCTGGTCGAAGCGCAGGTATCTTTGACATCTTCTTAATTGATACCTAAATTTGACATTCACATAAAATTGAAAGACTCGCCGCGTCACTTCTTGCATTTAGAAATTGATTATTTAATTATCCCCTTTTATAAATAATTTGAAACCATTATGCAGCTTGGATTAGGTATAAGAAATTGTATATTTTTAGGACACGGTAGGTGTAGGTCCTAAAATGGTCCTAACCATACGAAAATAATAATAAGATATTTTTTTTGCACTTTGGGTACGGAACCCTAAAAACAAAACACCTAACCTACTCTGTAAGTGAGTAATAATAGGTGGAATGCCAAATTAAGGTCGATTTACCCTGTATACTGTATTGATAATGTGTTGCATCTATTAAGCAGTGATTATTGTACAGCTAATGATCCGGTACTCCGGCGGCGCGGGTAAGGAGGTGCACTGCCGCCAGTCTACGCTGACGTTCAACATAGAGCTGGTGCCCAGCGTCGCCATTACGCATTGGGACGTGCTACCCGCCGAGATGTAAGTGTTACGAGTCTTATCATACTAGCGGTTTACGGGCGGAACGGGCGCGCTGCGGCTCCGTTGCGGACGCGCCACGAACACGCCCGCATGTGCAGCGAATACGTCGCGGGTGAATAACGCTATCGTTCGGTCTTTTTCGTTTAAATTCGTCAACTGAGTCTTCGGTGTGACAAAACAACATCAGTGTTTCCACCTTGGAATCCTTTCATACTGTTAATTTACGTCGTAAACTCGCAGCTAACATGCGACGGAAAATTACGTATCGGCCACACGTCCCCGATGTGTAACCATAGAGATGATATAGATTGAGAAGGGAACCCAGTACGTCTTTTTATGCAGGAACCCAATACGTACTTTTATGGCTTCCCTACTGTATCTACATTATCTCTATGTGACGTGGTTGCGACGTATTCGCTACGCACCTGCTCCGTCCAAAAATCAAACCGCTAGTATAAAATCGCCCTTACTCAGTTTTCTGTAAGCCATGTATTCCCAGTAGACTACTTCAAGACTTCCTCTAACAATACAATTTTTTTCCTAGTTCTCTTTTATCTAGCAGTCATAAAATATGGTGTGCATTATGAACTATTTACATCTTTACAGACCAAGCCAGTTCTACCTGGTGTTAGACATAACAAATCTCACTAACGAGGAGATGGACTTCCACTACGCGCCCTCTAAACATATCCTGATCGAGAGCAAAGAGTCCTGTAGAATACCCGTGCCACTGGATAGATGTCCACTGAACACTGCTGCCAAAGTCAACGACGAAGGTATATATGCCATTCGTATAGACTTGTGCCAGTCAATCTTTTTTTTAACTTGAATCATTGTTAGTTCTCCTATTTTCTTCTGATTATATTCGTCGCTTGCCTCAAAACGGAGTTTCTCTCGGGCTTGTTTTAGGCGTCATTTAAAAAAAATATATAAAGGGACTTTGTGGTATGTAAATCTAAACTCAGTGTTCCTGGTGACTTCACAGAGGGCGCGGACGGCAAGTCCTTAGGCACCGGTACTACAGCGTCAGTCACGTCGGGCGCGGAGGCGGCGTGTGCGGAGCACCTGGACCGGCTCGTGTCGCTGCGCTGGCAGCTGATGACGTCAGAAGCGCGCGGCCGCGCCGCCGTGCGCGGCATCACGCTGTCGCACGCCATGATGGACATCGTGCGCCTGTCGCCACTTGACTGGGGTAATTGTCGTCGGTCGGGACGAGTGCCGGAGCCCACCACTCGTTTTCACTGTTTTATTTTGCTTATTGTATTTCATAATAGAAAAGCTATAATATTGCCGGCCTATGAATGTCTCAGTTACAAAGCGCACGTGCGATATCTACCTCGTGTTTGTGTTTCTATTACAAATAGAATATAATAACTTCATAAATAACTTCAAATTCCGTATATAGTTCTGAAGTTTCACTCTTTTAATTACGTATTGTACAGAGGTGAGCGTAAATGAGGCGCGCATCAGCCCGCAGCAGGAGGTGGTGTGCTGCGCAGGCTCACGCCTGGCGCTCGGCGTGCGCGCGCGCAACTCGCTCCGAGCGCCGCTGCGCCGGCTGCTACTGCGCGTGCGCCTCTACCAGGACCACGGCAACGGCGTGCAAGACTACAAGCTGGACAACCGCGTCGCCGTCGCGGGGAGCAACAAGTAGGGAACTTGTGAATACCGACTTAGTAGTGTTATCTATGTAGTAAATGAACACAAATATCTCGTGAACTGGACTGTTATATATTTTATTATTATTTTCAGAGTTGTTTTAGCAACGCTCGAAGAGTCTGCTGACATCCAGCACGAGTGCACGGTCGTGTTCCTGACGCCCGGCGAGTATAAAGTAGATATCCAGTGTTCCACCACAGAACCTATTACTGATGAGCCTCCCATATACAAAGACGGCCAGCCGAGCATACAGTCGTGCGCCGGAGAAGTCAGCCACGTTTGGAGATTCATACCTCCTGTGGCTATCAGCGTTACTGATTAAACTACAACATGGAGTGTGGGGTATACCATAGCTACTATATAGGAGCCGACTCCGTGTAATAAAATGTGCAATAAAACGCGTTTAATAGTTGGAGCCACTGTTATACACAAAATTTTGATTAGTGCACACTAAACAAAATTTTATTAGTGTACTTTAATCAATAAGAGTATAATGCACCAATGAAATTTTGATAGGTCCTAATGGTCGACATTCACAATATTTTTGGGTCTAGCCTCCATGACACATCCGTTAACCAAAATGGCATTCTCTATCTCAACACTCTATGAAGGCTACTTGCTATGTATAACACAGAACCGGTGCCGGATTAGCATGACAAGTGTAACAATGTTATTGTGCCCCGCGGTAAGGAGGGCTCTGCTTATGGCTAACAGGGCCTGTAGCATCTACTGACGCGCGCCATCGAAAAAGATTTAAAAAGTAAATTAGATTTTCCAAATGAATACCGATTCGAAAAAAATCTACCCCTTTAAATATAAATACTGATTTTAATAAAATTATAATTGTAAATAAAAACAAGAAATAAAACACTGCGATCGAATATGTTGACCGAATCACGATTCACGAATCATGACACATGACGTCACGATTCAGTGTAAGCACTGGTAGTGTTTAACATTGTTTTAATAAAATTCTACAAATCTCAATATTTATATCGGGTGAGTTATGCAACATGTGTTTTTAAATAGCGTTTTTTTAATTTATTTTCTGTATATGACAATAGAAATGATATAGACAGGGAAGGGATGCCATAGGCATGATGGCGACTGGGCGTCTTGGCGAAAAGAGAAGGAAGACGTGAAAACAGCACTGTCTTTGTCTGTCTAATCTCTCATGCGCATAACGTAGAAATAAATCAATAAAAAAGAGACAGAGTGTGCTGCATTTACTGTCCCTTTCCACTTAGACTGCCGCGTTTTATGCTGGCTCCCCTTCTCTTATGTATATTATCTCTGTGATCTGTTACCCTTGATAGTAAAAGTTTTTAATTTATTGATTTTTTTATAATACAACTTTGAGATGCTTTAAAAAGCTTTACCTATTGTATGTGTAGGATTATTGTATATTATGCTAAATAAAAAAAATATTTCTATGAACTTCTCTTGTTTGCCTGATGCTACTTATGTTTTCATATACACCATATTTCACATGTTATCTTTTTTTTTGTTGACGCGGGGAAACGCATTTACGCGCCTTCACCGGCCCTGAGTAGGGTTCAGTGCTTGGGACTCGCAGCACATGATAGTGCCGAATATCCACAAAAACCACCGCGAGTGCCGTCAGTACCGCCCTTGGTGAGGTGCCCCGGAACAAACAATCATCAGGGCACCTTGACGGCTAGTCAGCCCCTAAAGGACCAACTCCACCTCCACAGATGGGGTTGCCCAACACTACAGGACAACACCGCCGACTTTGGGACAGTGCATCGGCGTGAGGTTCCCATCCTCGCCTCTTGCCCCGTGCGCAAAAGCGCCACCTCCTGTTGCTATTAGGTCCCCTCTTCTTCGCCTGGGTTCACCCCAGCCACTAAGCCCCACCGCCACGACAAGGCTTGAAACATGGTGGGGATGTTATCTTACTCCAACTACTGGTGAGCTATAGGTTCCCCTATTGTTGACTACCGACGGCCGATTCGTTTGATCCATAACACTGCAATGCAATAAACGTATAACAATAAGAAAAATATTTTATGCTTACTAAAAAAAATCACAGCTTTTCACAGCCGTACTGAAGGATGTCTTTAAAGACGAGCAGCTGGTTGGGTGGAAAGAGGCAATGTTACCTTTAACAAGATATTAGGTAACCTCCGCTTTGCTGATGATATTGTCCCTTTTTCTTCTACAGCTCCGACTTGACGTCCTTAGCACTGCAAGCTGCGAGGTCGGCCTCTCTATGAATATGTCCAAGATGTTGATGTCGGACAGCTTTCGTCCAACAACTGCTGTTGAGGGCGGTGGACTGGAATACAGTCGATGAGTACCTCTAACTTGGCCAGATAGTCTCTTTCCAGACGAGACGACGAAAACGCTATTGGGCCCTGAAACATCTAATGAAAGGTAATCTTCCACTATCCCTTAAGAGGAAGCTTATGGACGCAAACTCCCTATATTATATCCTCCCTATACTTACATACGGCCCCAAACATGGTCCCTAACACGTCAGCACCGTTCCCGCGGTCTGCCAGAGATCCAGGGACTGAAGTATTTGGGTATCAAATTGATAGACCGGATAAGGAATGCCCCAAAACAGGGATAACGGATGTCACTTGGAAGGTTGCTATGTCTAAGTGAAACTGGACTGGCCGTCTGCCGCATGACTGTGGATATTCTTTGGACCTCTTTCCCCCCAGAATGCCCGGCTATCAGGTTGCAGGCCCGTCGTCAGTCACGAGATGAACTGGATTCCTGTCGAAAATGTTGAGGCAATCTAGCTCTAAGCAGAGAGGTGTGGAAAGGGTGTAAAAAGGGCTTAGCCTAGCAGTGGTACACGGTATACCGTATAGCCTATATGCTATTAATAATAGTAATATTAATTAAAATAAATATTTATATGCCCCATCGATTATTTCACAATCTGATCAATCATTCGAAAAGCCGGACAAGACGCAGAAAATAAGGGTTAGTGGTATTGCTGTATTGCAGTCGGTTCGATGTAGTACATCTCACTAATATAATACCAGCATTAAGTAAAAGCTATACTATCAAGTTTCATGTTATTTGTGATTTTCTGGTAGCTAATTCCAAAGGATGAGATCTGAGGCAAATGAGCGCAATGCATTTGCATAAGCTCGATCGTGTTTATGTACATGGGTGTTGTGTAGGCATCAAATGACTGCAACTGCTCGTTTCCCATCATTAGCTAAAAACGCACATATCAATATTAATGTGGACACTTGTATATTTTACTTCGGAATAGACGTTGTAATAACTACTCTTCATTATCTACATTTTAATGTAATTAAAATTTACGCCTTATTAGAAGTGGGCCTAAATCAGTGAAAGTGAACTACATTGTTAACAGAGCAGACAGAACTTGCCGTTGCTAAGGCTGCACATGCGTAGATCAAAGTCCTTCAACTATAACATTAAAAGCTCACGATGTTATTGATTGGCTGATGGAAAAAAAAATGTAAATATTTTGAAAACAAGTCAATACATACAAAGAATGGAACTAATAATTGATAGAAATATACAATGTAAGATGAATTATTCTCAATGCGTAATACATTCATGTAACATAAATAGTCTTAATATGCCGCCTGGGATCACTTTCCATTCGTAAGGAATAAGATTATTAAATAAAAAAATGGAATAGTGTGATGTATTTTTTTATACCTATAACATTATTTTATCTTTGTTTTAGATGTCCAGAAAATAGACAAATGAGAGATAAGTGGTATAAAATATTAAAGAAACGATGTTTAACTTTAAATTGGGAAAATAGTAAGATATGTTCAAAGCATTTTGATCAAAAATATTTTGACTCAATGAACAATCTTAAAGAGAGTGCTATACCGACTTTGTTTCTTGCTAATAAACTACTTACTCACGTAAGTTTCAAAGTTATAATTCACGTACTCTATTAATTATACAATATATGTGTATTTGGTTAAGAACAACTAAAAATATAGGCTATAAAAATGTATAGGTATTCATAAAATGAAAGTTGGTATCTATGAATTTATTCTTCCCTTGAAATTTAATTCACCCTGCTGGTAATATTATTTACATAGGCGCGTTACGTATTGATATATTATATGTACATTAAAAGAAACTAATACTTGTTTTTTTTTTTCAGAGATATGACATGAGTTTTTCACAAACTATTGATCATTTCCTTACCAAAATGCCACAACCTGAATTAGTAGCAAATATTCAACGAAATCTCATAAGATTATGTGAACCTCTGAATATAGAACATTTCATTACAGCTGACTTAAAGTGTTTGCCGGGGGCGCCCAATGAAATAGAAATGTGGTTGCTGATTAAACAGCAAAATAGACTTATTACAAGACTTACAGAAGTTATTGCCAAAGACAAAAAAAATAGATATTTACAAAGTCATATAAAATCACGAAAATACTATATGAATCAGAGAATTGAAAAATATAAATATATAATAAAATGTCTTCAAGAAAAACTAGCAATAATGGAGGAACAGATAGATATATTAACTGAAGTGGAAACAAGATAAAATCATCTTATAGCAATGTAATAACATTTATGTCATGTTATTTATTTTAATATACATACTTCATGTCTCATATTTCATTATGACTATATTTATTGCAGTCAATACTTTGTGATCGAGCTATGATTTGGTAGTAGAGCTAAAAATTTTTGCAAGTGATTTTGATCCTGCCTGTACTTCAGGGGTATACTATGGGATATGGAGGAATGCTTATGCGAATGTTTATAATTTCCATGCACTTCATATGCAATATACATGAAATTTTAATAATTTAAAAACAAATTTTGCTTTAAATATGAAGTTGGTGGCTGAGCAGTCTGCCAGTATTTTGCATTATGCGGTTTTATTAGATGGAAATAAATAGGGACCATTGTATACTACAACAGCATAATTAAACAAAGAATTGAAAGTATTGTGTAAAAATAATTTATTTATCTACCCGCAGTGTATTGTCAATATAAATTAGCTAATTGAACTATGTACTCAATGTCAGTGTTATATATTGCATGGATACTGTTGTTATTTTCTTCCTAATTGTTTTTCAATGATTTCTCTTAATTTGACTTTTTTATTTGTTTTATCCGACAATGCTCTTCCTAGAGGGATTATCTCCATTTGTTGTAGGCGTCTTCTAAATTTTTGATAAAATTCTAGAACACAAGGATCTGCCCAAACATGTCTCGAGTCAAAATCTAGGACTCTTAAGGTCTCCAAGCTTTGAGCTCTGCTAAGTGCTACATAAGCTTGCCCCGCTTCAAATATTTTTGACAAAGACATTTCTACACAGTCCAAAGTTAGACCTTGTGATTTATGTATAGAAAATGCCCAAGCCAAATTAAGTGGTACCTGTTTGCGGCATAATAGACTTCCATTCGAATTTTTGACATACCATCGCTCTGATCTTGCAGTATACTCTTTTTTATTTTTAAATCTAACCACGGGAAGGCCTTCTTCAAATCGCGTCACAATTCCTCGTGCTCCATTGACCAAACCTGCATTGACATTAATATTTTTCAACAGCATAACCTGTGCCCCTATCTTTAGTACAAGCTTTGACGGTGCAACAGTTTGGTTATCAAGCAAAGTACTAGCATTATCACTATCTTGAGCTGAAAATATCTTTTCTTCTCCTGCAAGGTCTCTTAATTTACTTATGTTTATTGTTTTTGAATCATTAGTATGAGAACATAACCGTGTAGCCAGAATTCCATCACTTTCAATCTTTTGTTTTGCTGTTTTAAGTAGACGTTCACTTATTTCTGGTGTTACCCTACCTATTCTGATACTGTTGAGTATAGAGACAAATTCTTGATCAGTTTGTCTATGTACCTCTTTCAATTCAAAGCAGAGTTCGATACATTTTTCCCAGCATGAGGTCTGAAAGCAAAATTTTTTCCCACTTTTCCCTTTGTCAACAACGGGGGGCAACTGTAGGAAGTCTCCACATAAAATTAACTGTATTCCTCCAAATGGTTTATCATTCTTCCTTACATGTCGAGCAACTGCTTCTAGCTTCTGTAAAAACATACAAAATAATAAATTGTTATAGTAGGACATTTTTTTATACTAATCTAAGTCAATTGTACAAGTTAATATATAGGTTTTTGAGCTCCTAGAGCAAATTTAAGGTAAAGGGAAAATGCTGCAATCAAGAGATGCCAAAATGAGTTCATAATACTAGTAATAGCATATTACCTCAAAGTATGTACCATCAACCATAGATATTTCATCTATTATAAGATGTTTACACTTTCTCCATTTTTGGGCTACTAAAGATATTTTAGTAGCTCTTTCACATAAATGTTCTATTGACCCACTGCCATCTCCGATCCCTGCAAAAGCATGTAAGGTAGTCCCACCTGAAAAGTAATTCCATCAAATTATAATATGTAACACATAATAAAGTAAACATTGAATAACAGTTGTACATATTGCATTTATTTATTTGTCACAAAACTTATTAGGCTATAATACATAGCAATAGCAACACTTCACAGTTCCTTGAAGTGGCAAGAAAAATAAATATGCACAAAATATAATAGGTTACCAATGTGGCATGCTGCTACTCCTGTGGATGCTGTGGGCATTGTTACATCAGGGGGCAATGCCGCCACAATCCTCTTGAGTAAGTAACTTTTACCAGTTCCCGCAGACCCAGTGAAAAATATGTTTTTCCCACCAACACAAGCATCTAAAACTCTTTTTTGTTCTGCATTTAATGATATAACATTGGTCAAAGGTGACGGTGAATAGAGCTTCTTTGGGGCAGGGCCTCTAGTTACGTACTCTGCTTTTCGCTTTTTGGAAGGTGGTGATGGAGTGGTAATAGTTGATTTAGTGATTTTAGTTTTGGCATTATGTACATCCGCAACTGTCACAGGGCTTATATCTTCAAAAGCTTGAGCTTTGCCACTCAATAGCTGAGCTCTTATGGACTTTGATGGAGTTCTGTTTGGATTTTGCTCTTTATCTCCAGTCATTTTTATGAAAATGGTTCGTAAAAATGAAACCAAATTCGTTGGTGGTGCATTTGAAATAAAAATTGTGCACCCTACTTCTTGAAATTTTATGCTAGCTTTTCCTTCAGCCATAAATTTTTTAAAAACATTGATCCCTTTTAACGCTAGTCGTGTTGAGGCGTGTTTTTCGCTTGATACTTCCATGAACATTTCTCGAAATTCATTTCGAATAAGCCTGAGTGAAGCTACTTTATAATTAACTTTTCTAATTATTGATCCTTGTGGTGACATCCACTCCAAAGTCACGGCACATGATAGAAATGATTCCCCTTGATCCATTTTGTATAATTTTTTTGTATTATTATTTCATAATTTTCATGTAATTGCAAGAAAAATTTATGAACTTAAAAGATACGAAACTTCCAAAGTTGTTAGTTGTTTCTGTCAAATGCCAAACACAATCGCGATATCTTGACGTTATACTTTTTTTCTTTATTATTTTTAGCACATATAAAACATTTAAACCTAAAGTCAAAATAAATAGATAACATAAGAAAGAAATGTGAAAGATTAGATTACACTAAATAGTAATATATTTGTCCGAGCGCCTAGCTATAAATAATCTGGTGTTTTGTACCAACTGGAATAATTTAACTTTCCTTGAAAATTAAAAGATACAGGTTTAGCTTTGGATAGGAAAAGGCATTTTATGTTAAGTTCCATTCTAGATAATGGAATGGAACTTTGAACTATCTCATAGGAAATTTCATTATAATCTCTGTTGAAATACTTCTCTTGTTGCGGAGTAGACAATCGAGCGCTTTCAGCAATTACCGAGTAGTGTTTTTCTAGGCTTATATGTATTGGAAATCGACGCGTCAAAGATTTTGTACAATATTAATTAACTTTATTTATTAAATAATTTTAAAATTATTATTTTATGCCAAAAATTTGTAGGTATGATCCTTTTTCTAAAAGAAAGTTCTGGATATGTAAAGTCAAGTTACACATTATTGTATATCTACTTAATTGATTAAAATATTTGAAAGGCATTTACATATTTTTTATACTATTGCTACTTGTAATATTATGTATACAACGTCATGGCCGTATGGTTATCGAAGGGCTAAAGGTTATGTAGTAGGTCCATAAATTAATTATAAATTTTTAATAAATTCAATAATATCATCATCAGAAATTATTGCTAGACATTTACCAAATAGTTAAAAAGTGTTTATTGTGGAATTACAATAGGGTTGAATTGCAGCAATTATTAGAGGTTGGTTTTTATAAATAAAAAATCGGGCTGTTGGTAAGTTTGTTTTCGAACGATATAATTTTATAATTAATCTGGTTACGGTTCTCTAATTAATCTGAGAACTCATCGACAGATGGAATGAAAGAGACGACTTATTATGCTCTCTCTCTCGCAGGTTGGCTGAGATGTCATAGTTATGGTGCACGCCACTGGCCTTATTGGTTTATAAGACATTATGACTTCAAAAACGTTCAATTAAATAATTATACATTCAATCTCTCATAACGCGCTGATGACGTCACAGCTTGCACCTCACACTCAAAAGACACCGCCATGCGTTCAATTAAATAATTATACATTCAATCTCTCATAACGTGCTAAGGACGTCACAGCTTGCACCTCACACTCAAAAGACACCGCCATGAAAGTGAAGACTTTGCCCGATGGCACCACTTTTACAGCACGATTTTAATGAAATTCTCTATTGATTTTCATGAATAACGATTAATTCATGTGACGAACCAACAGGCCACCGGCTACTCATAAATGTGTAACCGGTGGCCTGTTGGGGATAACGGCTTATATATTAGGTATGTGCCACATATGTTTGACATCCACGTTATTTTCAGGGTATATCGTTGTACAGCACAGGCCACTGATGTCTTAAATTATAAAAAAAATTATAGAATAGTCATGGAATATGTTGAACAACGTGAAACGTACACTAATGCACGTGCACGAGTTATTTTACTGCGATCTTCGAGACGAGCTGTCGTATAATGGACAGTTAATAATTCATTGGTGGCCCGTAAAAGCATCTAAAGATAAACAAACCGTCGTACACAATTGAAGCGAAGTATTGCCTCAACGCCGTATTGATTTTTGACATTAAAATGGCGTGGCTTAAAAATAAATAATATATAAACAAAAATGGCATGATGTTTTTCCGTTCATCCGAACCAATCTCAACTATTACCGGCCAGATAGTACACACATAATTTTGTCTAACATAAAATGAATGAATGTTAGGTATACATATACTTATATAGCTATACAAATTGTGTATGTTTGTAGGTATGTGTAGATGTGTAGCCGCACAGCAAAATTTTAATAGTGACAGAGGGCAACGCAATTGTATATGTAGATGTTGATGGAAGTTGTTAGCCACCAATTTGGCTCCAATGCAGCAATAGCAGCTTAGTATGATGTATGTTTTTTTATATATAATAGGGGGCAAACGAGAAATCAGAGTCTTTTTAAGGCTACCGGCTATATGAAAATCCACGTATTCACTTTGCCGATGCGTTGAAATTGGCCACCGGCTACTCACAAACCGCACAAATCGCGACAATGAAGATGTCATTTTACGGAGGTATTATATGAGCGAGAGGTACCTCCCCGGTCGTGCCAGCCCAATTCCGTTGTTTAGGAGGATGTAGTGTCATGCACCATGGATGGAACTACCTCCTCCTATGCAGCATGTCACTACCTCCTCATATGCAGCATGGCACTACCTCTTCCTAATGTAGTTGTGATGCCCTTCATCAGTCCAATACCCCAACGGCTACTCAAAACCTGAATAAAACGTGACAGCATAGTCATCACTTCCAAGAATATATCATTAACAATCACAATAATTCGACTGAAGTACATAGTGACAACACGTCACAAATTTTTTTTTTTGTGGAAATTGTATAAAATAATTTTTATTCATCAAGTGATATTACCCATAGATAAATTCTTAAAGTTGTTATTCTGATGGAGATTAATACGCACTTGCAATACCTACACCGCACGAAAGTAGGCAAGCACTTGATTACCAGAACGTAACACGATCTCATCACAAAGCCCTCGTGTATCGTATCTGTGCCTCTCTGTGCTGAAATCCTGCGCATTTCCGATGACGCAACGCCCCGCGGCCTGCCAGACGTAAGGCGAATTCGTTATTTCATATTTCAGAAGCCTGTCGTGACAGTAGGCAATCTTCCAAACTGTATGACACACGAGATCATAACTCAATGCACGTAGATATATAATTTCTAGATCAAGAACTACTGGAATATCAGTTGTTAGTTCGAGCCAGTGGCGTACGGTGAGCGCACTTAGGCCTCGGCGCAGTCGCTGCACTGAGGCCTTTTTCTGTCGCCAATGTTGCGAACTTTCAACATATCTACCATATGTCAGACCTCGACCCCTATTTGAGCGAGGTCGATGGCGAGGGCTCGCTCCGCCTACCACTAGCGAGCATCTGAACCTTCAGAAAACCCATGTTTATTGTTTAATTTGACATATCGGATCTGTATCATGATCGCTTATGCTTGTCTTAGCGGCTAAGTTTAAATCGAGGGTTCACAACGCGCCCATGTCTAAGAAACAATAAACTCTGCTGGGTACCTATCATTCTTTTGATTGTGTTAATTACTTCACATAGGTACTTAAATTTAGAGTAGTCCATTACATTTATGACGTTTATAAAACCATTTACATTATAATAGGATTTTGATATGAGTATCTCTTTAACGATAGCTTTAAATTTATTAATCGACAAATCTGTT
This sequence comes from Eumaeus atala, assembly GCA_017140195.1. Taxonomy (NCBI): domain Eukaryota; kingdom Metazoa; phylum Arthropoda; class Insecta; order Lepidoptera; family Lycaenidae; genus Eumaeus; species Eumaeus atala. The sequence goes on from JAFELO010001431.1 coordinate 59,756, forward strand.
ATATTACTGGGAATTTTATCATAAAAACGTATACCGTAAACGTATACCCGTAAATGAATCATTAATTTTATGGTGCCTTGAGGAGGGCACAGCGAGTTTATTCTTATTTCTAGTATTGATATTATGTAGATCACATTCCTTCTTGAATTATTCTATATTTTTATGGACATATATAAATTAAATTTATCCTCAAGCGACTCCATTGGACTCATATTAAATATTGCACGAAGAACTCTTTTCTGAAGAACAAAAATTGAATCAATACCAGCAGCATTACCCCATAATATGACATAATGCTGTGAAAGTGACAGAAATAAACTAATTTAGCTGTCTCTTCGTCTGTTGTCTGTCCAATTTTTTTTCTGCTCAATAGTCAAAAGTCTATTCGATAAGCTATCATGTTTTAGACCATTAGCTTTTACGGGAGTAGTATTCTTTATATTTTTCCAGATTGTAAATTTTAATCTATATGGGCAAAATAGCCAAATATCATCCAATTCTGTTTCGTAGTTCTTTCGTAAATTAATAACAAACATGGGCGCAGCTAGGACTAGGTACTTGGGGGCAGCTGCCATGATCTGTCTCTTCACCCTCCCACCACTGCTGGTCATCTCCACAGAAACTGTGGGGGGTTACGGGCATCGAGGCGAACCTCATAACCCGGGTTGGGTCGCAAGGGGACGACTATCCCCTCGTGACGGGGCCGCATTTATTGCGGGTTGCCATCCTGGCTTTTGGCTCAGGGAAATGTAGGCCTGTTTAGGGCCTGTGTGTTATGTGGTATGTTGTGACTGTGGTGAGTAGCGATTGGGTGTGTCATGCGTGCGCATGTGTGATCCTCGTTCGGATCGCAGGACACGCAGTCCCTAGTCCGCTTGGTGGATCACGGCGGGGAAGTTACGCGGATACGGTCTCCCGTCAGGTGGTCGTGCGTGCAGCCTCCCCTCCCACCCTCCTGCATACGCCCACGCACAAAGGTGGTAGCAATACCGTAGAGAGTTTTAGTATAATTAATGAATGATGCGTCTCCCTAAACTAGAACACACAAAACTTTTCGCTAGTCCAGTGAACTATAGGGGCGACCGCAATTACTAAAAAAGTAAGATTAAATGATATATCGCACGACTTTAGAATGTCATGTCAGGCGTGGCATCGACTAACAACATTTAGCTAGGTAAAGTTCAGCATTATGATGACACTAAACAAATTACTCCGTCTGTTCTTGTTAGACTACCAACAACTTCCGTAGGGTTAAAATAACTATAGGACTTGAATCTGCCTGAATACATAGGAAAATTCTCTTTTTTTATTTTCTTATTTACATTAAGATTTTTTAAAAATTGACGAGGATTGTGTGCTCTTTTTTTTGTTGACCCGTGAAACCGTCTTCACGCGCGTTCACCGGCTCTGGTCCAGTGGTGTGTGGAGCTCGCGGCATATTATACTGCCTATAACCACAAAAGCCACCGTGTGTGCCATAAGTGCTGCCTTTTGTGATGCCTCTTTCACAGAAGGTTGGCCGCACCACGGGTCAACCCCATCAACTTGGGTACAGTGTAACGGGGTGTGTTTCCCATCCTTCACCCTTGCCCCATATGCAAAAGCGCGTCTTTCTTTTCCACTCTTCTTTTCTCCTTCGTTCTTACACGAGGGGTGCAAAGATCTATCCCCTCGGTGCAATTGGCCCCAGGCTACGGAGCCCCACCACCACGACAAGGTTTGAACCATTGTGGGAAGGATTTTCTGTCTTTTTAGTAGGTACTATAACCAAATTCATGGTAACACAAATTTGCCTTCTTTTCTTATAGAGTCTTTATTAGTAACAATCGCATATCGATGCAAAAGTCATTAACATATTATAGACTTCGTAGGCACAGGATCTGTGTTCTGTCGTTTCTTGTTAAAAAAAACAACTGCGTGTTACGCAGTTACTGTAGGTAGTAACTAGTGGGTAAACATTGAACATCGCCAGCCGAAGCATTAACGTTCACGTAGCAGATGGAGCAGAGTGTTACGCGACATGCGTTAGATACACCAAACGCTTCTGGACGTTGCTAAGTGGGTTTCACTTTAACAACATAAAACGTTGTAGGGACGGATGGACAAGAGGAGCATCATGCCCCGGCGCTACTCACGAAGTGAAAACTCCTTTTTACTATTTTATATGTTTATATCCGGATGATAAAATTTGGCAGCGGTGCTGGGAGGTACGGACCTCTCGCTCTCGAGCATGATATACTCAATGTTCGAGAAGTCCAGGGAGGTGGTGTCCTCCATCTACGAGGTTGTCCGTAACTTGACCGCATTGTTCCACAATTCCAAAGTAGGTTGTCATGTCAGCTTCCGGTTAGAAGCGTCCGGTCTTTATTTGCAGGTATGTTTTACTTATCTATTCTAATTTTAAAAGGGGAGGGCAAAAAGGCAAATAAAACAAATAAAAGCTGATTATGATGAACTCAAAAATACACACAATATTTACCTTCATGTAGCTTTAAATATTCACTAATGCGAACGGAAGGTAGCCATAAACGAATCATCGTGAATCGCCTTTAAAGAAAACACACTATGCGCGACCGTCACGAAATATTCATCGATGAATGAAATAAAGTCAATAAGTCGGGATTTACTCTTCAAGTGTTTTGGATCGCGTATGACTATAATTGACTTGAGTTATGATAAAAGTGGACGCTCGACGCTTATGGCAGATTACCGTGTTATATATTACAATTTAAAGCCTGTGTGTATGATGTCTGCTGTGACATAAATATAGTCCTCGATTACTTAGTATGTACTACCTATGTAGGTCAGATATTTGTATTTTATTTATGTGTTTTTATTCAAATAAAATAAAGAAGTTTATCACTTAGCGATGACGTCGTCATTACAAAATTAAATTAAAAAAAACTTAAATGAATTTAAAACGGAAGTATTGCTAAAATAACAATGTTGTACATATATTTTTGGTCTTATGTTACGAAGACTCGGACAAAATGATATAAATATTGGCAACGTTGTAATTCATTGTTATGACGCGATATTTCACGGATTTTAACGCGTTTCTTAAGATTTTGCTCGTGGAATGAGACATACCACCGTAACGAACGAATTTATCGAAATCATTTTACTGTCCTGTACTAAAAATAAACCTAAAAACATATTTCAGTTATAAATAATAATTGTTGTTGTAAGATTCGTCCTTACGGACAGGCTAAGATCGAATGACCATACTGCCGCGTCTTTAGTAGTTTATTTTTCGTTGTTGTTTTATAAGGTATACACTTTTGGTTCGCCATCTTTTATTCACTCTCCGTCTTATAAATATTAAATAGATGATGTAGGAAGGAACGATATTCATTACAATAAAACTACTTTTACGGAATTTATCGCGGTTTATTTTATTATTTATCTAGCCCGACGTTTTGAAAGCTTTACAGCAACCATGGTCACATGGGTGGACTGAGATGACAGATGTCCTGATGTACCAAGTTTTTAAAAGTACCCGAAGAATTTTATTTTTAGTTGTTCCGATTAACGCAAACTGTACTTATTACATCTTACTGTCCTGAAGTGTTTTGTTTACTTTTTGGTTTGATTATGTTCACCACTGTGTCCCAAGCAGGGGGGAGAACCCAGCCATCTTCTCTATTGAAATTTGGATGTTTTTCAATCTCAATAATAATAACAATATTCAAATAATTACACTATTTCCGCATGGCAGTTTGCGCCCTACTTTTTCCGCCCGCCTTTGATTGTCCTACGATTCGCCGTACGCCAATCAAAGGCCAGCGATCGTCGATTATTATGCTTTCCATTCAGAGAGTGACGTTTGGATATGAAAGAGGCATCAGTCATCACACACAAGTCATTGTAAAGTGTATACATTTACTTTATAGTGAATACATTTACTTTATAAAATGTCTACATTGTAAAATATATACATTTACTCTATAGTGAATTATAATCTATACGTAAGTTCAAGCAGTGGTTACAATGAGAATATATACAATAGTATATATATTAGGTTCTTACATATGAAATTGGCGTTTTTCGTACTGGCCACTTTAATCACGAATTTCTCCTCTTTGGTAAGGAGTTCCAATTTCAATTGTGTACAGCATTTACTCATGCAAGGGCACTAACTCCTATTGAAATATTTTATTATTATAATTAAACATATTTTATATATTTTTAATCACTGTCCAAGTAGTCTCGACATATATTACGTTCATAGTACTAATAAAGTTAAAGAATTCGATTGTTTGAACGCGCTAATCTCAGGGACTACTGGTACAGATTGAAAAAATATTTTCGTCTTGAATATACCATTTAACGAAGAAGGCTACAGACTATATACCAAGACACAAACTAGCTTAATCGATAATTGTATTAGTGAAGATAAATTTGTGAAAAATATACTTGTAGGTCTCAGGTACATGGCACACGTATGGTGGGGACTTGGGAGTGGGAGATACGATGACACGGCATCGATACAGGAAATGGATATCGTCGCAAAATCCAGATTTAGCCGACTGTCCCGGCGCTGTTGGCGAACAGGACACATTATACTGTATTTCTGTCAATACACAATATAATTAGGCGTTTATGTAAAGGGATATGCTACAGTGTCTGTACCAGATACCTATTAAAAGAAGCTACCGAAACTGTTCGCCCGATAGTGACTAATGAGGACCAGAGCCTTGCGCATAATCAGAGGATAAGTATTTTTTTAATTTTTGATATTATCTGTGGACAAACGAGCAGTCGGCGCCTTTTGATGTATTCCGAGTATAATTGTTATACTGATATGTTGGTCCCCTCTCTTCTCCCCGCCAAACTGCTGCGCTCTCATTTCCACACAGTGCTGATTCCCTATATAACAAGTAAGTACTATTTACGTGACTTTTATTAATTATTATGACTACTTTCAAGAGTTTTATCGCGTTTATATATTTTCTTATATGCTTAATCTCATATATATATTATTTGTACCTGAAATAAATTTTTACACTTGTTTATTTCTGTTACGGGATACCTAAAGGATTATGATACATTTATTCTATGGCGATTCTATCTCATTTCTACGAGTATATCTTGAGAAACGCGGCAAAGATAGTTAAACAGTCTTATTATCGAAGTAGGTTTACAGTTTAATTGATACTCAACATTTCCTAATTTCTGATCGCGCTCAGCCAACAGTCTATGGTGTGTTGTACTGTAGTGGGTCCAGTCTGGTTACGAGTTTTAGTGTCGTGGTGGGGAGATATGCAGGTTGGCTTCATCTGAATAGGCTTCTATGATATGCAGGTTGGCTTCATCTGAATAGGCTTCTATGATTACATCCTTGTAAGTGTGAAGTGTGATGATGATGACGATGGTTAAGATGAATGCAATCTTTATAGAATAAAGAAGCAAACAAGCAGTCGGAGCCATTAGGACCATTATTATGTAGACGTGTTGCTTTCTTTACATGCATTCCTCCAATGGGCCACCGGACACTGACCAACCGTACGAAGCGTGAGTAAGAAATTCCTCCCGGGTCGTGCTGCTGCAATGCTGCATGGCGCTACCTCTTACAATCCCCCACGACATTCGCGTAATCACGCTTTTTGTGTAATGCTCGTGTCTGCGTGAATGTTTATAAAATGTCTTAATTTTGAGACGTACAAATCTGTTGGCATGGTTCCGAGTAGGTAGGAATGCCCAGGGTGGTGTTACAGTGCATCTGCTGAAACAATTCGTGTGAACACCGGACAATGCATGGTGACGCTATTGCGCCTCCACGGACAGTCTAATTAGGATATGTCCCATTTCTTCCGTATATTTTCTGTATGATAATATTATACCTTTATTTCTTTAATTTGGGTTTAAGAATAATGTGAACGGCCTACATACTTAACCTTTGATCCCGGTAATAATTTAATTATAAGAAATTGTATGCCAACTGTCATAATATAATTATAATTTCTTTTATTAAAATAAATTGTGGAAATTGTATAAAAATAGTTTTTATTCACCTAGTGATATCATTTATTTCCATCAAGAAATGACAAAACACTCAATCAACTAAGATGTAAATAAGCAACGTAGCAACTATTGGGAAACTGCCTACGTAAATTTTTACATTCGAGGTCCTAGAATGAATATTGACCTTGGACAACGAGCAGGAAATACAAATGAATATGTCCTGTGCTGGACTTAGGTGCCTTTGAATTAACTTCTCGTTGACTTAGTGCCAATTACCAGCCTCCCGCATCCAAAATTTATTTATAACGACATAATGTGAAATAGGAACTGTGCCAAATGTGACATTGAATGGAGTGCCTCTTGCTAGGGTGTCGTCCTTCAAGTACCTTGGACATATTGTGACTGAGGACTTGAGCGATGATAGTGATGTGGAGAGAGAAAGAAGAGCGTTGGCAGTCCGCTACAACATGTTGGCCCGCAGATTTGCAAGGTGTAGCATAGAATTTAAAGTAGCTCTGTTTAAAGCTTACTATCAAAATAATCTGTGAATCAATTACACGCAGCGTGCCTTTAGCGCCCTCCGGGTAAAGTATAAAAAAAGCCTTCAGGGTGATGTTGGGTCTCCCACGATTCTGTAGTGCATCAGAAATGTTCGCGCAAACCCACATCGATGCCTTCCATGCTGTTATCCGGAAGCGCATCGCGTCGCATATGCACAGGATTCGTGGTAGTACCAACACTATTCTGACGGACATTAGTGAAACGCCTGACTGCCCAATTGTGTCATTGGGTGCATAGTCATCTGTATATGCACAAATGCAGAAAATAATTAATTAAAAACTTCATTTTGTACTAACATAGATTTAAGGTATTTCTCTCCCAGTTTTTGTTATACTAACAACTTATGGATGTTAAATCTGAAATAAATTTATTCTTTTTTATTTATAATATCTCTAGATTGTGTATTCACGTAGCTTTTATCAGGTCTAATAATTAAATTGTCGTTGACTAATACGTAGAACTGTCCTTGAAGTAGCTACAGAATGGTGACGTTATTCGTCTCGGTCGGTGCCGAGAGTTCCACACATGGGCCGCATCTGTGAGCAGCTCGCTGGAGGTGTACTCTGAAATCTGTATTCATAGTTGTGGCTTGCGTTTGGCAAGTTAGATATATTGTTGTGATGTTCTAATAATTAGTTAATCTATGGATCGTTTTTTTATTTGATCAATAGATTGTTTTAGGGAGTCAGCTGGTAGTGTCCTGTTGCTGATAGATCCGTGACCACACCACACCATAGCGGTCCAAGGCCCTCGCATTGCTTTTTAACCCGCGTGCGTGCGCCGGCCGGAGCTAGCATCGGTTATTATCCGGCCCTCGGGATGGCAGCGCAGGCGGGACCTCTCACGCCACTCTGAAACCTTTTTTTTTGTTGACGCGGGGAAACGCATTTAAGCGCCTTCACGCATAAAAAAAAAAATCTTAGAGCCCGAGAGCTTTGAGCAATATGTCGGTTTAAGTAACAAAAGTGTTTAGTAAACTCTTCTTAAACGCTCAAAGAAGATTCTCTAAAATTCTGCCAGCTATATACCCGTATACTCAGTACAAAAGTATGACATATATTATGTGCTGTCCATATGCTCCGGAAGCTCTATCGCTACCTCCGCGTACGTACTGTATATGTCGCTATATTCCCAAGTATTTAAACAAATAAATGATTTTCCTCTATTTTATACCACTTTTTATTAAAGTAATATATTATAACAAGACAAAAACGTCTTTAAAACATATACTTATGTCTACTTATCAGCTCGGTTACATTTTTTGCAATGTATTCCTTTTGCAAGGACCAGTTTCAATTCGCAAAAGTACACCAAATGAGTGTTATCTGTAAGACAAAGGGCGCCGCCTATGGATACTGCACGTGTGACGTATTTCCTACTGCGCGCAGCTGCGGAGCCTCGCAGATGTTTTATTGCCTGTACATTTCCAGGACGGTTTGTTATTTATTACAATATTAGAGTTTAGTGCGTAGGTAATCTTCACTTTTATTCTGAAACAATGGTCATCCTTTGGAGCTTGACCAGATGTTGGAGTTTGCGTGGGAACTTTAAAATGTAGTCAATAGTCTCTTACGACAAATGCCATAAAAAATAGAAAAAAAGGGAAAGCCGGCCAGGTTTGTGAGAAAGTAATTCACAACCGTTCACGTTGGTATCATTTACGGTGCAAACATTTTCAAATAGCAGGTAACAACTTACTTAGAATATATAACTTGTGGCTTATCATGGTCTATGGAATGCAATGCTACATTCATGCTACCGGCTGACGCAGTGGTAACATAGCTTGGATAAGCCAAGCATAACTGCATCAGAGGTCGCGGGTCTAAGTCCCGCCTAGTAATATGTATTATATATGTCTATAAAACAGTTATAATAATAATAATATGTGTGGACATATCACACCGCGTTAGCCCAGTCCTGTGCTAAGTCCCAGGACTTATGTTAAAGGTACTAGACAACGGTCAATATATTTAGTATATTTTTATAATATATTTAAGATTTTTATTATAGAAATACAT
>JAFELO010001431.1:68418-157583 GCA_017140195.1 Eumaeus atala
TCGAAAGGTGCGTACGTAAGCTACACCCCGCGGCTACACCCGCGCAACTCCGGTCCTATCGTAGCGCTATTTCAAATCCTACTTCTACATTAGCGCGTCCGAACACTCGAACAAACAAAAAAAAATCTTAACTACATTATATTCAATGAAATAGATTATTGCATTGTAATTACCGGTTAAGGTCATCGAGGGGTAAAAAAAAAGTGATTGCTGTAATACAAACGAATCTGGCCGGCGCAGAAACGCTCGGGCGTATTGTTCCTAATCCTCAGAAGCTATACAGCAACCATGGTCACGGGTGGACTGGTGGATGGTAGCTATAAAGCTTCTGTTACTTCGGGCTGTTAAATAATTAAATAAACCACGATAAGATCAGTTAAAGCAGGTTTAATATTATCTGTTTATGTAAACATATCATCAAGATGCCTACAAGCGTCAGCTATCCAGGTTAAATGACAGCTCGTTTTTTCTATATAACAAAAGACTTTTATGTTTTCTTTGTAAACTAGGTGTGACTAGCGACTAGCGCCCACAAACTGATTACAGCGTAAATAAACAGCGCCGTAAAACTCTTATCCAAACAAGCGTCGCTGTGTTAATGAGGTGAGATGAGCGACCGCTAGCGCCTGATCCATTTTGAACTTATCTAATCTTGAAAAAAAAAGTGAAGACTGTCCCTACTCGATACTCTGATGTCCACACCAACCAGGGAATAAGTTAAACTTGCAATCTAAACACATTGTATGATATAAAATCACAAAAACTATGTGTCTGTATCTGATTGATTTCCTCAAAGTCGACTTAGCGGATTTTCCTGTGGTTTTCACTAATGGGAACGAGCGATTCCCGAGGTAGGTCTAGTGTTTTTTTTTATAGAATAGGGGGGCAAACGAGAAATCAGAGATTATTTACGACTACCGACGTCCATGAACATCCATATAATCACTATTCCGATGCGTTGCCCTCCTACCACCCCGCCCCAACGGACCACCGGTTACTCGCAAACCGCACGAAACGCGACACTGAAGATGTCACTTCACGACGGTATTATGTGAGCGAGAGGTACAGACTTCCCCTCCTCCTTTCTCGCAGACGAGAAGGATGCATCCTGCTTGCTATATAATAACCCCCCATCCCCTATCTCTAACAAGGGGAACAGGCGCGGCTGCTAAAATTGGCTATGCATTATCTTGGGGGTATAGGACCGGTCGTTGGCATTCCTATGCTATAAACAAAACATAAAAGAAGGAATAGCATGACAACTATTAGGAACTATTTAATTCGTTGCCCATTCTTCATCACTTCATTCTCAAAGCGAACACTGAATATGCCGGATGGCATACAGTACAACATCTTCACTCCAGCTTCCTAATCGGCAGAAAGAACGTACACGAAGATATATAGTTTATACTAGCTGTCACCTGCGACTTCATCCACGTGGACTACAGACAAGACCACGAGCAAAAAGTTATTATTTCTATAGCCTGCGTGTTACTCTGATGTATGAGCTATATTATTGTAAAATTTTATTAAAATCCATTCAGTAGTTTTTACGTAAAAGAGTAACAAACATCAACCATACTTACAAACTTTCGCGTTTATAACATTATTAGGACATATGTAAGTCCCATGGTATTCGATTTTCGACTGACGCCCTGTAGCTACCAGAAAGCGAGGTCGACCGACAACTATCCCGTGGCCTGATAAACTGATCAGGAACGTTGGATGCAGCTTGTAACCGCGCCCTGTGCTCCCTGATAGAGGCCTATATCCAGCTGGTCTCAAGTCCTGTCGTGGCGGTGGGGCACGGTAGTCTGAGGTTATTCGAAATACCTCAGGCAGAGCTAATTGAACCTAGGAGGGGCTGCTCTTCAAACCCCTCTTATAAGACGAGGGGGCTAAAGACCAGGCGGAGGAGCCGCTCTCTGTACCCCTTTTAAAAGGAAGCGCTTTTGCGCACGGGGCAAGGGGCGAGGATGGCAACCTCACCACATTGCACTGTCCCCAAAGTTGGTGGGGTTGACCTGTGGCGGGGCAACCTCATCTTTACAGGTGGCATCGGTCCCTTAGGGGGCTGTCGAGCCGTCGACCTGGTGATTTGTTGTTCCGGGCACCTCAACAAAGGCGGCAATGATGGCACTCGTGGTTGTTTTAGTGGGTATTTGAACTATTTGCCGCGAGCCCGACACTTTACTAGACCCCACCCAGGTCTAGTAAAGACGCATAAGTGCGTTTCACCGCGTCAATATGTAACAATTATGTTTCGCTACTTAAATATTTTATAAAAAAGTATATCTGTCATCTTTGACTGTAAGGCTTAATGTGCTCTGTGTTGAAGAAATGTCACTCTTTTTCCTTTTGGCGAGGTTGAGGATGGATATACTTTACCCCCATTGTTAACTTATAGAATAGATCTTATATAGAAACTTAATTGCCACAAACAATAAAAAAAGGTCTGGTTGCTGATAATGATGAAAATGAAGGCAGACGGACATTACAAAAATGCGTAAGTGTTCTGAGAAGATTTATCCCTAACTGCGCATTCATATTTACCGTAATCCTATACCCTTCGGTTGCGCCTATTTATAGTTCGCAATGCCAGGTTTTTCCAGGAAAGGCGACGCGGTCATAATGTCAAAAATCGAGTCAAATTTTGCTCGTGGTTCAAAATAAAACTAGAATGATTTTTGCATCAGTGCTTTACAAACTTTTGTCAAGTAATGTAAGCAATATCATGTGCTTATATGGCCCATTGGAGGGGAGGAGTGGCAAAGGGCAACACGTCTGCATCACAATTATATGTGATCTCGATAGTCATCTAGAGACTGGCTGCTCATTCTCATTGTACTATAAGAAAACTTGAATTTCAGTAAGTGATAATACCATGTTGAATTGCAGCCGAATTGGATTTTTTTGAGGCAAAGGGGACAAAAAAGTCAGTCATTTGATGTTAATAAACATGCACATATGCAGATGCATTACTCTCCTTTACCCATCCCCAACATTAGCGTCCCCCCCTCCCCGGTCGACGACCCAATTGCAAATTGGCTACATACTGCAAAGCACTCAGTAATAGGGTCCTGTTGTGTAGTAAACTCTACCAGATCTACATCCGGTAGATGGAACTACAGGTGTTCAGGTGATATGACAATACTTACGCAGGGCACAGTTACTTTTCCCCCGGTGATGGTCCTTTCCATGAGCCATTTTATATACCGCGAACGAGCTGCCCCTGACGTCAGAGTCGCACTGTCCTCTGGTCATGCTAATAACAGTTCAATTGGCTGTCAACAAACACTCTCATACCGGGATGCATCTCTCCCATCTCGGGAGAGAGAGGCCTCGGTCCCAAACTTAGTCTCGTTGCCAGACGAGCAGTTACAGCAATCCGATGAAACTGTGTTATGCTGCTCTTCGGTCCCGCACCACAAGTTCAGGTCCGGAAAAAACAGAAATACAACAAAATCTAGTCATAAAAGACTATAAAGTATAATCTCTGTGCTTGCCTGAAACGGAAATATACACATATTATATCACATAAATGTACGTGCAAAGCATTGGAGAATTTAATATAATAATGCAAGTCATTGGACAATTGAATATAATAACGGCCATGCTATTTAATAATAATATATATAGTATATATTATAATTTTTACTTACCTCACCCCTGTCTGTCCTACGCACATGCTTAGTTCACCTTCACGCTTATCGGGACCACGTAGTATCAGGATTCTGGCCTTACTGCAATCACACAACTGTGGTTTCCGTTTTGGGCCCTATGTTACACTATTGTGCTCTTTATTTTAAATTAGGTGAGAAATATATTGTTATTGTGTTTACAAAGTTTGTATAACTGTGTAATTTATACCTAAATAAAGCTATATTCATTCATACATTCAGTCATCCATTCATTTATTCAAATTTATACCTAAATAAAGGTATATTCATTCATACATTCAGTCACCATTCATTCATTTGTTTAGCCATTCATTAATTCACTTTTACGTTACTAGCAGTCCGCCGCAGCTTCGCATGGATATTTTACAAAATATGACAATTAATATAATTTTTTATTTCGGCTTTTGCCACCATGCGTTGCCATGACAACAAATTCAATTTATGAGAACGGATAGAAAGAGTCAGGGACGGCTCGTCGTCAATAATCTGTAGCTATACAATGTATATATATATATATATATATATATATATAAACATTTATTTTGATATTTTTTTCACACCTATGGTTACATTATCGATGTTTTCGTAGTTACATCTAATGTTATTTCTTTTTCTTTTCGGTGACGCGGGAAAACGCATTTACGTGCCCTCACTGACCCTGGTTAGGGTTCTGTGGTGTGTGGGGTCCGCGGCACATTATACAGTGCCGAATATCCACGAAAACCACCGCGAGTGTCACCAGTGCCACCTTTGGTGAGGTGCCCCGGAACAATAAATCATCAGGACACCTCGACGACTACTCAGTCCCTGAAGGGACTGACGCCACCTCCACAGATGGGGTTGTTCCGTACCACAGGACAACCCCACCGACTTTGGACAGTGCAATGGGGTGAGGTTCCCATCCTCGCCCCTTTGCTCCGTGCGCAAAAGCGCCGTCGACTTTTGCTCTTTAGTCCCCCCTTCTCATAGGAGGGGTATGAAGAGCGGCACCTCATCCTGCTCTTTAGTCCCCTCTTCTTATCAGAGGGGTACTAAGAGCCGCCGCCTCCTCGGCTCAATTGGCTTCATCCAAGGTGTCTCAGATCACCCCAGGCTACTGAGCCCCACCGCCACGACAAGGCTTGAACCATGGTGGGGAATGTAATTTAGCCTATGTTCATCACAGATAATATATAAGATATAGAATAAAAATATGATAGTACTCAATGCGAAAAAACAAACCATCCAATGTTACTTCTTTATAATATTAGTATAGACATCAATTATAATACTCAATCCACATAACATCAAAACAGAATCATCTTGCGCGAATAAAATAAAAAGTTAAACTATGAAACTTTGATGAAACTTTACAACACCATTACGATAAAACTGTTTTTGTGGGCCAGGGTTGTTGTAAACCTCTGAAACGTCGTGCTACTTAAATAAACCGAGATGAATTCCGTAAAAATAGTTTTATTGCAATGAACAACATTCGCGTAAACTTAACACATAAATATCTACGTCACTATCTAGAGCCGTGCAGTCGTAGTTGGACCAGCCTTTTTTCATTTATGCTGACATAGTGAATCTTTAGCAATACTTGGTCAAATAGTCTGTCACCTCCCTAACACGGTTCAAGCTTTGGCGTGGCGGTGGGGCGGGGGCCTGGGGTGAACCCTGACACATTGAAACGATGGTGCTACTCTTTGCACCCCTCTTATAAGAAGAGGGGACTAAAGGGCAGGAGGAGAGGTAACACAAGTGCTTACGGTGTTTACCATAGCACTAGGGTAACGTGCTGTGATAAGTGCACAGATATCATATTATTAATAGTTCTACTTCCAGAGGATCTCACCAAAGGCAGTGCTGGCACTCGCGGTGGTTTTACTGGGCACAATAATGTGCCGCGAGCACCACACGTCACTGGGATGACGCGTAAATGCGCGGCTTATAACGTTTTTCCCTGGGTCAATTAAAAATAAAGCCTGGCGTCTGTAATTTAGTAATAATTCGTAAAAAGTTTGCTGAAGAATTAATATTTATTTTGAGAATTATCAGCTGAAAGTACAACTGTAGCTGCAAATCTTTACCCGCCCATCATACCGATATAGGCCCATATCTGACCTATGGTACATAATAACAAGCATGAATGATAGGGACTGTAAGTAACACAGAAAGGAAATTTATGTTGATTTTATTTTTTTGTCATTCAGCTTAATTTTTAAATGAACCCCCGGGGTTGATTTGCCGGCGAAGTCCCTCGGGTCGGTGGATGACATTTTTTGTCGGTATACAATTTCAACATTAATGAAAAGTTATATTTTTTTGCTTTAATGCGGTTGGCGTAGATGCGGACGTACGCAGATCCCTAATTATTTAAAACGAAACACAAATCTGCGTTGACTTTACATGAATGTAGCTTGATTATTGTAGATAATGATCATGCGTGTAAGGGCTAAAACTAATAGACAAGGCAACAGGCAATCATAGGGACGGGTGATAGAAGTGAACACTTAAAACTATCTCAAAATGCTATAACCTAGCAGCAGGAGCACGTACACAAGTCCTCACGGTACTCAGCACGGGACTAGGCTAATGTATTGTGGCAAGTCCCCATATATTATATTATATTATATTATATTATATTATATTATATTATATTATATTATATTATTATAATATTATGTTATTATTGTAGGTATCTACGATGCGTGTACACTGACGAATGTTATTTACCTCAGTATAATAAAAGCGTATCAGGTCTAAGTGTATACTTAAATATCATGCATTTGACAACATTGACATGTAAAAACTATTAAATAATTGAGAAATGAAAGATAAAACATCTTTTATTTTTCTGACGAAATGTTTTTTTGGAGTCATAAACTGACATACTTAATTATCATAGCAAATATTATTGTAAATAATTATTACATATCTTGATATTAGTTAAGAACAGAGATACATCTATATACATTTTATAATTTAGTATGTGATCAATGAAATCTACTGGACGGATTTTCACGCGGGTTTTACCCGCCAAGGTGGATAAAACGATGGAGGATTTTTTTGTGTATAACTAATTTACGGGCGAAACCGGGGCAGGTCGCTAGCTTTCTATAAATTTGTTGACAAAACAAACAAAACAGTCTAATGTATAGGGTAATAATATGATAGGGCAACGAAAATAACTATTAGAATTAAGTAGTAAAGGAATACCGCTTCTCTAACACCTTTTTACTGTAGCGAGAATAAAATAATTAAAATAAAAGAGTCGAGCCGGTCCGTGCGAACAGATAACGGAGCGCTTACTTCATGAATGAAAGACAATTGTAAAGTTTGTGCGTCGCAAGTGTTCGCCAGATGTGTCAATCCCGACATTATCTAGGGTTTTAACACTCCTCAAGATTCTTCGTAAATTTTATAAATAAGTTGCTGTCTTCCTGCAAAAAATACTTTACCAATTGTTGAGACATAAATGAAATGAATGCTATTGTTCTATAGGCTTTTGTGCTCTGACGGACATCTGGTGATGTTGTACCCATAAGGTTCAGTGATACAATTCAACTCGCTAAAAGCAATCGGCACCTGTAACATTTGTACGTAATTAAATACGATTTGTTTGATGTCCTTGTCTATATCGATTTGATACCTTTATATGGCCGTTATGGCTATTGGTTAAAAGCAATAAAAAGACTTTAATTTACTATGATAGGCACAATCTATTAAAAAATAATTATATCATTCATCAAGTGTCAAATTTAAATTTAATAATTTCGTAAGACATTACACTTTACCACATGGCAAAAAATAAGACATAATAACGTCATTTGGGACAGCCAGTAGTCAATAATTTCCGCTGCCGCGATATAAGTATTTATTTTGATGTTTTTTCATATCTTTAGTTACGGTATGGAAGTTTCCATATTGATCTATAACGTTCTAAAAGATGGTACATGGCCTATGTTCATTAAAAGGATACTGTAGGATTCTATAGGTAAAAGACCTTTTAAATTCGGTCCAATAGTTCCGGGCCCTATGCGATGCAAACAAACAAATAAACAAACAATCAAACGTTTCCTTTATATAATATTAGTATTCAATCTTATTAGATAACTTTGGTGTCGAATAATGATTAGTACATGACACGTACAAAGCTTACTACTTATGAACCCTTCATTTTTGAGTCACACCCGACCCCGGTGATACAAAGAAAAGTCATACATTAACGAAGAAAAACTTAAATCTCAGACCGAATTCGGTAGGTAGCCATTAACGAAAAAGACATCTCTGATAAAGAATTAGTAGGAAATAGGTGCTATTGCTTCATTGGTCGTTTCACTGGCAGCCGAATTGGATCGGCACGAGGTACATCCCTAGTACCTCGCAAAGAGACAGTTACTGTCATATGTTTTGTATGTTGTCATGTTTCGTGTGGTGCGAGAGTTTTAGATGCCCCGTCCGATGGAAAGACGGAAGGAACACGTCATTACATCAACACACGTGCGGATGTCCGGGCGTGGCCCACCGGCATACGTAAAGAGTTCATATAATGGGAGAATATTTTTCTTGAACGGTACCTACATACAATTAATTAATTACATGAAAAAGAGTTACGTAGGAGCAAGAGAGAGACGTGCAAGCACATTTTTCCTTTTTCTTCTCTCACAGCCAGTGCATCATATGAACTGAGTGTTGTCTTACATCAGTCGTGCGGACTAAAGCACACTCGTTCTGCTATTATTGTAAATGCGAAACTTTGTATGGACGCCCTTTTTGTTTTTTCAGACCTGAACTTATGCCGTGGAAGCGAAGAGAAGCCCGATACAGCATCATGGGATTGCTACGAGTGCTCGTCGGGCGACGAGACTAGGTTCGGGGTCGAAAAGGGACAAGATCCCCCTCGGTTCAATTGGCTTCGCCTGGGTTCACCCCAGGCTACTAAGCCCTACCGCCACGACAAGGCTTGAACCATGGTGAGGTGGCTACGAAACCCTAAAATGTTCTATTCAAGCATATAGAAGTTATTATTGTAACCATTTTACCGTCCGCATCGTCTTGTTGTATTTCCTTACAATATCATCCATAAATGAACAACTGAAACAAATAAACGAGTTAAATCTAACTGGAAATGGACTTTCTATAAATAGCCGTGTAGTCACTACCGCGGTTGGTAATTGCGCCCAAAATATAACGTTCAAAATAAATTCAACTCTTTACTTGTACCATTCTATGAGTTGGGAGTTTCAATCATAATATGTTATGTGAGAAAGATAAATTATCAGGCGCAAGGCTATAATTTGCTAAACTTGCATGCAGTTTTATTGTAGTTTTTTTTCCGGACCTGAACTTATTTTGTGGCATCTAAGTTTGGGGTCGAAAGGGGGACTCACCGACCACTCTCCCGCAGACGGGAGAAATGCATACGATAAGGGAATGTTCCGTTTTCGAGCTTGAGCTTATGCTGTGGCAGCGAAGAGCAGCTCAGTACAGTATCATCGGATTACTAGGAGTGCTTGTCACGGGGCAGTTTCCACATGGGAGTGATGCATCACCATGTGAGAATAATTATTGTAACAAATTTAGCTATTACTATCATGGTCATTAGTGAAGTGACTCTTATAGCACCATTTCACATCCCTATTGATAATATATCGATTTATGGGAATGGACTTTATTAGATAGATATGGAAATGTTACTTACTTAACTTTGTGACATTTTTGAGATACTCATAGAGCACCCGATGTAAGTTATAGCTAGACATGAGAGAAGGGACTTCTCTTAAAAATGTTTAGTTATTTCTTAGTTGCCGACTTCCCGAGTCCCTACTTGAGAAGAAAGTCGGCGACGAAGGACCTCGGTATAAATAACCCCAAAGAATACGCGATTTTCTGTTTTTGGTATGCACATATATTTACGTAGATAAATAAAATTCATGGAAACTACCTAAAGAAAATTAGCATTCGGTGCCACCTACTTAACATTGTAGATACCTGACTACATTCGTAAAGAATTGCGGTTCCGTGAGTTCCTGAGCATATTGGAGGGGTGGAGGGAAGGAGGACAACGTATCTGCAAAACAATGCGTCGGTTGTCATCAAAAAGCCTAGAAGAGACTGCTCGTTTGTCCCTTTATAATATAAAAATTGTAAGTATTGTTAATTATTTCTCATACTACCAACTGCGGGTAATGTCGTACCCAGAGGTACCCGGCCGTACTACAGTCAGGAAAACTAAAGTTCATCAAAGCTCAAGAAAAACGATTTTAGGAAGACGTAGTGCCATGCTGGATAGGAGGATTTAGTGCCATGCATAGTGCATGACACTACATCCTCCTATGCAGCGGAATTGGGCCGGCACGACCGGGGAGTTACCTCCCGCTCACATAATACCGCCGTAAATTAACATCTTCAGGGTCGCGTTTCATGCGGTTTGTGAGTAGCCGGTGGCCTATTGGTGGGTGGGTGAAGGGGGGGACACATCGGCATAGTAATTATGTAAATGTTCATGAGCGTCGGTATTAGTCAAAAGGCCCGATCGCTCTTTCGCCCCCCTATTCTATAAAAAAACACAGTCGTTTCGTACTTTTTCATTCACCAGTAGACAAGACGTCCTATTGTCAAATGAAGACACTCCTCATGGCTTACACGCAGCCAATTTTACAATACCTACTGGCTGTGACCCGCGGTTTTACCCCACAATGATTCGATTCCTTGGAAATATGAGAGAAGAGGATATAAACAATACTCGAAATTCCGAAGTTTTTGGTGCACGTAATTACAAAAAAAAAAACCCGGCTATGGTTACTCCTAGGACTATTACGGTTACTCCTAGAGTTCTATGAACCGATACAAAATGGTGTAGCAAGATTAAAAAAAAATATTAAGGAGAGTCATTGGATGTCTTTCTAAATGCTATGGATATTTTTGACTCCGGGAATATTTTGTGAGATATTCGCTACGGAAGTGCTACAATATGTGCGCACCTCTCCTGTCTCTTATCAAATACCGAGGATAAAGTTCAATAAAAACTTCAAACGAAAATTGGTTTGAACAAAATCGATTGGCTACCCACACCACTTGGCTGCATAAAGTGATATGGATTCCCTTTTCTTCGTTTGCTATTAACATTAAAGGCAAGTCCACCTCGCTCTTGGCCGGTTTTTGAAATAATTTACGAAACATAATTTAAATTAATAATGTTTATTCTTCTGTTAAATCAATAATATACTATTTTTTAGAATTTAACGTTATTTAATATATAGTTTTAGAATATATTTTTTTGGAAATTGGAGTCGATTCAATTCATCTTTTTTAGAAGGTCGACGTGAAGAACCTGCAGGAGCCGATTTTATGATCTTCCCGCGGCACCGAATCCTACAGATAACGAATATTTTGACACTGACCAGGCTTCTGACAATCTGTCGAATGTTCGAGTAATACAATAAATATTTATGTTATTATAGCGAAGGCCCGCACCGCGTCTAGCCGTGGGACCGCAGTTCGGCTCCTTGGACGTCACGGATATTTTTAGATCCTGGCGACGAGGTGACGAGACTGCATAAAAACTTACACGCAGGGGTGAGGCTTCACCTACATGTATTCACGTGCCTAAATTTAACACATCCTAATGTTATATCGATTCAATTATATTTTGTAGCTTAAACTACGTATCTGCACTAGCATGGGCATCTCAATATAGCATGCAACAAATAGGTAGGTACTTGAGGTACTTGTAAGGTTCTTACAAATTATTTTTGGCTGACTTATCACAAAATCCATCATCGTCGCCTGACACATTATTCTCTTTCGAAGAATTCATACTTATTCCTAAACAAAAATGGCATATAGTTTAATATTGAGCTGATAATGGATACGTTGATGATGATTACCTAATGATAATTTAAGTCAAATTAAAATAATAATGAATTCGGTATAAGAAGTTGGCATTAATTTATAAGCTATTAGTTGTTTACAAAATGTCCGAGTAAACCCTAGCTAGATGCTGAGACCACGCCGCTCGGTGCGTCGTCAATACATAAATGTACAACCATCAGGTAAATACTATTCAAAGATGCACAATATAAACAAAACTTGACTACGTGCGCTATACCTGTCTCTCTCTCGCACACACAAAAGCCCGCGTTAGTAGGCGGCGCCACGCGGGAGGTTCGCCGGGAGGCACATCACACTCGTAGAAATGGTTATTTTTTGTGTCTTGTCAATAAAGGGACGGGTAGGGGCGGACCGGTTCGTCTGTCAGTTAACAAACTGTTGCGTGTTAGACGCGCGCGCTCTCTGACCCATCAGTTACCTGCGGTCAACCACGCTATGAGTTACGAAAACTGTGAGAATAGAATACCAATAAAACGCGAATACCAGGACACGTTAGATGAAGAGAGTCGCTACTTCGGATACGCACCGATAGAGATCAAAGGAGAGGTCGAAATGCAATTCACGTCCTCGTCGCCGACGCACCTGATCGACCTGAGCCACGGTCCAGAGAGACCTCAAGCTCTCCAGCAATGGACCTCGAACATAATCTATCAAGAAGAAAGAGAACAGCAGCACAGGTACCCACCGCCGTACGATCCCATGTGTATGCCCGATCCTCGGCAACGACTGTTTTCAAAGAGTCTCTACTTCGACGATTCTAATTCTCCGGAAAATTATTACGAAAACACGGAGTTGCAGTCCTCCGAGAACGACTACCGCGGCTCCACGGAGGAGCACAACGAGGAGAGCGAGGAACAGAGGCGATCGAGGAAACGGTCGAGCAAATCTTCCCGCAAGAAGACACAGTCTTACGAGGAAATGCAGATACAGCGGGTCATGGCGAACGTTAGAGAACGTCAACGGACGCAGAGCTTGAACGAGGCGTTTGCGAGTCTCAGACAGATAATTCCTTCTCTACCGAGCGATAAGTTGTCGAAGATACAGACCCTACAATTGGCGACGCAGTATATTGAGTTTCTATATCAGATATTGTCTAACAGCGAGTCTACGGCGAGTGACATCAGCAGCGACTCCGGCAGTGAGCACGGCAAGTATCTCGCCCAGGACAAGTTGAGTTACGCCTTTTCTGTTTGGAGAATGGAAGGCGAATGGACAAACGGACAGTCATGATATACGTTATATCGACTTATGAAATCCTATTCCATGTAAATTTATATAACTTGTAAGTATTATTATCATTTTAAAAATGTGATACGTTTTACTAGCTTACTAAATAAAAAGCTGTTTTTGCTCCAGTAAATTTTGCAGTAATGTTTATTTTGTATATGAGAGGCCTATGTTTAAAAGTTAGTAGTCTGAAGGGTATAATTTAGTTTCTAGGTAATTGCATAAAGCGCCTGACCAAAAACTAGATTAATAAATTGTAAAATTTACTTAGTGACTTCTCTACCAATGTTTTAATAAGACATGTGCCTAGGTTTACTTACAGCTTACATAGCGCTTTGAACCGTTACCCAGGCGTTAGTAACTTCTATAACAGACGTGCATATGATTAAAATACGCAAATTACTAAATATTAAGTTCTGTCTACAACGTCAAAAGTAGACAATACTTATTGTGGCACACTTATAAGTATTGTCTACTTTTGGCCTGGTAAGGCCAGATTCTATGACATGTCTATATATAGGAGTGCTGGAATATATCTCCTATATAAGGCAAAAGAACAAAAATTGTTTGTGTAAGTAAATTATATTTAAAATGGAACTAATACTAAAAATATATATTTGAAGTGACAATTAAAGAAGCAAATTGCACTTTACATATTTCCGAGTTCCGGAAAGTGCTTTTGATCAAATTGAAGATATTTTCTTTAGAAGTGTAATAATCATATACAAACTATTACAAAGAATAGGTAGTAAATCTTAAATATAAGCACAGTCGAGATTATGACAAGACTATGAACAATTTAATAATGTCTGAAATATGTGGCAACATTTTCGTTATTATTCCATTAGGTAATATTTTAATAAAAAATGTTACACCATTAAAAAAATGTGTTGTAAATATGTAAGTATAGGTAGATATTGTTCTGTAATAGCTGACACAATTGTGCAAATATATAAGAATGTGATAAAAGAAAAAGATATACAAATAAGTGCCTAAGTAAGGAATTAAATTATTGTGAATATGTTGATTAGTCTCATAGCATGCTTATTTTTTAAGTAGGTACAAGGGAATTTCTCTCGAAATAAATATCTTTAGTATTTTACTTTGACATTTTATTTTGTTTTTTTTTACCAGTACGTACAGTAAACAACATGAAAGGTAAATAAAATCAAGTTTTACTTTACATTCAATCCCATCATTACCTATTAGGAATGGCCGCGTAAGTCCTATGACTCACGCGAGCGGAATTATATATATAATACCTAACATATAACCTAAATAAACCTGCGTATAATATTCACAGCATATATAATACAGGGCAACCATTTCTTTTTTCAGGATAGAATGTATAGTTTAAGTCATTCGATATAATAGATGTGTGCCAAATTTCAACTAAATCCGTTGAATAGTTTTATTGTGAAAATGTAATACACGTAAATACGAACTTTCATGTTTATGACAGTAGTAGGTATACATAAACACCTGTTTATGTTGTCAGTTCACAAAGTCGAATCACACTTTGTACAACACACATAGGCAAAAATAAACAATAAATAATAACAACAACAAATCATAGGCTCACCGCCAGCTCAAAATTAAGAATAAATATACTTGGCCTGTAATTGTAGTCAGATACTGAAAAAAAAAGAACAAATGAAACCAGTTACAATTTCCTTCCAACTTTTATTACAACGTATAGTTATAAGTGCATTGCATTATATCTCCTAGTAACAATAAAATATGTCGTAAAACTCGACCACTCAACAACACATACCGATTTGTATATAAAATATTTTACACTTATTTACACAAAGCCTTACCACTACGTAATAAAATACTTTGCTACGGACAGCCCCTAATACTTAATGCGGTAATAATCATATCAGGGTTGGCCAAACATTCCATAAGATCCTTATCGATCACCGCAGGACACACCTAAAAGTCTACATTAATTTTATTATACTGATACATTTAAAATGTACATTAATAGATCTCATGGTGCTTCATAGGTAAGAGATGAATATTATCCAACCAAGCTGGTCATCCCTGATGTAGATCTATACCGTGCCGTACTATAACACATTCCCATTGCTATGACAGTAACGATTCCCGGATAAAGCAAATGACAATTAGATCCCCGGACGAAAAAAGTATTATACAAAATGTTCTAAATATATATTGATAACAGAGGAGCCACAAATATTTCAATTTGTTAATCATTGTAACTATCGCCGCCTTTAGTCGCCCTTACTATCGGTTACGCCCATACTATCACAATACAAATCATTTTGGAGTTCTAAAAAGATCTCAATATTTGTTTATTTTTTAGTTTATTTTTCCACCTAGTGCCTTATAGGTGACGTCTACCGGTCGTTTCCAGTCGACTTACAAGGAAGTCATCCTATTATTTTGACGTATCCGTACAATCTTAAGATAAGATCTGTAAGCAGTTAACACAAACACTGTTTGTATGAGCAACAAATGCCAACAGTGACAGTAACAGGTACTTAGCAGTTAGAATAATAACGTTATTACGCTATATTATTTATATTTTAACAGTTAAATCAGAACTTAACAAAAATATACTTTTCTTAATTACTAGATAATAGTAATTAATTATTTTAATTACTGTTATCTAGTAGATAGAACGGGACAGCACATATCATCATTCACAAATATTAATTATTCATTAAAGGTATTTGTAACATAACACCTTTAATGAATTATACCTAATATTTATTAAGCTTTTTAGGTAGTACACACCTGCCTAAGAATTAAATTTTACTAGCATTTATCTTTATTTAAACAAAGCACCAAGTTTCCTATTTCATTTTTTGTTAATACTAGGAACTCCGTGACATCTGCAAGTCATTAGGAGTGAACAAAAACCAAAGAGCTACAGATATAAGTCTAGCTAAAGGCAATAAGTTCAATGGCACAACAAAAATGTGCACATCTGCGTTTTGCAAAGTGTTTATTTGCATCAGTAAATATTGTTCAAAAGTGAGTCTTGCAAGAGCCGGCAATTCTTTAAATTATTTTCAAGAACTCTTAAAATATAATGGGAAAAACGATTCTGAAACTAGTTCATGTTTTTTGTACCGATACTCTTGAACTTGGGCAGGAATTTCATACGTTGAACTAAATAAACATTTAGCTATTCATTTGCAAAATTTGGTTTTGTAAAAATAAAACATGGACTAAATTGTTGTCTTCTATTAACTTTATAACGATTATTTTGTAATTGAAAAAAATGAGCACAAAAAGTCCGAGATATCATGTTTCATGTTTCTTCTGTAACATTACGAGGAAAGTACATCGTCAACACTTGCCGTAATTTTAATTTTTGGTCGCCTACATATAAACATAATACAAAATATTCTCAACACAATTATTATTTTTTTCATTTTACACTTCATTGTAATTTGCGTATACTTCTAAACACCGCTGAATAATAACTTTCGGTTTAAGTTTTACCCATCAGCCACTAACAATAACGACAAACACTATTGTTTTTTTTATTTTGTTTGTAGATAGCGCCTGTTGACAGTTCTTAAGCTTGTATTTTATTACTTCTGTACCTAGAACCCCTTTTCCTAGAGCTTCGTGTAATAGAGCCGCAGTTGAGACAAGATGACATTGTTTACACGGCGTTTGTATTTTCAATTAAAATAATTTTACTTCTCTGACTTTTTCAGTGTACATCTGATTGGAATTTGTATTTTTACTAGGAAGTGATGTTACCTGATCATGAAATGAACTAAAATATGAAAAAATACCTGACGTGACGTAAACAACGATTAAGGCCGGCCATTGTGGTAAAGCGGTAAACGGTATACGAATAACAAACTTGTAAGTAAATAAATCATAAGTGTAGTATAAATAAAACATAATTTATTTTCATGTTGAACTCGTGTATAAAACGTTTCATTTCAAACCAGTGAAGTGCAAACTTGAAAGTCTTTATATCAAGGTGACGATGTGCCTACAACTTCCATTCTAATGTTTCGGAAGAGATATCTCAACTGAATTTGGATCCAAGTTGCTAACAAATTGCGACCTAATCCGTAACTAAATTCACATCGTATTGAAGAAGATGTCTGAGTCGAATTGATATGTGTTGCCACATAGACTGCTACGGTACTATTAATTCAGCAGAAGCTAGGATCAGCTCTTTAATTCAGCAGAAGCTAGGATCAGCTCTTTAATTCAGCAGAAGCTAGGATCAGCTCTTTAATTCAGCAGAAGCTAGGATCAGCTCTTTAATTCAGCAGAAGCTAGGATCAGCTCTTTAATTCAGCAGAAGCTAGGATCAGCTCTTTAATCTGTAAATAAAATAAATTTGATAAAAATTGAGAACGTGTAAGTCCACATTAATTGAATGAAACTGTTTCATTTAAAATGTACATTAATAGATCCCATGGTGTTTCGTAGGTAAAAGATGAATATTATCCAACCAAGCTGGTCAGCCCTGTTGTAGATCTATCCATTGCCGTAGATCAAACTTATGACACATTCCCGCTGCTATGAGTGTAACAAATACCGGATAAGGCAACTGACAATTAGATCCCTGGACCAAAAAATGTTATACAAACATTGTTCTAAATGTATATTGATAATAAAAGATCCACAAATATTTCAATTATTAATCATTGTTAACACCCGTCGCCTCTAGTCGCCCCTACTAACAGTTACGCCCATTCTATCATAATACAAATAATTTTGGAGGCGTTCCGAAACTAAATATTTTTTGATTTTTTAGTTTATTTTTCCACCTAGTGCCTTATAGGTGACGTCCACCAGTCGTTTCCAGTCGACTTACAAGGAAGTCATCCTATTATTTTGACGTATTCGTACAATCTTAAGATCTATAAGCAGCTATAGATCTTAAGATTATATTATATAAACACTGTCTATACGAGCCCTTAGAAACAGAAAATACCAACAATGACTGTAAAGGGTACTTAGATGTTCCCCACCGTGGTTCAAGCCTTGCAGTGGCGGTGGGGCTCAGTAGCCTGATGTGAACTCAGGTGAAGCCAATTGAACCGAGGGGGTTCTTTGAACTCCTCTTGTAAGAGGAGGGGGCTTAAATATCAGGAGGAATCGCTCTCGGTACCCCTCTTATAAGAAGAGGGGGACCCAAGAGCAATAGGAGGTGGCGCATTTGCGCACGGAGCAAGGGGCGAGGATGGGAACCTCGTCGGTGGGGTTGTCTTGTAGTGCGAGGCAACCCCATCTGTGGAGGTGGACTTGGTCCCTTAGGGGGCTGACTAGCCGTCGAGGTGCCCTGAAGTTCCGTCGTTTCGGGGCACCTCACCAAGGGCGGCACTGATGGCACTCGTGGTGGTTTTCGTGGGTATTCGGCACTATCATGTGCCGCGAGTCCCACACACCACTGGACCCCACCCAGGACCGATGAATGCGCGAAAATGCGTTTCCCAGCGTCAACAAAAAAAAGTGTACGTTAGATTAATAATGCTATATTTTTAATATTTCTAACTATTGTATAAAAATTTAACAAAAATATATTTTGAATTACTAGATTAATTAGTTTTAATCCTTTATCCTGTATTAATTAGTTTTAATCCTTAATTAGTTTAAATTGCAATTAATTAGTTTTAATCCTTTATCCTGTAGAATACACATAGGTCGTAATGACTGTACCGTATTATAGACAGGCGCCAAGGGAAAATATTTTAATGTAAACCTGGGCTGAAAAAATGGTTCCATCTCAGTAACTACTAAACTCTGTATTGATTATGGATGCACGTTTAAGTGAGATTTGAGCATATAACAGCGAAGAAAAATAAATAAAATTTATAAAAAAGAAATAGAAATGGCATGGAGGAAAAAGAACTATTCCAAACAAATTCAATCTTTTTACTGAAGTATTGTCTATTTTTTAATAGTTTAAAAGTAGTAAAAGCGGTTGGCTTAGTATTTCACGCCAGTTCCATAATGGGCTGGGCAGAGAGAACGGGACAGCACATATCATCATTCATTAAAGGTAAGTCATAATCAACATCAGCCCTTATCGGTTCTGCTGGACACAGGCCTCTCTATATGAACGCCAAGACGACCGAGCCCCTGCTACTCGCATCCATCCCGGACCGGATATGATACCATAATATATTATAATACAATACCTATAATGAATTATACCTAATATTTATTAAGCTTTTTAGGAAGTACACACGCGCCTAAGAATTAAATTTTACTAGCGTTTACCTGTCGCTACTGCACCTTGAACTATAGCAGCAATATTTTATTTGTTAATTTTGTACATGAAGCTGAACATTTGATTAAAATAAAACTACTTTTACGGATTTTATCGCGGTTTATTTAATTATTTATCTAGCCCGACGTTTCAGAAGCTTTTCAGCAACCATAGTCATAGTCATGGTTCCATGGTCATGGTTGCTATAAAGCTCCTGAAAGGTCGGGCTAGATAAATAATTAAATAAACCGCGATAAAAATCCGTAAAAGTAGTTTTATTGTAATGACTAACATTCGCGTAAACTGAAGACACCAACATCTGAATATTTGACTTTAGTCGTTTTAAGCATAAATAACAAACAACACACCGCGAACTTGCCCGATAACTTGAAACCGAACAAAGAAGGTATTCGGTCTTAACGTTATTATTGCTATGTTAAAAATTACAACTAGTTTAAATAAAGCACCAAGTTTCTTTTTTTTAATACTAGGAACTCCGTGACATCTGCAAGTCATTAGGTGCGAACAAAAAACTAAAGAGCTACGTCTAAGTCTAGCTAAAGACAATAGGCGTATCGGCACAATAGAAATGTGCGTAAAAAAGAGATTATTTGCAACAGTAAGTATTGCTCAAAAGTGAGTCTTGCAAGAGCCGGCATTTCGTTAGCGTTTTCTTTAACTACTCCTAAAATATAATGGGAAAAACGATTCTGAAACTAGTTCATGTTTTTTTATACCGATATTTTTGAACTTGGGCAGGAATTTCATAAGTTGACTGAACATTTACCTATCTGAATAAATGAAAAATTGTCTAAATTGTTGTTTTTTATTAACTTTATAACGATTATCTTGTAATTGTAAAAATGAGCACAAAAAGCCCGAGATATCATGTTTTCTTTCTGTAACATTACGAGTAAAGTACATCGTCAACATTTGCCGTAATTTTATTTTATGGTCGCCTCTAACCTACATATAAACATAACACAAAATATTAATAACTTTCGGTTTAAGTTTTACCCATCAGCCACTAACAATAACGACAAACACTATTTTTTTATTTTGTTTGTAGATAGCGCCTGTTGACAGTTCTTAAGCTTTATTTTATTACTTATATAACCTAGAACCCCTTTACCCAGAGTTTCGTATAATAGAACCGCAGTTGTGGCAAGATGACATTGTTTACGCGGCGTTTGTATTTTAAATTTCTATAATTTTACTTCTTTTACTTTATCAGTGTACTAAATGTGTAATTTGTATTTTTACTAGGAAGTGATGGAACCTGACTATGCTATGAAGTGAAATATAAAAAACTACCTGACGTGACGACTGCAATAGATTTTAATTTTATGTTAAACCACTTGACCGTTATTAGAAGCTTACATGATTGAGATAGGCGCGTTCATTTCCGCTCTATAATACCTCCTTTTTTAACTTATACAGCTATCCCTTTCGCACCTTTAAGACGAGGCAGGAGGTGTCAGGCCAGTCAATTATTCTGGTCACAAGAATGCTTCGCGAACTAAACCAAACAGTTCTACACGTCTCCCCACGCAGGGGTATGTCCGAAATAGTTTACCATTGCATGGTAACAGTTGTACCATTATGGCTAGCCAACTCAAAATAGTTGCCAATCGCATGGGCACGATCACCAGAATAACCCTAACAGTAGAGGAAGTTCCTTTCGTTCCCGCGAAACAAGACAAAACCAGTCCCAGAAAGGGCAGAAACGGTCTTAATCTCCGTCTGGCAACAGGGGTAATAAAAGTCAGAGACAATGACTCTCAACAGTTCCAAGCTGGTACGTTAGCACACTATGTCAATCATTGGAGAAAATTAGGAGCACCGAAATGTGGTGCAAATAATTACAGAGTACCGCATACCGTTTTAGAGAAAGCCACCTATAAAAATACCCGACTTGAATGGCAACCGTCGTTGTTGTGTTGTAGTCTCGAAAGAAATGATAACAGCTATAGGTCGATTGAGGAAACAAGGTGTGCTGAAATCTAATATCTCCCCAAGGTTCACTTCTTCAATGTTCCTGGTGCCCAAGAGCGACGGTTCAAACAGGCCCGTCTTCAACCTAAGACTACTGAATCAATACGTGCCAACAGACAGTTTCCGACTAATCAATGTGTCGTAAACTTCCTTCAACCGCAGGACTGGATATGCATGGTGGATCTGACCCAGGCTTACTTCAGTGTTCCTGTGGGCCGCTCGCACAGACGGTTCCTACGATTAATATACAAGGGCTAGTTGTTGATGACCTGCCTGGTTTAAGTACAGCACAAAAAGTTTTCGCTACGGCTAACCAATTGGATAGCCGAAATAATGAGGGCGAAAGGTCTAAGAATGACGGTATCCCTAGACGATTTCATGATCGCACATCAAAATCACTGTCCTATGCGACCAAATCAGTCTCCTATTAAACACGTTGAAATATCTAGGATTCCACATAAATTACAGAAATTCTTTACTTGTCCCACAAAAATGCAACACCTATCTAGGGATCGTGTGGGACCCGTGGGAAAATCACTTTCAGTAGAGAAGTGTGCAATGCTAGACAAGAAGGCCACCAAAGTTCTAGGAACAGGCAGGTTACGTGTAAAAGAGGTCCAGAGTTTAGTGGGATTGCTAAATTTCGCTAGTTTTGCAGCCCCATGAGGAAGGTTGAATCACAGGGCAACCAAGTTTAGTGTTCCTAAATACATTATCGATACACCCAAACTCAACAAAATACTCTCTACCATCGGATGTGGATGAAGGAAATCCTCTGGTGGCGCGTACATTGCCGTCTTCCAACTTTAATACATGTATCTCCACCAGCGGATTTTCTGGCAACAGATGCCTCGGACCTGGCATGGGGTGCGCAGATCGACAATCGAATGATCACAGGCTCTTGGAACCTAAAAGAAAAAGGGTTACACTGCAATCAGAAGGAGCTGCTAATATAATCTGGAAAACTTTAGTAGCAGTAGCACACGAGATATCTAGCAGTCCTATTTTAATACAGTCCGACAACCAAACCGCAGTGAGTTACCTCAGAAACGAAGGGGGGGACCAAATCTCAGTCACTTCGACACTTTTGTTTATTCAGGCATCGCCGACCTCCGGAATGGCACTTGAAAACCGAGTGTACGAAGATGGTGTTTGCCACGACGGGAGTACCCGTGATCGATCTATTCGCATCGGAAACTGTCGGAGTAGTAACAAATTATGTAGCTGATATCTGGACTTGAACGATCGCAATGCGATGTTTCACGATGGATTCAGCAAGGAATGGAACTACCAACTAGCTCGGATATTTCCACCGCCGTTCGTGATCCCCCGGGTGCTAATATACCTCAATCGAGCGACGGGTGTATTCCTGATTGTAGTACCACATTGGAAGAAAGTATTTTGGAGAGCGGATCTCAAATCGAGGCCGATCGCAGCACCATACATAATAATCAACATGAAACTATATTTGATAGACACCACGACGAGAGTACCACCACCCAAAGTCCAGGACATGACTATCGAGATTTGGTTATGTGGGTGTGGTCTGACAAAGTAAGGTCCTGGAATAGCGATCAAGTATTTTTGCTAAAATCATCCTGGCGCCCATCTGGAAAACGTATAACGTTGCTGGGAAGCGCAGGATATCATAGTCTAAACAACACCAAATAAACCCAGTACTTGGGTTCGGAAGTGGCTCAATTCTTAGCAGATTTGCATCTCAATTTTAAATTCTTTTGCAACACAATTATAGCATATAAATATGTGATACCGACCTTCAAGGTAGTTTAATTCAAGATGTACTATTTAAGCATGTTTTAAAGTCGATAGCTTTAAAAAAAATCCTAAGTACTCTAAACCTCCTATATGGGACATGAGCACCCTCGAAAATTACATAAGTTACTGCATAATAGATTGTGAGGATGTGTTTGATTGTGAGGATGTGTTTGATTGTGAGGATGTGTTTGATTGTGAGGATGTGTTTCAAATTAAGCGATACACAACGACATTATTAATCTTGTGTTCGGGTCGACGAATTCACGACTTAACTCTATTAGGAATAGACAGCACCCATTGCGACATAAGAAATAATTCCATTATACTTTGGCCCCAATTTGGATCTAAAATAGACTGCAACGAATACAGACAATCGGGCTGGAAGCTTTAGCCAACCCCCAGAATAAAAATTTAAACCCAGTCTATTGTATTAATAAAACTATTTCAATATTAAGAGAAAGACGGAATAGTTCCAATTCATGCAATTTACTTACAACAATACGAGGGGTACCGGCACCAGCCCCCCGCATCGTCATTGCGGGATGGATCAGGTATTCTATGAGAGCAGAGGATATCCAAGCCGCTGCTGTGGCATCTAAAAATTGGATAAGCAACTTCTCCTTAGAAGACATTTGGCTAAAGGGAATTGGAAATCTGCACGAAATTTCCAAAAGTTCTACTGTAGAGAAGTGAGAGCTGCCTGTGCGGATAATCAGACTGTTCCAACATTATTTAACCCAATCAATTGATTTCCACTAATTTGTTGTCATTAATAATATTTACCTGATAAAGAAAATCAGGTAGAAGTAAAATTCATAGGTACTTAAAGATATTAATTTATTTATTTTTATACTATTGCGGAAATTAAAAGCTACATTCAAATATATTTCGTTCTTGTTCCGCACACATATTAATTTCAGAATTAAGTCACATTGGTGGTACACAATAACTATACACCAGGCGTTCTTCTAACCAGCATCTAATAACGGTCAAGTGGTTTAATAGACGCGTTCTACCTGAAATAAAACGCATATTGAACTACTTACCTTGTTGGAAGCTTACTTTACAGTTCTGCCTGGTGTCAATTTCGATACCAAAAAAGGGAACTGCGGCACTAGGCCAACAGGGTGAAATAACGAAAAAGTGCGAAAGGGATAGCTGTATAAGGTAGAAAAGGAGGTACTATAGAGCGGAAATGAACGCGCTTATCTCAATCATGTAAGCTTCTAATAAGGTAAGTAGTTTAATATGCGTTTTATTTCTGGTGAAACGCGTATATTTAATTTAATAAACAACGATTAAAACCGGCCATTGTGACAAGCAGTAAAAGGTATTCGAATAACAAACGTAAGTAAACAAATCATAAGTGTAGTATAAATAAAATATAATTTATTTTCATGTTGATCTCGTGTATAAAACGTTTCATTCCAAACCAGTGAAGTGCAAACTTGATAATCTTTATATCAAGGTGACGATGTGCCTACAACTTCCATTCTAATGTTTCAGAAGAGATATCTGAAGTTGGATCAAAGTCGCTAACAAATTGCGACCTCATCCGTAACTAAATTCACATCGTATTGAAAAAGATGTTTAGTCAAATTGGTATGTGTTGCCACATAAAGTGTTACGGTACTATTAATTCAGCGGAATCTAGGATCAGCTGTTTAATCTATAAAGAAAATAAAATTGATAAAAATTGAAGCGAAATTAGATGAGGGTGACATGACTCCTTAAAATCGTTAGTGAAAGTATTTGGGTCGCCCGCAGAGTTTAAGTTTTGTATCTTATAAATTAATGCTGTATATAAATTATATATATCAAACATACAACATAATAAACATCCAAAAGCAACCACAATATTTAGAATCCTTACAGATTTAGTTAATGGCACCAAATATAGTCAGTGTAATAAAAATCAAATAAATCGAATTTCTAGTTCCTTCTTTCAATAAAAATGGATATTAAATTATAAACGAGCCTTATTGAGTCATCTATGTGTAACAGCTGACCGAATAGTAGGACATGAATCCTACTATAAAATTTATCAAGAGCTCTGACTGTTTCCTAATCCCATACTTTAAAAGAAGATATACTTTTTATCAAGAATTTTTGATCACATTTATAAAAATTGTATTGCCATTAAAATCAAAGCCATGCCAGTAAAAAAAAGATCCGCATAAAAAAAATATTCAAAAATTCCATATTCAAATCAAATAGTGCATGCGCCTCTCCAGTTATCCGTAACACATTTCCGTCCCTATTCACGAAAACACTCCCGCATAAAAAATGCAGCAGTCGAATCAGAGATAATATTAATAATACTTTTAACCCATAAATTTTGTCATGTCGTTTTAGAAATAAGGTATGGGCATTATGTGCTTAAAAGACATTTGGAAATCAGGATCTCTTCGGCGACTTTTGATATTGACTGTACACATTTTAATCCCAAGATACTATATCATTAGACTTATGTTGTATCAGTATTGGTAAGAGAAAGCACACATTATATACATTTGTTTATCTAGTTAATAAGCCTAGGCTTGTCTATGGACTGATGTTATATATTCTAGTAGATTTACCAGTGGTCCAATGCTTGTAACACAAGTCGTCACGGCAGGTCCTACTCCACAGGGCTAGGCCAAAATGGTATGATAAGTCCGCAGATATTTTGTTATTACTATTATGGACTCCTTTGGGAAGGATTGGTCCACTCTAGCTCTAAACAGAGAGGTGTGGAGAGAGAGAGTAGAGAAGCTTTTGCGCTACACACACAGTGTGCTATTAATAATAATGATGATTATTATTATTATAATACATCGTCTGCCAAATGCCATCAGGTAGGCAGTTACTGTATGTTTTCACGTTTGCCAAGTATGACATCATGCTTTTCACTTGACAAAAAAAAATACAAAATACTCATAACTCGTTAACGAATTATTTGTATCTTTTGCAGATGTAACAAATATAAAATTTTCAGAAAGTTTTCACCCCAATTGTCATAAGTGGGACTTACCTATATCATCATTATATATACATCATAATATTCATCTAGTCAGTATAATTTCGCTTACATCGCCCGGTATCTTATTTATCCGTAGATCTTCCGACTTCTCTTCTATACTCTCTTCTGCGTTCCATTCATTCGCTTTATCATCTACCTGTTAAAAAATAAATCCATCCATAAATTACGTTATACTTTAAAGGGGAAGGAGGGCCTCGAAAGTGTGACATAGTGTCATACAGGGTGGGATATTTTTTTAATTTTGTGACGTCAGTTTCGGTCAAAATTAAGAGAAGTAAGACTGTATGTGTCAGCTCTGTACTTGTACAATGTACAGTTTTATATGTTCTCATTTAATGTAGTCGAAAGGGAAGCCGAAACTCCCTATCAAAACATCCAGTTGCCATTTTTTTATTATTGCATAGGGGGCAAACGAAAAATCTTCATTATTGATGACTAACCGACGCCCACAGACGTCTGCATTATTCCCCCAATGGGTCATGATATGACACACTCAAATCACCAACATTATTAGGTAACGAACGTAGGTAACATTACATACGTAAATTTAAAACAGATGGCGTTGCTTCACATGTTAATAAATAGTCAATCTTAAATTGAATTGTTCTAATATTATTTCTGGGTACAGTCCAGGCTACTAAGCCCCACCGCCACGACAAAGCTCGAACTATGGTGGGGACCTAATTTGTGTCTACAACCAACTCTTGCAAATAATAATAATAATAATATAAATATAATCTTAGACACAATTGGGCAAGGACCTGTTTCTTGAAGGCGGTTAAATAAATTGTTGGGCTAGGTGTAGCGTTAGTTAGGGACAGCTGTGATAACATAAAATGCAAAATTGTGATCTATGTATGCTATAATTTTTTATAGTATTTTGTTGCATATATTTCAAACTGGTGTTCTTATAAAATGGTATATATAAATAAACAATATGTGGTATATATATCTATGTTGTGTGTACTAAAGAGAGACAGAATAGACTATAGTTGCTAAAATGAGAACGAATTCTTTTTTCTATTTTTAACGATTCTCTAAGGAGAGTAATACTTACATCAGCAGTAGCGATGTCTTCGCTGCGGTGCGCGGTCCGCACGTGATCGTTGAGCGCAAAGGCGCGTGCGTAGCTGGCGCCGCACAGCGAGCACGCGAACTTCAGACTGTTGTGCCGCTGGTGCGACTCCATATGCACGCGGACCGCATACAACGACGCGAACGGTCTGCGAACACACACACATCCATATACATGTATCAACACCATCAATTAATGCAACTTAGTTATGATCAATCACTTTTGACAGACATTCCGTTCTATACCTTTATTATAAGATGCACCATGCATCATTACAGCCGAATTAGGCCAGCACGACCAGAGGCGTCAATAGACACCAAATGTCCCCGACTCCTCGTTTGCCCTCTTACACATACTATAAAACTGCAATGATATTTTTATGACATTATTAATTTATTTGCCATTAGCAATTATGATAATTACTTTGTAATACACATCTCGACAGTTCC
This sequence comes from Eumaeus atala, assembly GCA_017140195.1. Taxonomy (NCBI): domain Eukaryota; kingdom Metazoa; phylum Arthropoda; class Insecta; order Lepidoptera; family Lycaenidae; genus Eumaeus; species Eumaeus atala. Next base: position 95,741 of record JAFELO010001431.1, read on the forward strand.
TTTCCATCACGGTTTATACATACCTGCCTTGCCTCCTTACTGTGACATTGTCAAAAGACAATTGAACATTCATTTTTAATAGTTACTTTTCTGTACCGGTTTATTTTTATTCCTACTAGGCACTTTCATGCGCGCCGCGGAAAAGATGACCTGTCACACATATATCGAAAATAATGTGCAGTAGTAGATACCTGTTGCACTGCTGGCAGGCGAAGGGCTTGGTGTGCGAGTTCCTGTGGCCGGCGAGCTGCACGGATGTTTTGAACGCCTTGGGGCAGTACGGGCACTTGTACGCGCGCACCTCCGAGTGCGTCAACAGGTGGTGGTTGAACACACTGTGAGCCTTGAACCTGCGTCATGTGATATATTTTTTTTATTTTTATACTATAGGTCGCAATCAGCCTTCCTTTTTTCCTTCCCTCCAGCGGAACACCGCCTGCTCGCAAACCGCACGAAGCATTACACAGACGATGTTACTTTAAGCCTCAATCACTTTATACACTCGTAATCGAATCTCTCGAATCGTCCGCAAAAACAAACATTACGCTAGTTTACCATACTAGAATTTAAATAATCATTTTGTAAGATAGTGTCATGCTGCATAGGAGGAGGTAGTGCATTCCGTTACACACGAGGATGTAGTGTCATGCATGATGCATGACACTACATCCTCGTGTGTAACGGAATTGGGCCGGCACGACCGGTACCTCTGGCCCACTCGATACTGCCGTAAAGTGACACCTACGGTGTCGCGTCTAATGCGGTTTGCGAGTAGCCCGTGGCCTATTGGGCGGCAAGGTGAAAAGGAGGGCAACGAATTGTCATAATTATGGTGATGTTCATGGATATTAGTAGTCATTGAAAGGCTCCGATTTCTCATTTGTCGCCATATCCTATAAAAAAAATCGGTCATATGTATTTTTAAACTATTAGAGTACAGCCTGGGATGATGCAATACGCATACGTCTGAACAAATTAAAAAACAGCATTACTTGAGTTCGTTGTAAATATTGATTATGATGGGATAATTTGTGCATGAAAAAGATTTCAAGAAACACTCTGAACATGTTGATGAAATTAATCATACATTTCACCGGGTGAACATTTGTTTGCGCTGTCACGCGTCCGTCGCCATTATCCATCAAGCGCGCTTGATTAGTTCTCCTAATTATTAATTTATTTATATTAAACGGGGAAGAGCAAGTAAGGGGGAATCGCTGTTCCCTCTAAGAAGACGCTCGAGTTCCACCAGTTTCAGGTACAGGTTTCATTATTTAAACGAAGAATTCTATAATCTACACAAGATATGACTAATGAAAAACTTAGTAAGTAAAGTATAGTCTGGTTTCGATGATGGAGTGCGATATGCATACGAGTGCGGGCGTGTACGCGTGTGGGTGTGCTGACCTCTTGTTGCAATGCGGACACGCGTAGGGCCGCGCGCCGGTGTGCGTGCGCATGTGCAGCGTGAGGCAGTACGACACGCGGAACGCCTTGCCACAGATCTCGCACGAGTGCGGCTTCTCACCTGCCAGGAGACAGCAATCAAACAACACGAAATGCTGGTGTAGGCCAGATACGGCTGCAGCACTTCCTCTAACATTTCAATTGATAGTTTTTTCATTGCATCTTTATGCAATATTGTCCCCTCGAGCAAGTTCGCAGCCGGTTTCAATCACTACTGACACCCACAAACACCCTCATAACTGCCATGCAGACGTGTTACCTTCCTTTCTTCCTCCGCTCCAATGGGTCACCGGAAACACACAAACCGTGTGAAACAATCCAATCCAATGGTATGTGGGACTCGCGGCACATGATAGTGCCGAATGCCCACAAAAACCATCGCGAGTGCCATCAGTGCCGCCCTTGGTGAGGTGCCCCGGAGCAACAAATCAACAGAGCACCTCGAAGGCTAGTCAGCCCCCTAAGGGACCGGTTCCACCTCCACAGATAGAGTTGCTCCGCACTACAGGACAACCCAACCGACTTTGGGTCAGTGCAATCGAGTGAGGTTCCCATCCTCGCCCCTTGCCCCGTGCGCAAAAGCGCCTCCTGTTGCTCTTTGTTCCCCACTTCTTATAAGAGAGGTACTGGGATCCCCTCCTGATCTTTAGCCCCCTCTTCTTATAAGAGGGGTGCAAAGGTCCTCTTCGGTTCAATTGGCTTCGCCTGGGTTAACCCCAGGCTACTGAGCCCCACCGCTATGATAAAGCTTGAACCATGGTGGGGAGCGAGAGGTACCTGCCCGGCTTATCCGGTACAATTTCTCTGCTCTACACCTTACAGGGATGGAACCTAATGCCTGTCAATAAAGATTGCCTCTACTGAACTTACATAGTGTGATATGTAAGTGATGATACTGACATATGTGTGTGTGCGCGCTTACCGTTGCCGTCGCTGTACGCAGTGAGCGTGCACATTTAGTCCCACCAGCGGCACAACAGTCAGACTGACTAATTGGATCGTTAATAAAATATATAACGGGTCCGGCGCTACCATAGTTTTAAAAATATAAAAATCACACTTTCTTGATGCTTGATTGATAAAAATTGTCCGCATAGGACCCCTCATTTTTAGGAGGTAATTTCTACGTGGCGAATCCGACAGGTAATAGGGTAGATAACTGATAAAAGGTTAATCGCACATGTCATTATAATATTGATATTACATACCCGTGTGTATTCTCTCGTGCTTAACCTTCTCGTGCGGCCGCGCGAACTTCCGCGCGCAGTACAAGCAGTTGTACGGGAGCGACTTGTCCTGCTTGCCGACGGTTACCTGCTCGCCACAGTGAACAAATGTTATACAACGCTAATTATAAAAGATATTTTTAGGACACGGTAGATAAAGGTCCTATGTAGCTATAATAAAACGTAAATATTGTATAAATACATATTAAACTAAACTCAACTTGGTGTCATTATTTTCAGAAAATATGTAAACCGCATGAAACCATACAAAATTAGGCGCGTGGGTGGCGAGCAGCGGTCGCCCGGTCTAAGTAACCCTATAGTAAGACTTTAAAGACAAGTTAGGCAAAATTTTACGTATTTTTTACTTGGAATCATAATCGAGCACTGTACAGGTAGGTGTGTGATTTTTTTTTTGTAGTGTCTCAAAACACTCTGTATGTTAAGGTAGAGTAAGTTTTCCTATTGCAAATGGTGCTTAAAAGTGTAGGTATCTGTACATTTTTATAGCATTGGAGGAATAAGTAGCGTGGACCCCCTTCTCCCCCAATGGACCATTTCACAAAGTGCACGAAACGCGATGGTTTAATAATACGATATACAGGGTGTCTGGTAGTGGGCTGCAAAGTCTCAACGAGGTGATAGCCTAGATCATTTTGAGCCCAACATGTCTTCTATCTCATCTAGGCTATCACCTCGTTGAGACTTTGCACCCCACTACCAAACTACCTGTATATCGTATGAAGATAACTATGCGTGAAAATTTAATACAACAACAACACATCATCTCTCTAGTTCTATAATGGATTAGGCGGAGAGAACGGAGTTTTTTTTTTAATAAAAATGTAATGATCTATATAAAACACAGAATCACTTAGCAAAGAAAATGAAACCGTAATTTCTGATTTTAGATTAAAAAATCTAAAAACAAATCGATATCTACTGGTGCACGCCGCGGTGGCACAGGTAGCAGCTATCTGTGTACAGAGAGCGGTGCTCACCTTGTCCATGTTGTGCACGGTCATGTGCATGTCGAGGTACTCTCGCGACTCAAACTTCTTGTTGCACACGTCGCAGATGAGCGCGGTGCGCTGGTGTGACGCCTGGTGCACGCTGCGGTAGTCCACCGGGATGAGCTTGTCGCACACCGTGCACAGATACTTGTCCTCGCTGGGTATGCTCCCGTATGGAAGCTCTACCGGCGCCTCTATAGGACGGGACCTGGGCGGAATAAATTCTCTATAAGGCGCGATCAACTCTAACCACTGGTGTGTGATGTAATCTATAATTATGGAACGAACAACTTCTCACTCGCACTCAGCAGCAATCTGAAGAAAGGTTCTGGGAGTGGACAGCGAGTCCGACGGAGGAACACCGTCAACACCCCTCAGCGCTACCCCAACCGCAGCTCGAAATACCTAACAAGCAAGGGGAGAGGGTCATCGTAAGGCGACCGTTATTCACGACCGAAAACGAGTTAGAGCAGTTCGAGGCAGAGCTTGAGGAGTTACGGCCCCAGAAGAGCGCGGCCTCCTCGCCCGTTGAACGTGATTGCTACGACCTTGACCCTCCAAGGTCGTAGCTCTCGACCGCCCCCACAATATACTGACTGGCAATAGCACTACCGCACGCCCCGCAATAGCACTTCCAAACGCAAGCTGGCACATGCGCCCAACGCTGGGCACCTTGGGAAGGGGATAAGAGATACCTCGCGCAGTCGCCGGAAGATTTCTGGGCAGACCAGGCACTCATAACAGGATTGTCGGAGGAGAACCCAGCGTTGCAGTGTCTCTGTTACTCCCCACCAAGGTGGGTATTAGAGATCTGCCAGTGGGGACGGACACCGAATGCATCGCAGAAGAGGTCAGGACCCTGGGCTTCCCGGTGCGCTTCGTGGCGGCACATATCGGCGAGAAGCGAAAGACCCGGCTACCTTTACCACGCACAACTAGAACGATTGAAAAGCGAGGAGCTCAAACGCCTCTACGAGGTGAAAGACCTGCTCTGCATGCTCGGAGTAGTCATAGAGGGTTGGAAAGACAGACAGGGACCACCATCCGTCTGCGCACTGCCATAGGGAGGTTCGGTGCGTCCGATGCGGGTGTGCCCATGCAGTAGCACAGTCAATATCGAAGTCCTTTACGACCTCGACACACATCATTTACCCATCCTCATTACTTAAGGAAGGAGCGTGGAGCAGGCAGAGAGAGGATCGACTGGGCTATCAGGATAGCTTAGCCAACTTCAACATCGCCGGGCAGCTGTCTACCCCGGACGAGGTGGAAGCCGCTGCCTGACGCTTCATGGAAACAAATCGGCAGGCGCGGGCAGTGGCAACCACCTTAACACGGGTAACAACGCGCAGGCGGGTTGAGCTCCCTCTAGCCTAACGTTGGACCTACAGTCTAGTGGCGCCGTTCCTGAAGGTAAGATTTTAGGGTTAGCGGTGGAGTTGAGGCACTTCTCGGTAGGTAAGGTCCACAAGCGTAGGCTAGTGTGAAGGCCACAGACTTACACAAATAACTGTAATATATATTACTTGTAAAATAAAGATATTTTATCTATTATTATTATTATCTGTGCTCACATTAGAAAATTTACCTTAGAAAAATTTGTCTGATTATATTATAATAATATCTCTTAGAATAACCATAACATAAGTAAATTCTTTAAATTTCTCTTCTCAGTATTACAATCACGTTTAACGTAATGTTTTTTATTTAAAAACTTATCCTTTTAAAAGGAAATATGTGTTTAAAAAAATCACAACTTTTTTTTACTTTGACTATATTCTTAGTGGTTTATAGTTTTAATTTGACCATATTCTTAGTACGCGCGAGCGGCGTCGTGAGCGTGAGTCGTGGGCGGTGCGTACACACTCACTTGATAGGGTCGTGCATCCGCTTGTGCAGCTTGAAGGACTTGCTGGTGGGGAACACCGTGCTGCACACGTCGCACACGAACTTCATGTCGTCCGGCAGCTCGGGCGGGTTCTTCTTCGCTATCTTGTGCACTTTCATATGTGCGGACAACGACTTGGAGTTCTTGTACGCTATTGGACAGTGAGGACACCAGTAGTCGGCTGAAAGTATAAAAACATTTCAAATGATCGACGTTACGTTCTTTTGGTAAAAAATGCTTTATAACATTTTGTTCTGCCTCCCAATTATTCATCATCATTTTGCACTTTTTTTTGACAGTCCAATCAGTTTTTGTATAGATAGCAACTACATAATATATCACCATTAGACACGGAACTATTAATTTCGCGTTCCTAATATATTAATATTATTTAATCTGATTGAATTGAATACTTACAAAATGGAATACTTTCATGCGTCAGGGCACTTTCTGCTGATTCGTATCAAGAGGCATGTAAAGTGAAACATTCATTTGTTTGGACATCATTAAATAAGTGAGCAACCAATCTTGCACCACTTATTATAAACAAATTAAAGACAATTTTCAAAATGATTACTTACCTTTTTTAGGTGACTGGTTTGGGGCTAAAGTATAGTTTATATCTGTAACATAAGAAATTATTCATTCATAATAGGGCGCCATAAAAACCCATGTTAGATAATATTGTTGCGTACCAATACGCATAAAAAATAGTTTAAAATCATGACTTACTTTTATTTGATGGCTTGTTTGGGGATAGAGTGTAGTTTACATCTGAAAATTTAAAATAAAACATTCATCAATAATGACGGGCACCAGAAAATATGTAGTGTAAAATAAAATGTTAAGTAGGAAAGATATTTAAGTAGCAAATTGTCTTACCAATACAAGTAGTTGAGCCAAAGTCTCATTTATAGAGCAAAATATCCAAAAAAAACCTACACTGTCCAATGTTAACAAGCTTGAAAATTGTGGTAAAAGGTATTTTAGGATAAAACTGTCAGGGATGTGTACTCATATGTTACAGAGGTTGATAACATATCCACGGCCCACAGTAAAGTTATTGTAGACAGTATTGCGGAATTTCGCGGACTAAATCTCGGTACTTCTCGGTCACGTGATACCGGCGAAATGACAGTTACACTGTCGCGTTTCGTGCAGATTATGGCTCCGTGGTCCAATAGGGGAAAGGTGTGAAGAAAGGTATCATCATCATGAGTCTGACAGCGTCCACTGTTAGACATAGGCCTCTCCGATTAATGGGAAGTCATGAAAGAGCATTGCTGGGACCTGACCATTATTTTCTTTACAAAGTCACTCACTTTTTTTACACGGTCGGTTTTGGAACTGGGACAGAGACGTTACGTACAGGTGACAAGACTTGCAGTTGTACACTTTGATCCTCTCCCCGGCCTCCGTCTGCATTTCCTTCAACACTACTGCTCTATGGTAGAACGGGCCTTTAGCTGAAACAGATATATCTTTTATTTTTCATAGAAATGGCACATATTCACGCCAGCTCCCTAATTGGGTAGGTAGAGGGAACGGAATGCCATACATCAGGATCCTTAGCCTTGCCTGCTCCACATTCACTTTCATGGAATAGCCCATATTAGCCCAAAGTGAAATGTGAGCAAAAGAAGTAAGAGACGTAAGACCCATAAAGCCTTACGCTGTGCGTGTAATTTTCACACGACGTTACTTATATTTAAGCACGTGCCATTAAATATTTTCACCTTAGTAGACTTTATTGTAAGATGTGGTGTCATTTGGAAGAGGTAGCGAAATGCTGCATAGGAGAAGGTAGTGCCGTGCATAGTGCATGACACTACATCCTCCTATGCAACGGAATTGGGCCGGCACGAACGGGGAGGTAGCTCTCGCTCACGTGCCGCGTTTCGTGCAGTTTGTGAGAAGCCAGTGGACCATTGAGAGGCAGGGCAACACTTTGCCATAACCTCTTGTGGAGATGTCAACTGCTCCATTGCCGTGTCATACTACAAAAAGTAACTTCCCACCTTCAATAGTTTTCTTTGCTTTAACATTATCATTATACTTGTCTATTTGGACCTCATATTGTTCACCCTTCATGTTGAGTTCATCATTTATTAATACAATGTTTCGTGTTGATGTTAAACCTGAAAATTATTATAGGATATTCATATTCTGTGATGATTATCGTCGGTCTTAATCAGTCTCCTCAATCAATCAATCAATATCAACCTTTACTGGTCCACTGCTGGACATAGGCCTCTTTCAATGAACGCAAAGACGACCGATCTCCTGCTACTCGCATCCATCCCGGACCGCCTACTGCACGGAGATCGTCTGCCCATCTGGTGAACGGTTCTTTTTCCTAAACGTGGCCTCCACTCCAGAACCTTACTGGCCCATCTGCCATCTGTTCTTCTGAGTGTGTAACCAACCCATTGCCACATCAGCGAGCTTATTCGTCGCGCGATATCGGATACTTTAGTTCTCTGCCTTGTGACTTCTTTACGAATTCTGTCGGACAGAGGAACACACCCAACATAGCACGTTCAATAGCCCGTTGAGCTACCGCAAACTAAGAGGACCAGTCCTAAATTAAGAGGCCATGTTTTGGAGCCGTAGGTCGTCACGGGGAGAACGCATTAGTTAAAGTCTTTTGTCTTCAAGGTCGTGCGTCGTCGCGCGTGAGGCGACGTGAGAATGTGACGAAGTTTCCGGAATGCTGTCCAACCGAACCGAATCCTTCTATCGGCTTCCTACTCGAAGTTACATGTACCTAATTGCAATAGTTGCCCAAGGTAGACGTATTCGTCTACGACTTCGAGAATAGCACCATCGACGTTGACCGGCCTAGGGAGAATGTGTTCGTTGAACATGACCTTTGTCTTGTCCAAGTACATCCTAGGGCCAATACGTCGGGAGAATTCATTTAGGCTGTGCAACATTTCCTGCAAGCTCTCCGACGATTCAGCCAACACATATTGTTGGCGAAACGAAGATTTGAGAGGTACTCGCCGTTAATATTTATGCCGCATTCTGCCCAGTTTAAAGTCTTAAAGACGTCCTCCAAAGCCTTATTGAACAGTTTCGGGGAAATAATGTCCCCCTGTCGCACTCCTCGATGCGATTGGATTGGCCTTGTTTGACCTCCCGGAATTAGAACGGACACAAAAGCAGCGTCATACAATGCTCTCAGTACTTCGACGTATCGCCAATCGACCTGACATCGCTGCTTAGCATCCAGAACAGCCCAGGTTTCGATAGAGTTAAACGCTTTTTCATAGTCTCCTGCTGAATATAAATTCTAGAACAACCGATCTATTATAAGCTTGCTTCTAGCATCCAACCTGGAATAAATTAGTCTTTAACATATATGATTAGTATATTATATACTAGCAGCACCCCGCGGTTTCATCTATGTAACATGGATGAAATTACATATTATAAACTCCACTGCCCTATTTCACACCCTCGGGGGAGTTGAATTTCTAAAAATCCTTTCTTAGTGCTCTCTTACATCATGAAATTACCTCTGCACCAAATTTGAAGTTTCTGACTATAGTAGCTTCAGCTGTGCATTGTACAGACTGATCTATTGACCGACAGACAGGTCAGTCACCTGCAGACGCAAAGGTTTTATACATGTAGATAATAATATGGGATAACAATTTAAAATTGACTTACCTACGAAATAGTCATAAAAAAATTACGAAAATCTTCTTTTTTATATAAAATTTGTGAATATTTTAAGTAACATCACCCGCCAGTGCTCTCTGGGCTTACAGGACATAAAAGCAGAAATACAGAGTTATGATAGTTTATCAACACTTACCAGCCTCTGAATCTTCCTCTTCTATAGGAGCCTCCACAATGTCTCCTGTATCTGTTATCATTCTGCGTGACATTTGCCTATCTGTTATAGGCTCATCACACTGCATTGGTTGTAACTCAATGGAAACTTCAGATATATTATTCTCATCATTTCCCTGGAACAAAAGTGATACATTAAGAACGTTAAAAAAGCTTTTCTATCGCATACAGAGGCAAACATGCAGTAGAGTCACTTAAGGACTAGCAACACCCATGAACATCTGCAGGGTGTTGTCGTCCACCATCCCTTGTAAGACTTTCACAGAACACACACAACAGAAAAGTAGTTACTTTAGATCACAGTCTTAAATGCCATTAGCTTTTAGTGTGTATTAGAAGTGAGTAGTGACCACTTGTTTCAGTAACTCAGTGCCTTTACTGTTTTAAAACCTATTATGATTGGACTGATATAGTAATTTTACTCACTTCTACAACAACAAGTTGATCGTTATGATAATTTTGTATATGTTCAGAAACTGAAGTAAAAGATACTCCACATGTATTACAGCTATATATCTCTTCTTTGCTTTCAATATCATCATTCTCTATGGTGACAAACTCTGTTTCTGGTTCATTTGTATCTGAAAATAGACAATAAACAGTAGCGGCTAACTCAAGGTTTTGGTACTACATGTAATGTAGTTTAGTAACAAAGGCTCTGGTACTCCTTAAGTACTTTAAAGATTTAGCAGTTTCATAAAGTGTATTACATATACAAAGTCTTTGTACAGCATAGGACATCAACCACACAGTTGGATTTGTACAGCATAGGAAATCAACCGCACAGTTGGATTTGTACAGCATAGGACATCAACCGCACAGGTGTATTTGTGCAGCATAGGACATCAACCGCACAGTTGGATTTGTACAGCATAGGACATGAACTGCACAGGTGAATTTGTACAGCATAGGATATCAACCGCACAGTTGGATTTGTACAGCATAGGACATCAACCACACAGTTAGATTTGTACAGCATAGGACATCAACCGCACAGGTGGATTTGTACAGCATATGACATCAACCGCACAGGTGGATTTGGCAATTACCTATGTCCATTAACTTCCACATATGGAAATGCTTTGCCCACTTTCACCCCATTCCTCCAATGGCCACCATGATATTCATGGCAGTATCATGTGAGGAAGAGGTATCTTCCTAGTCAAGCTTGCCCAGTACAGCTGCAAAGTAGTGTGGCACAATTATTAAGACATTATTAAATTATTAAGATTAATAATCAGAATTTGACATAAGACTCGAGAAATCCTGCTTTTGGAAGGCCAAGGCGCCGCCTACATATCCCAATCATTTACAAGTAATCAAAACTATTCCAATTCACTTTAATTAACTTAATACCACCATTTTGTTAAAATATAATAGGCCTTTAATAATTAATATGAGCAATTTTTTACACGTCACACTTTTTTTGTCAGACAGTTGGCTTTTTTTACAGAATTTTATAATAAGAGACGTAAGCATTGTATTACACTGCTTAGATTACGGGTTAATTACTGCAATTTCTATTAAATGCCATTTAAAATTGAGTCACTAAACAGAATGGAACACACCATAACACACACACACACACATACAAACAACTGAATTGGGCTGATACAACTGGGGAGGTACCACTTGCTCACATGACACTACCATAAAAATACATCTATAGTACCAAATTGCATGTGTGAGGATACAATAATGTAAATGCATCCTTGCATCCTCACAAACCGCACAAAACTGAAGAATGCAGATATCTATGGGCATGGGTAGTCGTCATAAGGCTCTCCCTCCCATTCACTTCAATATAAAAAAAAGATAATTTAAAATGCCCGGAAGGAGATGCAACCCGCAAAATATTACATATTAAATATTTATTAGAACATAGCAAATTCATTTAAAACATCATTTACCATTCAAAGAAATAGTGCCATCATGATTCTGTTTTGTAACTACTGTACCACCTGCATTTAACAGAGTGCCATCGGTCATGATTAAGTACTGGCCTTCCGCCTCTTCTTTAATAAATTTCAACTCCTGTCCTTGAAAATTTTGTTTCACTAGTTGTTTATGTAATATATCTACATATGCTTCAGTTACTGCATTTGTTACAGGGCTATGAGCAAGTGGTTGACTAGCGTATGTTTCATTTTGTGAGTTATCTAAAAATTAAATACAAATATACCAGTATCAATCTATTATAAATCCTACACCATCGTATCAAATAACGATTGTAACTCATTACCATCATCGCTCGTTTGATTTATACGGGGGCTTGATATTTTGTTATTATTGTCTGGAATTGATGTTTTTTCTTGGAATATTGCAGTTTGATCTTTACATGTGGCTACGCAATTATCTACTCTTAAATGTTTAATAATATGTCCTAATGTAGAATATTTCTTACTACAAATGGGACATTTAATATTTGACGATATTTTGCTTAAATGATCGGTCAGCGCCTGTTTGGAAAGAAATTTCATATCACAGCATAAAGGGCAATAAAATGATGGATCTCCCATATTGAGTTCAAGCTCTATGATATCAAATAAACATGTATAACGAAAGTATAATAAAAATCTTCATAAAATAAACTAGCAAGCATTTCATAAATATCACATCTTTACAGACTGACATGTAATTTGAATCTAATTTCTCATCACAAGTTTATTTTTGAGGAACTTCACACTAATTTCTAAAAAGCGAAGCCCAACACAGATGTCAAAAGGAAATGATTGAATTGCAGCTTTAATGTTACCGAAAGATAGGTAAAGATCAAATACCTTGTTATGCCACTGTTAGTGTTTTTTAATGTAGCAATATTTTCTTAACATAAAGATAAACTTTTGGTATTTGATCAGCTTGCTTGACTATTTACTCTCAGCAATAATATTCATATAATAATAACATGAAACACTGATTTAAATGTCAGTTGTCTGTTAATAAAATTACACGTAACACTTCTAGCCGGCAAAATCTATTGTATGTTACAAAAATACAAAAAAAGTAAATATTGATTTGCACGTTGCGTCAAATAATCTTACGTCAAAATATGTCGCCATTTTGAGCTATTTTTGTTTGTGAACATGAATAGCACTCCCTTAAACAGAGATAATTAAGCATTCCAGATTTTTTTAATGTGTTTATTTGTGAACATTAAATTCGATTAAAGTGAACATTACTGGCGCGGTGACGTTTTTACATGTATATTTTTAAAATTACATAGTTCTTTTCGCGGGTGAATTAAAACAGACATGATGGGCAAAAGGATGCACCACAATAGTAAAGGAAGGCTCGCAAGTAAAGGCCACGATGGAAGCAAGCCCTCGAGTCCAGGTATTTCTCCGTATAACAAGCCGTCTAAAATAACAAGTGCTGTATCAGTAGGAAAAACAAAAGTTGATATGTGTCCTATCCCATACATTAGACTTCAAGATAATAATATTACCTTGCCGAGGCTAACAGCTATTTCTGCACGATCTGCAGATGAACCTATAGGTATGGATGAATTGGATGCCTTACAATTAGAGCTAGAATCTCTACTATGTAATACAGCTCTTCGAATAAGTTATTTTCAAGGAGAAATAGAATGTATTGATACAAATGAATCGAAACGTGAAAAGAAAGGTAAAGCTGCAGGAAAACAACTTCAGTTTTCAGTAAAAAGAAAATTTCAAGAAGAAAAACTAGTTAAATCCAAAGATTATGCAAAACTTCCTAACCAACCCAAGATACCAAAGTTTAAAAATTTTAATAACAATTCTTCTACTTCCCACAACTATCCAAATGATAACAATATGAATTCTGACAATTCGGTTAAATTGGAAATGTCTCAACTAACATTACCAAAAAATAACATTCCATATAAGTTCTGGAATTCTGTAGAACCTTATTGTGCACCTATTACTCTGGATGATATTAAGTTTCTTGAATCTTTATATGCTCAAAGCAGTAATACTACTTTACCGCCTATTCCTCCACTGGGAAAACACTATTCTGAAGTGTGGGCTGATGAACATTTAATTGAAGATCAAAATGCTTCAAACCCATATAAACAAAAAACTTCCGGTATGTCTCCAGATGGATCCAATTTACGTAAAAAGCTTGACAAATCCTCTGAAAACATGATAACTGGACCATTAACTCAAAGGCTAGTATCAGCTTTAATGGAGGAAAATGTAATACCATATGAGGTATCAGACATTAAAGCTAAACAACCTGCAAGTACAAGAAGCGGCAATAAAAACTCGTTAACTTTAGAAAAGTGTCTCCGAAAAGAATTAGTGGAACAAGGTATACTGGACCCTGAAGACTTGCCTCCACTGACCAATCCAAATGATGATGAAATACTAGCTGAGATCAAAAAATGCCAAACAGAATTAACAGCTGTTAGGAAAGAAAACTGTAGAAATCTTAAAAATCTTATTGGTCAGTGCAAACAAGAAATGATAAGGCTGAATTTGAAGAAGCAGTTGGATCAAGTTGATTTGGAATGTACAGATATTTACAAAAAAATGGTGGCAGCTAAACAGAAGAAGAGACCTATTACAAAGAAAGAGAAAGAAGATGCTTGGAGAGCTATTAATGAACAAATTAGACTAAATAAAGAAATTAATGCTTTGCCCGTAACTGGCCCTAATTCAAGTTAATATGTGTCTTAATCTCACACTGGTATTTCTGATTGAAATGAAAATGCAAATAAATATTATGATCTAAACAATGTTTATTTTCTTTACTTACCTCTGATATTGCCTTATCTATTTATATAAAAGCAACAACTCTCTTTTGGCCGTGACATAAAATTGGTCACGGAAAGGCATATTATCAGAAAGCTAAGAAGTATTTGAAGGTGTTGATATAAATTTGTTATTAGGCAAAAATAAATATCCATATATTTTATATTCTGGTTCAGACTAGCACATCCTTTGCTTAACGGCTGGCACGTTTGAAAACCTAGTAAGGATCCAAAACAATATATAAAAAAGTAATGCACATAACTGTCGGGCACTTATCTGTGATGCCTTTTCTTTATACTAGCTTTTTAATTTTCTTGATCCCTCCCTAGTGATGATAACCAGCACTCAAATTATATTTCACGTGACAGTGTTGTAGCACCTATATGCTCGGACACTTCCAGAATTTTAGTGACCACTGAAAATGTTAAAAGTTATTACTCGCGCTAAATGCATCTACAGCAGCTGGTCCTAATAATATATCGTATGAACTGTTAATACGTTGCGCACCATCTCTGTCCCAACACATTGCAATACTTCTCCAAAAATCTCTCTTGTATTGTGACTAAATTATGGAAATCCGCTTTTATAACACCGGTAACACAAGAATGAACCAAAAACGGATATCCACCCATATCGTAATTATAGACCCATATCGTAATTATGCAATATCGCCAAACTCTTTGAAACCGTCGTATACAAACAGGTGTATCCGACCTTTAAAAATAAATTTAGCCCTATCAACACGGTTTTTTAAAGGGGCGATCGTCTGCTACAAACATTGTTTTACTCTTAAATGATATTATCACTGATGCTATGGACAACGGTAAACAGGTTGATGTGGTCTACACAGACTACAGCAAAATTTTTGACCGAATATCCCATAACATCCTTCTTTTTAGATTGTATTTCGTGGGTATGCACAGTGAATTACTCGGATGGTTTTCCTCCTATCTGAAGAACTGACCTCAAGCTGTACTCGTTAATAACTACATTTCTAGTTGGGTTCCCATTCAAAGTGGTTGTCCTCAAGGTTCAATGCTTGGGCCATTATTATTCACAATATACATTAACGATATTGAAACGTGTCTTGAGTCATTTCAAATACTGCGCTTTGCTAATGGTATGAAGATTTAAACCACCATATCGTCACATGATAATAGTACTGCACTCCAGGCCGACTTACGACGATTAGAAGAATATTGTCGACTAAGAAAACTTGACCCAATCCCGTAAAATGCTCTGTGGTGACGTACGTAAGCACTCAACTAACGTTACAACTTAAAGTAAAGCTATTGGTTGCAAAGAATACCAAATAATGAATATGTACTACTAGCAACATTTTATTCAATATTTATATTGACACAAGTTGGTCTTATGTAGCGCGATTAGTTTCATAACATAGTAAGAGCACTTGCTAGGTTTTGTATTGTTTTTTGGAAGTAGAGATTATCATACCTCAATTGTTAAATTATAGTAACTGTATAGGCCTATATAGATAAAATAATATATAAATGGATAGTCAGTTTATTAAAAAAAAAAACAAAATATATGTTAACACCTGCATCTTTATTGATTCTGTATCTCTATACATCTGCAGATTCAGTAGACATTTGCCTACCATTTATTAAATGAATGGATGAGCCGTTGACGTGTAAATTGTGCCAAAACGCTTTTCTTGTTTCAGGCACAAAGCACGTTAATTTATTAATTTCTGCCTTTTTATTTTCTTTAATGCCCCTTGGAGTGAAAATAATATTAAACAGAATATTAAAAATATTTTTTTTATCAAAATATCAACCTGAACCTGTAAACTGACTAAATTAATATCCATATACATTACCTAGATGATATTTATGTCAATACTTTGTTGTTACTTAGCGCCGGTATACATGTATCAGAAATTTAATGTAAATAAAAAAATAAAAATAATATTATAAATATAATTCAAGGACGGTATACAATAAATAACATTGCTTATACATACAAATGCGAATTTAATATCTAAACAAAACATTAAGTACTATAAACATATTCAAAGTAACGTTAACAATACATTTATACTCAATACTGAAGTTTCAGTCCGATGCACCAAGTGGGACATCAGTCACAGAGCGTGTGGTGCTCTAGTACAGTGTCATCGCTGATGACGATCGTGTGTTCGTCTGCCAGCTCGGGTGGCAAGTCGATCTGCGCAGTCAACTCCTGGATGCTGTTGAACAACTCATTCAGGGATGCCTGAAAATGCAGTTTCAGGCAGTAATGATCAGTAAGGTTAGTGGAGAAGCGCCGCTACCACAAATAGAAACAAAAACAAATGTAAGAGAAAAGGCCATTTCTGCATTGGAGCCAAATCGGGCCAAACAATCAAATAACCTCTCAATTAGAAAGGCTGGTTATGCCGATGTCTATGGTTGCTAGCAGCGATATTGCCCCCTTATACACATTAAAAGTCATTTTCATTACATATTTTATGTATAATACAAGATTTATCATGATTAGTTAATCATTCATGCCGAAGGCTAACTTTATATATATTATGTTTGTTAATACGACTTATCATGATTAGTTAATTGCTCATGTCCAAGTTAATGCTAGACAATTGCCTATTTCAATGAGAGCTAACATAACAGTTTCTCTGCCACTCGCATTCGGTAAAAGAAAATAAGAGTTACTTGAATTTCAACATATGTCTCCAGCAGTCCCAAACCATCAATCCTCTCACAAACCAAAATTGTAAATGTGGTGTGGCTACTAACCAGTGTGGTGCAGTGACTGGTCGCATACAGTTTAACAACACTTACCTTTGTTTCGCTAAAGTTCGCCAATGTTTCATCAATAGCCTCATCCTCGTCATCAAAACGTTCAGCCAGGACCTTCAATCGATCCGGTAACAGGGAAGTGTCTAGCCTTCCCGTACTTTCATCTTGGATGATTCTACAAAAGTTTAAATAAAAGTGAGTTCATACTCAATAGTCGTACAAATTTGACATATTGGTATAAGACCAGTTAAGCAACAGCAGTGCAGACGGGGCGTGGATGGGAATCTCACTGTTGGGAATTGTTCTGCTATGTGGAGGTGGTGACGGTCCCTTGGGGAGCCGTAGAAGTTCCTTGTTTATAATGCCTTAGTAGGTACTAAGCCAAGGTGCACCAGGTGCTTCTTACTGGATTATAGTAGTGGAGCCGAAGATGAGATATGAGATTTGTCTCTATTGAGCTCGAGCGCGTCAGTAAGTTTTATGGGGTGCGTCGATCTTGATGACGCCTTCCACCAGATGTGGTCCTTTTATGTGCGTGTCGGGGTTTAAGTAGGCAGTCTTGAAATGACTCAATAATCACTTTTCACGTTGGTAGATCCCATTAGAGATAATGTAAATTTGGAAACGTCCCTTTCTCACATGCGACGCTCTTGGTATTGGTAAAATTAGATAAATTACACTTATTAGCTCGAAATTTACCCACTATATTAAATTCTAACGATTTCCATAATTCGACCGAAAATTATAGCTAAATAGTTTTGAAGAATTGCTCTGCTTAAACCCTCCAATTAAGAGTATTGGTGGAAGGCGTCGTCAGGATGCGTCCCTCGCGAAAACCTAATGGTGGGAGGTAACTACACAAATCCCCTCTTCGGTTCTCCTATTATAAAGTGTACTGAACACGAAGTTTTTTACTATATCAATAAATAAAACATAAATTATCAATAATAATCAGTATATTTTGATAATATCTATCCTCGCTAATATGGGGGATATTGCACTGTCGTAATCGTGTCTGATCTTAAACAGGTATTTCGTCTTATCTATCAAGTAGTATTTGTAGATACCTGAGTATGCGGCGGCGCGTGAGCTCCGGGCCGGTGAGCAGCGTGAGCGTGGCGAGCGCGGAGGCGACGGCGCGGCGGCGCGAGAGGCGCGCCCAGGGCAGTTGCAGCGCCAGCGCAGGCCGCGCGCCCCCGCACACCACCCGCCGCGCTCCCGACAACGAAGCTAAGTCGCACACCCAACGGTATTGCACTGGAAGGTATGAAACCAGTACTAAACCATCCGTTTGAGGGCTACGATGCTATACACTTACGTGTCAAATTTATGACACTTGTATGAGAACAAAATTAGATTCCTTGTAAGTTTCAAGACAGTTTTAGGTTTTAGCTCATGCTCAAAGGTGCCAAACGTGCACGTCCAATGTGGCCAGCCCACTGATCTCTATATAACTTCGAGTGTCGATGGGTCAGCAACTCAAGCACATCACATTATTATCTATGCATCCATATTATACTTATAGAGATGAGTGTCAGCTTCAGTACTTGGACTTACAGTTGTAGTGTATCGTGGCGGCGAGGAAGGCCGGCGCACGCGCACGATTGTATAGCGTGAGCGAGACAGGCGAGCCCGCCACCGCTCGAACAAGTGCCGTATCGCCGTACGTCACTAGCCCGCTCCAGCGGACGTGAGCGTCATGTGCGCATCCGAACAGCTTTATCTATACAAACATAATAAAAAATTTGAAAACGAATGGTTTCATTATAAAACTACGAGGTTAATCTTTCCTATTCCACTTAAGTGTACATGACAAATATACTATAAGGCCACCTTAAGTGAGTGATGTTAAGTGCTATTTATTTTTGTTTCTTTATTTATGCCTTATTTTGCCTAATGTAATATGTATGTGTGTAACGGCACGTGTCAAAAAAATTTAAGCATCATAAGTAATAAGTTTCATTTAAATAAAATATCTAAAGTACACATTTTATTTCAATGAAACTTACAAACTGAATACTAACAAATGATTTAATTTTATTAATAAAATGAAAATTACCTTTCTTGAAAAATCGCTATTCTTATCAAAAACTAAATGCAAAGCAGCAGTGCAAGGGCTGGATGTGTTAGGCGCGAACAATATCGGCAGAGACCTGCACTCGAGTGGCCCAAACGTGAGTATGAACGTCCCTCTCGTCTCAACACCGGGCAGGTCCACTGAGAAACCTTCACCGATGATCTGACATCGCAGTTGTATCTTCCTGTTCACGGAGTTTTTCAAACTGAGCTCCTTCCTCTCAGCCCGGACCCAGGACATGTTGTTGTAATTGGTCTTTATCGGAAAACTCTTCAGTCTGTCGGTCCCACCGCTGATTTCGATTGACGTCTTATTACCATTGCATGCGTCTTCTAGAATCAATGTGCTGAAAATGGAGAAAAATTAAATATAATGTAAAAAATAATATTGACAAACGACCATTTGGTCATTATCGACTACTATCATTCGCATATTCTATTTCATTTTTATATATTCAGAAAACATAGTGATTTAAAAACTAACTAATAAATTATACATATGTATCGACAACACATTTTCGCTTGAAACTGTAGCTTGTTAGTAGCTGTATAGCTGTAGTACCAGTTTTTCGGTTGTATTTATGATACTTAAAGGCAAAGAAATAATAATTATAACAATTTACAAGAAGCATATTTCACTTTTTTTAATTTGCTGATCTTAAGAAAATAGCAAGTAATTAGTTTAGCTATGTAAAATTCTCTTAGCTCCTAGACATTTAGAGAGTTATCATGTATATATGAGGGCTGATTGATAACTGGCCGAAACAACGAACTTAAAAAAAAAAATAGGCAAACAAAATTTATTAAATTATATTGTATCATCTTTTCCAAAATAGAACGCCAAATTTGAATTTATTAGAACTGATAGAATTTGTGTGGGGGGCCAAGAACTTTCTCTACAGTTTTTTGTCAACTATGGAAAGAAACGAAATTGGTACGGTGATAATTTTTTACGTTTTTAAAGGGAAAACAGCAACCCAGATTAAAGTCAAGCTAGACAGTGTTTTAGGTAATACTGCTTCTACATTGAGTACAATTGACGTGGGAGACAGAGCTGCAAAGGCGCCAACAGGTCTGGCCGTCCAAATGATGGTCACGAATACGGAGATGATCAAAAAGATTCAAAAAATCGTTCTGCATGATCGGAGCTTAAACTTGCGGCAGATAGCAGAGATGGTAAGCACTTCCTCTGAAGGCATTTTTAACATTTTACACCAACATTTGCAAATGAAAAGCACAAACGGTTTTTTTGCCTGGTAAAATGATGTCGACTGTTTTTTGGGAATGCTCAAGGGATTATTTTAGTGGATCATTTGCAAAGAGGAAGAACAATAAATGGAGAGTATTATACAAGGAATTGTTACCGCATCCCCCCAATTCCCCAGATCTGGCCTCGTGCGACTTACTCCCGAATTTCAAGAAATGGTAGGTGGCCGAAGGTTTTCATCAAATGGTGAAGTCATTGTCGCCGTAGACAAGTATTTTGAGGGGCCAGAGAAAATATTTTATCAAACTGGTGTAACGGCATTGGAGAAGCGCTGGACTAAATGCATCGAGGTAGAAGGAAACTATGTTGAAAAATGAAGTTGTTTCAAATATTAATTAATATTAAATATATTCAAGTTTTTCTTTGTCGTTTCGGATACTTGTCAATCACACCTCGTATATTCATGTCACAGTAATTTTGAATTCTCGGAACGCTTTTTAATAAAGAAAATGTAATGGCGTCTTCAAAATCTGTCCCTTTTTTGAGTATTGTCAACGTTTGGGCTATATTTATATTAAAACGTTCTTGTCTAAATACAGAAGTTTACTGTTTTTGTACTGTTTACAATAAATGCAAATAAAAATATATTCTTCATTTTCATTTTGATATAAGCACATAACACGATATTACCTGAGTGAATGGGGGCGTGCAAAATGCCGTCGATGACACCTTTTAGTAAAAAACCTTCAATTTATGACATGTCCGAGGATTAATGGTGTCCAGTCTTTTGGCACGATTTGAGAACAAAATTTCTGAATTTTGTTACTTATTATCGCCATTTTAATGCAAGTCAGTTTACGAATTTATAAAGATTTCTGTTGAGCAAAAAGCCGGTTGCCGGCAAAACGCTCACCACTTGAAGGTTAAATTGACCCAAACGTTACGAATGAGTAGTTGTCCTTTTTTTGTTTATTGTAGGTATATAAATATAAAACATACCCCTCATTAAGTGCATCGGGGGATCCCGTGTACATCAGGATCAGCTCCCTGGAGGCGCCGGGCCGTATCTCCAGGCACACCGCCGACACTTTAAACGGAAACAATCCGTCGCTTCCAGCATCCCCTTTGAACTTTATGTTCCACTTGCCGGCTATAGAGCCCGTGTTTGACAAAGTTATGGTCGTTGGTTCTGGAATTCAGGGCGAAAATATTTTATTCGATAACGTGGCGTTAGACATTAGGCGCGCGCTAATAGTTGTCGTACGCCTCGACTGTGACGCCAACTAGTGGCTGAAATGTGTACTTTTTGTGTATTATATTAATACTAGTAAACTAACCCCTATCACATAGCTCTGTGCCATCACCACTGCTCGGTTTTGTTCTGCTTAACGTTGAAATTCTAGGCTCTAGTTTAGCCAGTTAGTTAAAGCCAGGCTAAAGACCGGGGCAGCCCTATGGCTGCCCCGGTCTTTAGCATGGCCCTATAAGTACTTCCCAAGCGCCAAGAATGGACCCAACTATCTTTAAAAGTTCAGTTGAGGATATCCACTTTTGTTGGACAAGTTTTTAAAAGTATTTGAGTTATAAAAATATTTACTTCAGACTAATGGCTAGGAACAGAGGTTGTCCACCTTTGATGAGGACAAAACAGATCCTGGCCTGCATAAAAACACTTTAAAAACTAGATATGCCAAACTTCGATCAGTGTAAATTTTAACCCCTATTTTCTGCTCTTAGATGCAACATTTTCTTAGGCGAGGTAGACCTCGACAAAAAATTACAGATGCATATATGATAGCAGTCACCTAACCCCTACTCAAAGCAAAATCTCCTGTGTTATATTTTAGTTTCTTCTCTCGGCTATCGCACTAGTTCCGAACTAAAAGCGTAAAAAAATAATATACCATGACTCTGCGACTAATAGGACCGGAGCTACGCGGGTGAAACCGCACGGTGATGCTAGTATACTATACAGATGAATGCTACTCACCACGTGTCAACTGCAGCTTACTACCAGGCACTTGTATCACTAGACTTGAAGTACCGACGGTCGCTATGAGACTGACTTTTTTCATAACACTATGAATACCGATCATGTTAACATGTAAAGACCCTTTGAAAGTTACCATTTTATCAGCTGAAAACAAAGAATGCACGTGTATAATAATAATAATAATATATGTGGACTTATCACACCGCGTTAGCCTAGCCCTGTGCTAAGTACCGTAAGGACTTGTGGTTACAGGTACTAGACAATGGAAATATATTTCATGTTTTATAAATTTAAAAAACCTTATATATTTAAGACTTTTATTAATAACACACATTACATATAATACATATATAAGCACCCATGACCTAGGCGGGACTCGAACCCGAGATATCTGGCGTAACACGCGGACTAACCGTCACGTGACCAACTGAGACAGCAGGTTGACATTACGTGACGTGTATGTAACATATTTAAATAAAGATAATACAGTAGTGTATATGGACGTGGGTACTTCTTCTCTCTCTCTGATCAATATTATAAGTGCTTCGTTGTATATAACCCTTTTGTTGCGCAGCGAAAATGCCTTTATGCACCGTCCAAACGATTCTGAGGTCAGCCGGAAGGGTGTGTCGGATTCGACACAAGGGCGTGTCGCTATGAATCAAAAACTGGTGTGTGTCTCCGGCCGCCAATGCGTTGTGTCCTGGATCTGTTAGCAACAGGACACCCCGACGATAACATTATTAACATATATATACTATATGTTAACATAACAAAAATATTATGTATATTTCTGTATATGTGTTCGACTTATTCTTTGGAAATAGTTCATGATAGATATGGGTAATTGTCAAAAGATATATGGGATTAACTTTACTCAGTATTTGAATGATTAACTTGTAATAGAAAACAAAACAAAGAGTATAACAGGTAATAATGTATAGTCTATAGAAAATATTCTACACTAGTAATTATAGTACTTACATAAATCCAGATCAGCCAACTTTGGAGCGTTGAATGTAATCATAACCTTAATAGCATTACCACTGCTCAGTCTACACAATTGCTTGTTTATTCCTTTTCCTTTTGTTTTACAGTCATCCGTTAGCTCTTGATGGTCCATTAACACTTTACTGACGTCTGTCTTTCTAATCTCTTGTACTGACTTCATAGTAAACATGCTATCTCCCTCTGCCACCATCAATTGAAGCTGCAGATTCACTGGACAATCACTTATAAGGATGAAACATTTTGTCAACGATGACCTCTCTTTAATCGCAGGGTACGTTAGCACATTAACTCCGTCACTCGATATTGCTTGTATTGTTGGCATTTTGATGTTAACTTCGATATTGCCTCTGTGTTTGATATCATGGTCTATTGAAGCATCCTTCATATACAAGTTGAATGGCAGATTGTCACATATCTCCACATTTGATGTTATTTGGAGTGTGAACTTCTCACTTTTGCCTGGAGATAATAGAAGTGGTGGCCGTGGTAGTTCAATGATTAGGTCTTTGCCTTCGTTAGGCAGTTCATCGAATTCAAATCTAGCCGTCAACCAGCTGTCAGTTAATGTTGTGACTGTTATTGTAACGGCATTGCTTACACCTGAAAACACAAAATGAAATTATGTCTTTGGATAGATTAAACAAATCGTCGACTCAGTCATCCTGTGATCATAAAGGTCGTACATAAACCGCGATAATAAATTAATGTATAGAATTTTAGAGGTAAATATCAGTCAAGTTTTTTAAACTATATTTTACTATTGCTTTTAACTTACCAACATAACCTTGCACAGGCGAAGTTGTGATTTCGGCCCAATGCTCTGAAAAAGAAAACACATGAAAAGTACTTAAGACGATACCTAGTCTCGCCATAAATATTGTAACAAAGAAAAAAAAAATCTTTAAATTGCAAATAACATTTATTACCTGAACAGCGTGTTAATTTGATACACAAATACAAATATAAAAAGCTTATTCGAAGTGGTGCCCATTGGCTGTAATACAGTTTGTCTTTAATCAGTTTTTAAACATTGAGGCCAGTTCTCAATAGAAGCATGCACTGTCTCCGCAGGGAAACTCTTCACTGCCGATCGTATGGATTTTTAGGGACTCTAAATTATCATTGCGTTTAGAGCAAGCAGTACTCTCTAAAACTGACCATAAAACATAATCCAGCGGATTAAGGCAGGGACTAGATGATTTAGCTCTGATCAAATCCGATATGTTTGCTTTAACCAAGATTGGGTGGATCGATCTTTATGATCTGGTCCCGAGTCTTGCTGGAAGTAGGTACCATACTTGGTTATTGAACATTGTGTTATTAAGGTGCATAACTACCGTCTCAAGAATGATACACTTGTGTACTGCACAAGTGTTTTGGCCTTTTCCACAAAAATATAGTTCAGTCACTCCTTCATAGCTAACACCCGACCAAACCATCACTGAAGTCGGATAATGCCCACGTCGACTGATTGGGAAGCTTCCTTTGAGCTTCGAGCATAAAT
The DNA here is from genome assembly GCA_017140195.1 of Eumaeus atala. NCBI lineage: Eukaryota > Metazoa > Arthropoda > Insecta > Lepidoptera > Lycaenidae > Eumaeus > Eumaeus atala. Next base: position 120,479 of record JAFELO010001431.1, read on the forward strand.
ACGGTCATTTTGTTTGTTAAAATGTTGCTAAATTGTAAAAAAAATCTCATCCGTAAACATGTTTTTCCGTGTTCCACCCTTTGCTTACCGCTTCAGTAGTTGGCTCGATTTACCGCCCTATTCATTTTTAACTTATCGGTTAATAAATGCTCGGTGCGTCTCTTATAGGCTTAAGTACTAAGTCGTCTCTTAAAATACGTGACACGGTCCTAGATGCTATCTTCATTTCTCGAGATGAAATCTGATGCTTTGACCTTTTTCGAACGAACACTACGTGGACGACCAGCTCTTACTCTGCCACAAGGAGGAAGTCTCATTGTAGCTATTAATAGCCCGGTACGCAAATATTTGACTTACACCAAGGGTATGGAGTATTAAAAATTGAATTCAGCTCCATTCCTACTTTGTGTAACGCAATCACAGCAATTCTGTACTTTTTAACACCCCAATCTATCTTGTAATATCGCAAAATATTGTACAACGTACAGGCGCCAAAATGCGAAAACACAAGGAACAATCGCACAAAAATGACAGATTCCAAATTCAAGTGTAATATATTTTTTAAAGTAGCAGTATTTGTGGCCACACTGAGTATAATTATTATTTGTTAAATTTACATATTTGTAGATGTTAATAATATATACGCACACTATTATTTACACATGCAATAATTTTGTAGTGTTTATACAAACATATATGTATACACTGCCATATGGGCATATTACCTTACTTTTGATATAGCCTAAATTTTCTTTTGCGCTCCACGAATTGTATTATTGTTTATAATAACTAACAGGTAAGTTCCCGTTTACTGTTTTATTTGTGAAATGATACATTGATAGTAGTTAGTATATTAGAGTAAATAATAAAATTGTGGTATTAAGAGTAGCCCAAGTATTGCAATCAAAGCATTGCCCACCAACCTTTAGCCAAGCCATCCTGTCTAAGTTGTTTCTGTTGCAACACCTCATGCCAAACTACGGACTTATCTAACTCTTTATAATCAAGATTTGGGGAAGGGATAGTCGATGTGTTGCCTGAAAATAACTGTCAATTACAACTGCAATCTAACATATTGTGTGAAAAAAAAAAAGTAGAGAAAATTAGTCGTTATTCATTTTAGAGACATGTACAAAGATTATGCTGTAAATGGTTTACATAGATGCTACAAAATCAGTTCGATTATCATGTCAATGTATTGGCTATTTCTAAGGTAACAAGCACTTGTGTCCAATAAGGGATCAACAGAAAATGATTTGGTTTTAGATATGGATGTTAACACAAGCTGTAACAGGATCCCATAGACCAGTGTTTATATTGTCCACACAATAAATAAATGTTTTCCTTGTTCTGTGATGCTCAACACATATTTGTATTTTCAAATAAACAACAAAAACTTTTTGAAACAGAATTATACATTAAACTGGTTTCACAGGTCGCAGTTAAAGTGTCAAGTAGTTATTTGATACTAAATGGAACTACTATATAAATGCTATTTACAACATTTTGGTAACTGACACACATCAAACCAGACGTGGGAACTTTAATAGGGGTCTCTGAAACTGGTCCTAAGGTCAAATATCTGTATGTTCACTGCTAATTATCATTTGTTTTATGTAAAGTAGGGGTTATATATACTGATGTCTTGTGTTTACGGGAATTCCGCTCATTACAATAAAACTGAATTGGGTTAATTATATGATAAACTGTGATAAATCTGTAACAGTAGATTTATTATATGTATGTCAGAATGGTGACTTAAGATTCATAGCTTACTAAAAGGAAAAGGAAGGTATACAGATAACTGCCTGTATATAAAATAAGAAGTAGATTATGTCATTAGAAAAAAGAAATAATACCTCTAGTCTTACTATTTACAGGGCTGTCACCAGATTTAATACTCATTTTATTCTCTTGCACAGTACTCATGGTTGAACAGCTTTTACTTGATGGTGAATTTGATCTAGCCATTGTATCCCGCTTCCCCTCATCTCTGTCACTTTGAGAGTCTCTCGTAACGACAACAGTCGGTACATCACTATCTTTGTTTATATTTAATTTGTCTACACTGAGTACAGTATTAATTGTACCCGAGGAACTCGCTGTTTCTGTACTCCTGGTATCTTTCAATTTTGTAACGAAAACCTCTTCATTTTGCTTCTTATTATCTAGTGTATTTAAGTTAATTTCACTTAACGGTTTCTTTTTGTTAGTCTGTTTTGTTTGACTGTTAAGTTGCAGCATATCAGTAATACTAACATTTGATTGTTTTCCTAAAATGAAATATTTTTATAGTATAATAAGCCAAACCTATTTCTGTAAACCCAATTCTGCATTATGCCGCACAGCACAACCTCCTACAATAATAATTGAAGCAATAACATACCGCATGGCATGCTAAAGCCTATCAACATCATAATATTCTTATCATCCTACATTACCCAATTTGTCATCTCACAAATGGCATGAGACATGCCATCATAGACATTGTTTTACATACTTCCCTTCTGCAACCGCATATGTGCATCATATGAAAATAAAAAAAGAAGTATATATAGTATACCTAAATAATCAGCAATCTTAGACAGGCTTAGGGAGTTTTCAATGGAATACTCTGTATCTTCAGCTTGATGACGTAGAGAGGAGTGTAGATTTCTCAGCAGTACATCTGCCGGTTTTGTTGAAGACATGAATGGTTTTTTCAGTGCTAATGGATTAATTTGCACAACGCTTTCCAATGCTTCCAGTGGCTCCTTATTGATATTTGACAAGCCTGTATATTCTGTAACCGGATTCTTAGGAATAGCAAAATTGTTTGTGGTTTTCACATTTGGAAAATTATACATGGAACTTTCTGGAACCTTCTCATTGTTGCGTGGTTGTCTCACAGGCACACAATCCAGTGACTGGTCCATTTTGTATGTATGATGGATATTATTCTGTGTATTATCTGCATACATACTGATTGATGCTGAAATTATATACAACACATTTAACTAACAAGTAAATAATAACAATTTCTTGTTTAATGTTACTATAAATATATTAAGTAGTAAGTATTGTATATTAAGAAGCAAATGAGTAGACTCATTCGCTTCGGAAACCTAAGACAATGCATGCATTGCAAGTCGAGAACATTTTAGAACATGATTAGCGCTGATTTAGGCTATAAGCTTACGACGTAACTTGGAGGGTCGTGTTTCCACAAGGCGATTTAAAAAGTGCTTCACTGAAACAGCCAAAGCGTATGTCAGTGGTAGAAATTGCGACAACATATGTATGGGAATAAGTTAATATAATTATCTTATTCCTACATATATCTTTGTTACTTGTGCCTCTTGTACGAGTCTATAAGTACTAAATTATTTTTTACCTAAATCATTCTCTGCAATACTCATTGCTATTGAGTGGTAAAATGATTGTAACTTACTGTCGGCAACACTACGCCCACCAGGACTGTCCACATTATTCAATATTCTAGCAAAGTCTGGACATCTGTTTTGAAAATATGCTCCGACTGATACATTAGAACTGCTCATTCTGAAAAACGTACCACCGGAAACTTACAAATCTCAAGAAATGCGACAACATGTCTTCCCGGCGGATAAGAGCGAGAGGCACCCCCTAATGTGGCGGCCCAATTCTGCTGGAATAATAGTTAATAACAAATCGACTACTTATTTCTTTTATTAGTTAATGAGGCAGACAAGAATAACCTGATGATTATCAATACCCATGGAAATCCTAAAGCAAAATGTAATAAGAATCATTGAAGTACAATAAAGCAGATGTGCCTCAGATTAATTTGGTATGAATGATACTTGTTCTTCAGATAATGTGGAAGATACTTACAGTGCACTTTCATGGAAATTGGTTTGTGTGCTATGTTGAACAGGCAAAGGGGCTTCCCTCATCACAAGAGATGCCTCATCTGCTGTTAAGTCTCTCTGGAATAATATAGTCCCCAAAGATTATTCTTCAGAATTGTATTTTAGTTGCTTTTTCTTTACAACATGCAGTTGATGAAAGAAGCAAGAAGCAGAGAATAAACAAGCTCCTTATACTCCATCTCACTCAATGGATCATAATATATTCATAAACAGTATGAAACCTGCCATTATTTATGAGCAATGGATTGTATTATACAACCCAGGCGAAGCTGACTAAATATATCTGCAAAGCAGCAACTACCTTACCTCTTACAATGATGATAATAATAAATATTTATAAACAAATTATATATATTTATGACCTGTACAATAAATAGGAGTTATGTAAACTCCTATTATACAGGTTTTCATAGCACAGTCTGTGATTTTGTTTAGTTGACTAGACAATTTTTTATGGTGATAAATTATACATACTTTGGAATGGAAAGAATAGTCTGTTGCTATTGAGTGTCTCATGATATCGTTTATTTCTGATGTTTGTTTATCCATATGACTGGTAATACTATCTAATGCCACTGAATGTCTACCATACTCCTCAAATACACGGGCAGCTCCCAGTGTTGTTGGATGAACATCTATTTCCTCAGTACCAGTTGATCTCCCAGTCATTTCTCCTGGATTAAATACAGCCTGCAAAGAAAATTTTTTTTCATAAGAAGTAGAGCCATTTTGAATTACAGGTGAATTGGGATACATCTTCAATACATGATTAAAAATGTCATCCATTCCAGAACTATATTGAACCCATTTATAACGATTCCATACCCAAAAGGTAAAAACAGGATCATATTAATTTTCATAGTTAAGATTGCTGTCCATCTGTGTATCCACACAGCCTTATGTCTCAGTCATGAACCGAGATAGCTAGACAGAATTTTCAAAGATTGTATATTACTGTTGCCGCTATAACAACAAATACTAAAAATCTGTATAGAACCCTCAGTATGCAAGTGCCACTAGCACTTTGCAGGTTTTTAACTTCTTAGTGTGATCAGCCCAAGTTGGATTCATTACCTACTTGGACTGGTAGCAGTTTGGCCATATTGACATTAATTGAAAGTGTTCTAGCACTTCCAATGCTTTCTCACCAGCAAAGAAATCCAGACTGATGGTGATTATATAATTTCAATAAATTACAAAAATTAATAAAATACTATTTGATAGTTAATGAAACTTACTAAACCTTAATATTGATTACATAAAACACTTACTGATTTACTCAATGACAAATTGCCTACTCCAGATTCACCAAAACCTGCAAATAAGTTAAAAAAGTTAAACAAAGAATGATCTAGTTTGATAATTGTAAAAATTGTGTCAAATTTAAACATAATTCAACGTAAGTATACTCAGGAACAAAACGATTGGTTGTGGGGCCGTCGAAATACGTCACCAACTTGTTTGTTTACAGGCGTTTCTTTATCAATACTATACAAATACCAAGAACGTCCTTCAATAAGATCTTTATTGCTTATCTTACAATGCAAGATTAAGCAATTGCTTAATTATCAAAAACTATTCTGCATACTACATACCCTCTACTTTTTCCAAGTCCAAAATTCCCGAAGAAGATTCATAATTTGTTCCAGTTTTATTCAATGGCGTCAGGCTTGGTGCCAGAGTACTACGAATATATATATTATGTTTAATTACGTTTGCAATTTGTTAAAAAAATAAGAAAACATCAGAAATAGCATAAAGTTTAATCCAAAACTTTACCTCAAGTTTTCCTCAGTAAGTACTAAACGTCTTGGAAATTGGAATGACCTATCTTCTGCTAAATGGATCAATCTTTGAATTTTGTTTGGAGTTAAAGGATTATCCATATTTCCACTTTAAAACAATTTACCATATCACAATAATAGTTATTATTTAGTTACACTTTCGCATTTCTGTTTTCTCGTTACAAACAATAATTCAAATATCTACCATAAATGTTACCAGAGTAAAAATTGGATACCAGCTGACGCCTGGCGGTCACCCTTCGACCAAGTTTCTGCCACAAACTATATTTTAGTAATACTACGTATTGTTTCTGCAAACGGCAACATATTGTCTAGCACGTCTGTTATATTGTGCTATAAAATATCAAAATAAAAAAAATGTGTACAAAAATACAGGAAAATGTTAGGTGAAGCTCATAGAATGATATAAGGACAAGCTGTTATAATTATAGAAAATTGTAGCATATTAATAATTGTAGAAAGAAGTAAATTGTAACAACAAATAATAGGCACTCCGGGGAACAGGGTCATAATACCGCCAACTTCCTGACTTCGGACTGTTATAAAAAAAATCCCTCCGTATGACCTACAAGCTGTCAATAACCTTTAAGTTCGACCCGGGACTAGCAACCGGGGCCATCCTATTTTTAAGCCTTTGTTTAAATTTTAAATATTTTTTTCATATTATTTCGCGAAGAAATAAGTTTACGCAATACCACCGGTCCTGGGTGGAGTCTGATGGATGTGTGGGACACGTGGATAAACCGAATACCCACTAAAACCCACGCCGTCGGCCGTCTATATTGAGGTGCCCCGAATCTTCCAACGACAGCGAACCTCGGTGACTGGCCAGCCTGGTGACACTATTATGGCTGTAACGCCATTTAAATTTCCATTGAACGAAATACGTGGCCACTAGGGAAGAGAAGTCAGCTTAAACGCATCCGGCCAATACGAGATTGCAAATGTGGTTTACTAAATTACACTTTACGTTAGTTTCTCTCTGCGCAATGCGCATTCGAGATTAGATAGACAAATTATGGTTATACATCCTCATCTTCCTTCTCTATTAACCAACACGGCCACGATCATAGGCATGTCTACGGCTTTTCTTCTCTACCTACGAGTATATTATCCATGCCGCAATCGCGATAATTTTTAGATAATTAAAGGGGTTTTTAAATATGCAGCTTCCAAGTGTTGGAATAATCTTCCGCCTCCATTGCACGATGTTTCACCAACGTTTAAACGACATTACAAAAAGTATTTATTAGACACTCAAAGACTAAGTAAATTTTTTATTTTATTTTTAATTAGTATTCTTTTAATCTTACAAAGGCTTCGCCCCGAATTCACTAGTTACAGTTTTTTTTAGTTATATTTTTACCCAATAATCAACTGATTATTGTTTTTACACGTGTATACACATACATATGTGTGTGTATATATATATACATACGTTGGTGAACCTGAAAGTCAGTGTCAGAACGATAGTTCTGAATTATGCTGAGGTCTTGCCATTTTGTAAGGTGTCCAAATGGATAAAATTTGTCAGTCTTTTTTTTATCTAAGTGTTTTTTTATTGTGTTTTCTTTTGCAAAATAAGTATGTTTTGTAATTATCGTACAATAATTCTTAATTTTTCCACCATGTTTCTCCTCACTTACTTGTTTCGTATGTTAACTTAGAAATAAAATTATTTTTATTATTTATTATTTAAAGAGATATTTACAGTCACTATATTTTTTCAATTAAAAGTACAGGCTAGTAATTTTTATCACTGCATTGCAAACATCCAGATTATGTATTATATTTTATTAGAGAACGTTTAGGAATATCCTGCAAATTAGTGAATGCGTTGATGTAACATTAGTAATGACGCATTGTTATGGAGTGTTATCAACGATGAGGCTGAGAACTGTCTGAGCGCTTTTTCCAAGACTCACGAGACAGTTAACGATCAGTTGTAGTTTACACCGTCGACCGATTGCAGAGCGCGAAGGTGGAAACCGCCGCGGTTGCGATTGTATTTGGCGTTTATTAGTAAATCGCCAAATACAACCGCGCACACTATAGGAGAAAAACGTCGTGACATGTGTTTTAATTGTTTACATACATATTTGCATCGTAACCCCTACGTGCCCGCAACCGCGGTGGACCAGGTTAAAACCACTTGATGACTTCTTAGCCTGACGCGCCTACACCACAGACCACAAAGACACTACGTTGATAACATTTTCGTTCAGGTTTAATTATTTTTTTCTAGAGTTTAAAAATAAATAATATATTGTTGTGTCCGTCAGCGTGAGATCAGACTGTCGATTCAGCGTATTAAAAAAAATTGAGACGGATCATTGTATACAGATAAGCTAGCGCATACCAAGCTGCTTTATATTGGTGACTTTTGCTTTACAGACTCTTTTTTTTATAGAATAGGGGACAAACGAGTAATCGGAGCCTTTTTACAACTACCGACGCCCATGAACATTCACATAATTACTATGCCGATGCTTTGCCCGCATTCAAACCCTTACCCATGGGCCACCGGCTACTCATGAAACGCGACACTTTAGGCGGTATTATGTGAGTGAGTACCTCGCCAGTTGCGCCGGTCCAATGCCGTTGCATAGGAGGATGTTATGTCATGCACTACGCATGGCACTACCTCCTCCTGTGTAGCATGGCACTACCTCCCCCTTTTTTTTGTTAACGCGGAGAAAAGCATTTAAGCGCCTTCACTGGCCCTGGGTGGGATCCAGTGGTGTGTGGGGCTCACGGCACATTGTATAGTGCCGAATACCCACAAAAACCACCGCGAGTGCTTCCCTTGTCGCCTTCGGTGAGGTGCCCCGGACAACAAATCATCAGGGCACCTCGACGGCAAGTCAGCTCCCCAAGGGACCGACGCCACCTCCACAGATGGGATTGTCCCGCACCACATGACACAGTGGGGTTGTGACACTTTGGGACAGTGCAATGGGGTGAGGTTCCCATCCTCGCCCCTTGTTCCGTGGTCAAATGCGCCGCCAATTTTTGCGCTTTTGTCTCCTCTTCTTGTAAGAGGGCTACAAAGAGCGGCACCTCCACCTGCTCTTTAGTCCCCTCTTCTTATAGGAGGGGTACTAAGAGCCACCTCCACCTCCTCGGTTCAATTGGCTTCGCCCAAGGTGTCTGTGATCACCCCGGGCTACTGAGCCGCACCGTCACGACAAGGCTTGAAACATGGTGGGGAAGGGCACTAACTCCCCCTATGCAACATGGCACTATCTCCTCCTATGCAGCATGGCACTACCTCCTCCTAAGACTTGCATCTTTACTGAAGTACACAGATTGTTGGCAAGAGGGGGCAATCTTATAAGCGCTTTGTGCTATGGTTTGGCTAAAAACTCAATTTTTGAGAGAAAAATGTTTTGTGCAACACAATTTCTACACAACACGTTCCCTGGTAGAAGGACACTGCTTCGACTGCTGTGTAGTCTCTGAAGTATGATTGTGGATCCACGTTTCGCTTTTGCTCGACTCTCACTAAGCAATGGGTGAAGCATCCAAGATTCTGTTAACAATGTCCTAAGTGATGGACCTCAACCGGCCTTCCTGCACGCTCGGCATTATTGGTTGAAAAAGTATCGCGTAAAAGATATCATTTAACACTTGTATCTCGGACTTTCAATCGATCCAACTTTCAACCGTATATTGCGAGATAATAAAATGCTTATAAATTATGTTGGTCATGAATGAGCGTGGAGGAGACTAGGCAGGTATATAAGGATCGCTATGTGTGGCACATCGTTCGCTCTGCCTTCCCATTAGAGAGTTGGCGCGAAGATGTGTTGTTGTTGTATATAGGTCAAGTTATTATAACTTGTGTAGTCACGATGATCCTTTTTTTAAGGTCCAAAAACTCCGCAGTCAGGTGAAGCCAAGTAAGAGTATATCAGTAAAAAGCAACAGAGACTTTAAATCATTTTATTATTTTCTTAAACATTATTCCAATCGTTTTCCTATTTTTTTTATCATTGTGTCTAAGAGATTCTCAACGTATCTCGTTTGTCTGTTAAAATGACAATTTAAAAATATCTCCTACAAACTTAGAAAACCAAAATGCATTTCAACTTATGATTAATCATTAAAACACCGCAAAATGATATTTTATATACAATACACGACTAAATTTATGGTTTGTAAACCCGAATGAATAATTTAATATTATCACGTCTATCCTTCACCACGAGCCCTGTGCGTTCGGATACAGCTCAACGAACTGAAGTGAACTCTTCAGAGCTTATTTTAAAGGATAGCACAGATCAAGCTTGGTGTGTTTAAGTTACCACTATCTCTTACACAGTACAATATACTGCATTTACATCCCATCCGGCCACTCGGTCACACGCTCACTCACTCCGTCACTCAAACTCATTCACACATCTCATTCATTTGGCAGTTGAACAAGGGTCGTGTCAATATTCACTTGGAACTGTTAAAATATCCTTGCGTCGACATAACCTACGTGTAATTTTGTGAGTTAAAAAGCTACGTCAGTGAATATTGACACCGTCGAGTGCACACTGGAACTACGACCTAACTATGAGAGAACTTAATTTAAGATGGAAGTACTTATATTACATGGTCTTGGGTTGCTTCGGTGACGTCACAGCCATCACAAAACGCGAGGCCTGAACGCGAAGGGCGGACTGTTCGAGTCACTCGAGTGCGGTCATTATTATGGCTGTACACTGGGTCAAGGTGCTGGCTGACCTTAAAGAAATCATATAAACGGTACGGAGTCAGAGCCGACTTGTATATTCACACGCGTATATTTCGAAGTGAGTATGGAGCCTTGTGTACTGGACCCGTGTAAACCTGCCTTTACTGCATACGACGCAACACGCTGTATATACATCACACAATCACACGTGTCTAGAGAATAAAAACCCTTAGCTAAAATAAACCAGTCACTTAATGAGCTAAATAGTATGTAAGATTGCCAACGATACACTGGCCTAGTCGCGAGGGCGTGGCTCGCTCTGTATTAACAATGTCTAACATTAAGTTATCAATAACTGCCCAAGTCAACACGTTGCTATTGTTTGTTCTAAAATATTTTTTATTCTTAAAAGTAAAACGATTGTCTGCCTCGACTACGGTGCAGATTCACGTTCGAGTAAGAGATCAATATGGCTTTAACATTGTTACTTTAAAACAATAGACGTCATACAAATAATTTGGTAATTCGTAACTCCATACTTGCGCAAGTCGTCTTGACACTTGGTAAAGGTGCGCTTACACAGGCTATAAAATTGCTCGATTATCAGCAACAATGGTCTATTGCAACATGACAAAATGTTAAGCAACTTACGGTAATGGACACAGGCATCAATTTGGCGTGTTTATATAAGGAGCAATTATAAGCAGTATGGCTCCGCTGATAGCTCCAGAACGATCGATTCGACTTGTCGAGCAATTATTTTCTGTGCAAGCTCAGCTTTAAACCGCCTCGGAATAAAAACATATATCTACTGATATATACATAGAACAAAAGAGTGGCACGAATTGTAAGAAACTAGGTAAACAATTGATCTAGATTGTGTATAGTCCTGCCTGTCGACGCAGAATATTCGTGTATACCAACGATGGGCCCATAAAACCACTGCATAGATTTGTAACAGCCATACGTAATGAAAGTACACTTGATTTTAGATACATGCATATGATTTTGATTAAAGTACAGTTATCACAGATAATATAAAAATAAAATGTTCTCGATGGAAATGTACTGTGTATAACACGACGTCGCCTATCGGACTAATAATATTCTCTCTCGTAGCTTGTTGCGTATATTACAATTACAGTTCATAATTTTAAAGATAAAATAGTCAAGCACTTGACGGTTCGTATATTATTGCTCATTGATTCGTATTACATATATTTAAAACTCATTTATAACTATTATAAGTATTCGATCTCTAGAAGAAAGCTATTCAAGGAAGATATTTGGAGTTGGATGGCACTCACCGATTCAGTTATTCGATACGCAATATAAAAAATAGAATTATAGTTATGGAAGCGTGGTGGAACACAAACTCTCTATTTGCACGACTAAATATTACGCGGCGGTGAGGATGTGAATACCCCATCGGTACATCGCCATTGCACTCTGAATACATTCTGTTACCGCGCGGTCAAACCGCTACAAACCGTCTTCAACCGATCATTACCACCACAAGACAACTTCCTCGTCGATATTTGTGGTGGCAAGGCCATTCCTCTCCAAGAGATTCCGATAAAATATACCATAAATTGGGCATTATACATTTGGTACAATACTCAACATTGTTCAGTTTCAAATATTCTTAGAATATACCGATTCGATTATGTCAATGCGCTTAGTCGTTTAGACTAATGCGAGGCAATATGTGTGAACTCCACGGCAAAGTTATTGCCATATAGGGCGAATGAAAGTATAAAAAAAATTAATAAGTATTCTTAAATGGCGACCCTATATGCTAATAACGTAGGCTAAACTCTCGAGTGAAAAAAAACTCGTGTCAATTCTTTCATATTCCGATATACATTAAAGTATATCTACATCTCTAAATATTCTAAGAATATTTGCTTTGACCGAAGATGGCACTGCAATCACCCACTACAGGTCACAATTGTAAAACGGATCTGCAGTGTCCGCTAGAGGGGGGGAGCCAGTTGGCGCAAATCATTGAAACATAAGAAACACACAAGTAGTGGTGGGCACTCGAGATCCGTCTGTACACCTGTGTCTAGTGTGATTTGTTACGTTAACGCGATCGAAGGCCCACCGTGTCTGGCGCTCTAAATGTTGTAAAGAGCTTGGAACGGTGCAAACGGAGCGCCGAACGTCATAAACGTGTAGATTACGTTTAATGATGTTAATGTAACAAACGTGATCGCCACTTCTGATCGCACTATGCTCACTACACGCTTACGCTCCTTACGCAGGTATTCGTAAATGCGTCGTGGAAGCGATGCTACGCGGGACGCGTGTCACGCAATCAAGGCTCCGCGGGATATACGATGTGGAGTCCGGGCTGTGTGAAATGTCTGACGTGGAGTCGGGGCTACACGGACTGCCTGAAGTGGAGTCGGGGCCACGCAGGACACTTGTCGCGCATTCAGGGCTACGAGGGACACTTGGCGCGGAGTCGGGGCTACGCGGGATGCGTGTCACGGAGTCGGGGCTGCGTGTGTTGGCGGCGGGGCTGCGTGTGGCTGCGGCGCTGCTTGTCGCTGCGGCCGGGCTGCGCTAGGGTGCGCGGTACAGCAGGTAGGCGGCCAGCGCGGGTGGCAGCGACAGGCGGCTGGCGACGACGCGCAGGCGCGCGCGCCCCACGCGCTGCCGGATCACGCGCCGGCACAGCTCCATCAACGGCAGCGGCTCCGCTGTGGACAGGGAGGGATCTCTGTAGCACAAGTGTGTGTGGCATTTATAACGCCAAATGGCCTATTTGACGTTAAAGACGATGAACTTGTACTTGATAAACAAAACTGGGCGGTAGAAGCAAAATATGCGTGGCAGAATATTTTCCTTCTTGGGGTAGCTCCTCTGCACTTAGCTCCTGCTTAATCTTGATTATTTATACATCACATGAAACCGCCGTCAAGTAGCAGCTATATGACGTTTCTTTACAGCACAGGAGGGCAAACGAGCAGTCGGGCCACTTGTAAGTGAGTGATCACGACGATAGATTGGACGACCGGCTGGCTCAGTCGTTAACGTGGTCATATGGCCAGCGGTGGTCAGGCAGCAGCGCGGGCGGACTAACGATGCTGACGCACTGCATTCTTAATGCGCGCAGAGCATAGTGACGTATGAATATGGCATTGGCTCGGTTAGTATATAACGATGTGGCTCGCCGAGATGTCCTGTCACTGACAGATCCGGAACATCCCACCACGTCGGCCGAAGGCTCTAGCAGAGGCTTTTATTGAGTATCTGCACACCCTTGGTCCCTTTGCTGAGTCCGGCACACCCTTGAGACTCATCGAGGGTCCATGGGATGGTGTACAAATACAACTTCCCTGTGGTTTTATTAACCACCAGAAAAGAAGATGGTACTCACGGTCGAGGCCGCCGATGTACTTCATGGTGATCTCGGCGTGGCCCCACACGGCCGACACGATGGGGTGCAGCGTGCGCCCGCGCAGGCCGCGCGCCGCCACGCCCAGGTACCGCCCGTCGGCGCAGAAGGCCAGCGTGCCTTCGTCCATGTCCAGCACCACCAGCAGCCGGTCAGGCACCAGGAACTGCTCGTCGGGCCGCAGCAGCGCCGGGTACGTCACGCCGCTGCCGCCGCAACCCTTCGCGTTGTGGAACACCTGGAACACCCACACACACACACGCGCACAGATGAATAACTATCTATTTTTGGGCGTATATAAATCTTTTTCTTATTTCTATACAGTTAAGGATCTTCTATAGTATTTGCTCCCCGCAAAGGAGGAATCGAAGCGTTGTGATGACTACCGACCCCCATAGAGATCCGAACATTTATCTCACAAGCAGCCCACCGCCTTTCTTCCAACAACACTCACAAACAGCTTGATATGTCACAGCATATCTGTTACTTTACAGCGATATCACGTAAGCAAAAAGTATCTCCGATCTTGCCGGCCTAATTCGTAAGCCAAGCAAAGAGCTAAGCAGACCCAAAAGACAAGGATTCTTCTATTAATAACTATGGTTTCGTGAGAATGTCCTGGTTGGTGGAGGGATGATCCCTATGTAAACAGATCACTGGGCTGATACTGCAGTTCCTCAGCACTTTCACGCGCCTGCGTTACTGATGAACGAACTAAAGTACGTTTAGAGGGTATATTAATAACATTTATATCCGATGCATCATAATGATGATATATAATAATATATAGAATATTTTGAGTGGTTGTAATGACAACCACTCAAAATATTCTCATCTCTGCCCATATCCAATCCCCAGCTTTGGCCTGACACACCCACTAGTAGTTCTGGCAGCAGACTGTGCCTGTTGTCGACCGCTTATTCACATCTCGTAAAATCGACTCCCACCACAAAACTCCCATGAGAACTCACCTTATTTCTGCCCAAATCCCATCCCCAGCTCTGGTCCGTCGCGCCCACCAGGCTCTGGTAGCCGACGGAGTGCAGCGGCGCCTGCGCGGTGGCGACGCCGACCACCGCGTGCGTGCCGCGCTGCCGCGCCGGCCACACCACCTCCCAGCAGTGCAGCCCGCGTGAGTAGCCCACGCGCCCGCGGATGCAGTCCGTGCTCTGCGCGACCGGGTGCCGGTGAAACGTTAACGCGTCCTCCTCTTTTACGAATATATTTAACGACCTGGAATTGAAAACGAAACACAATCAGAATCTAAAATAACTACAAACTATAAATGTATAAAAGTCCAAACTCGAACTCGAGTTAGACTTAAAATATGTATCATTGTTAGCCAGGGTCCAGGGTCCACTTACGCCTAGTAGACGTTTATTAGGAGTTTGTGCCGAGACATTGTCCAACGATAAGAAATAATCGCAGCGCCCCGCGGTTTGATCCCCGTAACTTCACTCCTATTTGTCATAGCGTGATGACCTATGGCTTTCTTTGATAAGTGGATAGCCCACAGTCAAAGATATTTTCAAATCACAACAGTAGTTCCTGAGAAAAGCGCGCGCCACAAACAAACAATCTCCTGAGCTTTATAATATTAAGTTTAGACATGTGACGGAGACTGGCGGAGTTGGTGTGCACGCCACATGTAATGTAGTCCGTGGTCTGTAGTAGTGAAGAACGTCCGCTACATGTCGAGCGAATCCTGGTGCCAGCGTCCACTAGTGATTTTTTTTTAATACTTAAATTTGCTTAAATAATATTCCTTCACTTTCTTTGAAAGTAAAGAATCCTCTTATACCATCCGATCTATCCCCCTTTATATTTTTCGGGATAAAACTCTATTCCTGATTGTAACCATATGCGTTCAGTACAGGAGCAGAAGAATAACAAACATACATGATGCACGCATGCATTATATTAATCGAAGTTAGAACAACTCCAACGAACTTCAAACGCTAACTTTAGTAGGTACGCTATAAGTTAAAAAGATTCGTTGTTATTTACGCTTAGTTCTTATATGTTATGCCAATTACATGACGTTCATTACTACACAAAACTCAGCTGTAGTAGTTATACGCTTGTTGATGGTTTTAATAATGAATCATTTGCTAAATAAAATAATGTTTTACATGCACAAAACTTATTAACATAACAAATGGAGAACATTATATAGTTTTTGGTAAAACTTATTAATAATTTAATATCGTTAGATATTGATGATTAGTGTAAGTGCTTTTGATGTTGAAAGAGCTCTCGAGTTTCGTATTAAATTTGGTCGTTGTTTCAAATTCAAGAAATAAAAGGTTGGTGGTTGGTTTCGCTTCCGAGTGTATATTATTGCCAACTGCAAATATGTTTTGTTTATTTTGTATTCAGCTTTAGGTATTTGACACCGTTGTGTAGGATACATTATATGAGTAATGTTTAATAATAAACAGGTAGTTGTTTTGTCCTTAATGTTAATGTGTGGAGATATCCTATTTAGTGTTAAACACTAGTCATGTGATTGTTTAGGCACTCGTTTTAGTGATTGGGTAAGTTTGTAGCAATGAGTAGTGACTATCATATTGAGGTTGAAACTAAATAACATGGCCGGAAGACCGGGGCGCAGTGGTAACAGCTCGGCTGAGCGACGTCGCGAGTTCAAACCCCGCCCAGGTCGTGGATGTTTATCTATGTATTATATGCATTTCTATAACTATACATTTTAAATATATAACATTTCCGTTGTCTAGTATCCGCAACACAAGTCCTTACAACACGGGGACAGTGCAGGGCAAGGCTAACGAGGTTTGCTACGTCCCCACATATTATATTATTTACTAATACTATAGACTTCTAACACATGTTATAAATGCTATAGTTTGTATGTGCGTTTGTTGTATATTTCACGTAAATGGTATTAAATGGATCTGGCTGAAACATATAGATTACAATTAGGAATACGATCAAAATTAATTACGTAATTATGTCTTGTGATAAATGTTTATTAGTAGCCTTGGCTTTTACTGTAAGTGTAATAAATGAAAATTGAAATAAATAAAATTAATAAATAAAACCAACGGCTACTCACAAACCGCAAGCAACGCGACAATAACCGCCCCGGTCGTGCATGCCCAATCCTTCTGGAGTGCAGCATGGCACTACATCCTACAAAATGTCATTTAACATATAGACAGGCAGATGTTGTGGGCTAACAATTACATTTTACGAGAAAACTAGTTCCAAATTTGGCAAGGACAATACGTGAAGGTTGAGAATTAGTTCGTCAATGTGGCGTATGAACTTAACGCTACTTATAACATTTACCTTCTTGAACTTCAGAGTAGCAGCTGATCGGACGACTGTTCATTGAAGGCAGGCTACGTCCGAAGCTAGACGTGGCCTAGTTTTAGTGCACCCGGTTTTACTATATAAAACCGTAGACATTATGACTATTAGAGGACATGCGGATGCAACATTTTTCTCCCCCGTCGGGCCATCTGGATTCCACAAAATACACAAAACGCGAAAACAAAACCTGTTTATATGAGAGACTATTCGCATAGATTCATTTGCCCGCAACGTAGAAACTCATGTAAAGTAACATACCATAATCTGGTATTGGTTTCTACTACTTACACCTATAAAATTATCATCTAAGAGCCTTTCGTGATACGTACTTTTATCGACATGTTTCTGAGACAAAGCAGTCCTGCCCCCATTTTATTTCAAACAGACTGGCTCGTTTGCATGTTCTTGCTTACAGCTTAGGAGCGGCCCCGCAAATATTAGCATAAAGAAAATGTCCACGTAACGTCATATTAATGTACCGACTGAGTAAACCTTACGAGCCGTGACCACAGCGTGGAGGATCATTACCAGCATTCCTATACGTAGCTTTATGAGCAATTTGTTGGGCAAAACATTAAATAGTAGTGATTTTTTAAAGGGGCTCATTTCCTATGTCCAAGAGTGGACCAATTGGTGCTGACGACGAAAGGCGACGGTTACCCGAGTCTCTATTTATGTAAACATCTACTGTCGCATACTTGTCGTGTCTCTTTGTGTGTGGACATTTACTGGCTGCAACAAGCACGCTACACACCTATCATCAGGATTCCACGCGTGCTTCAACTGCGTGTCCTGGTGCGCCGGCGGCGCGTCGAGCAGCGCGTCCAGGCGCGCGGGGCGCGGCGGCTCGGGCGCCAGCTCGCGCGCCACCACCGCCTTGAACGGCGCCGTGCACTCGCGCGACACCGTCTTCACTCCTCCCGACAGCTTCTGCCCCATGCTCATGCCCCTGCGCCGGCCGCGCTTCACGCTGCGCCGCGCCTCCTCCGCGCCGCCCGCGCCCCCGCCCGCGCCCCTCACACCGCGCACCCCGCTCTTGTACCTGAAACATTTATACGAATACATTAATACACAAGTATCATAATTATGTTTTTATGTTTACTTATAAGGGCGCCAAATTACCAGTCAGGTGCAATTTGGAGACTACCGACGCCCTTGAACCTTCGCATAATTATCATGTTGATGTGTTGCTCTTCTTCCAACGGACCATCGGCAATACACAAACTGCACACAACGCGCCAGCATAGCCGTCATTCTACCGAAAACCTCCCCGGATTACCGACCAGTAGCACTACCTATTTCAGTAGCTGCTCATTAATTTGCAGAGACTACAAAACCAAGTTGCCACAATTAAGTAGCTGTTGTTTTGAAGTAGCGCATTATCTAAACGGCCTCGAGGTCTACTATCATCTAAAAGCATAATGTGTACGTTTTTAACGTGAAAGTTAAATGACTGAGAAATAAATCTTTCCACTTCGCCCATGTTGCGTAAGAAAAGTAAATCGCCGGGACACACGGCGACAATTGAACAAAACTTGTATACGTCCAATTTTCCTTAACGCGTGTCGAGTGTTTGCTCACGTTATCACTCAGTACCCCACTCCAGCGAGACCGCCCGACAATCCAGAATCGATCCAGAGCTACGTCGGTCGTTATTTTCGTAACGTTAATTCTTCTAGAGAGCATCCAACTAGAGAGTTTACACAACGGCCCCTGCAATCTAAGGAAGTGCCAGAGAGACAAGAAACATGCCGTGACAACAAGTGCCAAGCCGTTCTATTTTATACAAATACTCCGATTGTCTTCGCCAAGAACATACTGTTGTCCTTCTCTCGACATATTTAATGCTTGTTCTGAGTCCAGGTCCGGATATTTGCTGAACCCAGTAAAATCATCAAGGTCCGCCTTTTTTTATAGAACTTGTAAGCGGACAAACAAGCGGTTGTTATGAGTCCCTACGCCCATGAGGACGACCGGCCGCGCGTTACGCCAGAGGTCGCGGGTTCGAATCCCATCTAGGCCATGGGAGTTTATTTACGTGTTATATGTATTTCTATAATAAAAATCTTAAATATATAAAATTTCTTAAATTTATAACAATATAAAGAAATATTGCCGTTGTCTAGTACTTGTAGCACAAGTACTTACGGTACGTTGCACAGGGCTGTGCTAACATCATCATCATTATCATCATTATCAGCCCTCATCGGTCCACTGCTGGACACAGGCCTCCTTCAATGAACGCCAAGACGACCGATCTCCTGCTACTCGCATCCATACCGGACCAGCTAATGCACGGAGATCGTCTGCCCACCTGGTGAACGGTCGACTAACGCTTCGTTTTCCTAAACGCCTCCTCCACTTCAAAACCCTAGACGACAACGCCCATATACACACATATTTGTAACACATATGGTTTTTCCTCCATTGAGTCACCGGCTACTCACAAACCCCACGACTGAGCCGCGCCAGCACTATACGGTTGCAATGGAGCATGTCACTACCTCTTATTACTGCTTGTAATGCGTGTAGCTCCACAAGCTCCGCACTAATACCACGTCGTTTCTCTCAAGCTATGGAGCATGTAGAGGTGCGATTCACAAGCCGCTTCCATTTCATCTATAGCGGAGCCATGCGTTGACGCGATCTCCATTAAAGAAAACGTAAACAACATAAAAGCGTGCGAAGGTAAAAGGACATCAATGAAGAACGAATGGAAACTACCTGAGTCAGAAGTGAACTTGAAATAAATAGCAACACCTTTTCCAGTGAAACAGGCGGATAAAAAGTTCCTGCTCAAATTACGTATATCTCGGGAACTGTTTTCATTGTACGCAACAAAGAAAGAGTTCCCGAGATTTTATTTCGCAACTTTGTAGGCGTGACAAGTGTATGCGTTCATGACAAATTAAAAGTTTTTATCACCAAGAGTTTCCAACATTCACGCTTTATCACCGAACCGGTGCGTGGTATTAAATAATGTATTTCCAAATCAATATGGCATGACCCGCCTGCGTCAGTAGGAGGGTAATGTTTTTCGAGCGTATGTATCAAAATTTTTCGTTACGCCCACAAACATTCGCATAATTATGTAGGTTCGTTGTCCTCCTTTCCACCTCTCCTACATTAGGTCGTAACAGCAAATCATTAATGACCGTTTTCATTCTACCCTGGTGATAGTATTTTGGCTTGAAGATCAACTTAGGAAATCACAATACATTTGAAAAACTAAACAAAAATTTAATGTATATAAATAGGCGCTCAGAACAATTTTAGTAAGAGGTAGTGAGCATTGCAGCCGAATTGGGCCGACACGACCGGGGAGGTACCTCTCGCTCACATGATACCACCCTAAACTGGCAGTTAAACTGTCGCGTTTCGTGCCGGTTATGTGATCAATGGGCATTGAAGGGGACACCAATAATGCGGATGTCTATGGGCGTCGTTAGTCATCAAAAGGCTGCGATTTCTCAGTTACCCCCTGTAATATAAAAGATATAAGCTTTGCACAACATGATTATAGTTTCGTAGTGTTGTAACTCCGTTAGAATCCAATGAGATAAAGAAACTAGTTTAAGTGAACAGCGAGCGCCGAGCCGCAGCAGATGCCGAGCGGCCATTGACGGCACATCTTATGTAATGCAACCGCCTAATCTTGAAAGTCGCCAGTCAAAAGCCAAGGTTAACACGGCCATGATACCTTAGTTCGAGAACTGCAAGACGTTCCGTGTGAGTAACATGTTATAGTCTTTAAAGAAGGTTGCTAAGAACTTTTTTTAAGTAATAGTAACTTTATTTGCCAGAAATGTGAGTACAGAAGTTGTTGGATATACAATATCGTCGCAGTTCGCTAGTATTGAGCTACGTACAAATACGATCAAGCGAGATAAAGAGACTAAAAAACGTTTTAGGATGAAAGCCAATTATTGAGGTAAATAATCCTCAGGTATCACGTGTTTTATTACCTTGGCCCATTTGGTGATAGGAATGCAACGCATCTGCGTAACAATCATGCGAATGTCCATGGGCGTCGTTAGTCATCAAAAGGCTACTATTTTATATAACGTTTGCTAAATGCAAAAAATTTTTGGATGTTAAAATAAAAAGCAGAATCAATTGAACAATTCGCTTTTAAGTGAGACAATTTAGGGCAATATTAACAACTAAAATAGTTATTTACTAAAATGCAGGTCAATTGACGTTTAGCTTAGACAGACTAGACCAAAGTTAAAAGCTCGCCTTTGTCTAGATACTTTAAGCTTTTACATGATTGTATTTAGGTATGTCTAACTAAACGAAATTTTGGTCGACCGTTCACCAGGTGGGAAGACGATCTCCGTACAGTAGCTGGTACGGGATGGATGCGAGTAGCAGGAGATCGGCCGTCTTGGCTTTCATTGAAAGAGGCCTTGTCCAGCAGTGGACCGATAACGGCTGATGATAATGATGGTGTAGGTACGTCTAAGAAGAGACTTAAGCTACCTTTTGTACCCTCAAACGTGTTACTTAAACGTCTATCAGCCCTTGTACTACTTCGTCACATCGCATCTACACACTATATTCCACAAAAATGGTATCACTGGCTGCTACGTACAATTGTAACGAGGCAGCCAAAATTGTAGTAGCGCTTTGGATTTGCCTAATTGATTAGGCGAGACGGGTACCGCGCGTGATGTCATG
Source organism: Eumaeus atala (assembly GCA_017140195.1). NCBI lineage: Eukaryota > Metazoa > Arthropoda > Insecta > Lepidoptera > Lycaenidae > Eumaeus > Eumaeus atala. The sequence continues at coordinate 142,280 of JAFELO010001431.1, forward strand.
TCTTGTGATGGGAAAGGAAGGCTCGACGGCGAGCTCCAAGGCCTTTCCGTTGCCTAGAGCCGTAACAAAAGCGGGAAGTGAAAGGCAGTGAATGCGCCCCCTCTCGTCCCCTCTCGTCGCGTCACCTCCGACCGTTCCAACTTTTTCATCGACTAAACCGAGTGGAAATAGCTTACACAATCCGTTACTGCGTCAGTGCCGTGTCATAATAAATTAGGATTGCCAACCGCCCGGTTTGTCTAGGACGGGTCCTGGGGTGTTCTGGAAAGATTTTCAGCGACAGGTTGATGAAGCAAAATGACAAGGCCATATACAATTTGGCCAGTTTGGTTTCATATTATAATTCCTTCGTTTCGACTTAATTGAAAATCTGATATTAGAAATATATTTAATATTTCATATAATATATTTTCACTACACAACTTTGGCTTTAGGTATTATTATTAATCTATCTGTTACTGTGTCCTGTTTTTACCTGAACTGTTCTCATTTTGCAATTTACTGATGAGTAATATAATCTGAGATACATGTCCGGCGCGAAAAAACAAACAGCCAGCCACGTGACCCGTCTCAATTATCTGCTTGTAGAAGTATTTATTAAGTAATTGTATATAATTTCCGTGTTTATTTGTTACATAACATGGATACAATGTCATCTACGCACTACCAGATGGTTAATAATAATTACTAGATATATCCACCATCTGCCGCCAATGACATTGCCAATATATTATGACAAGTAATGTTTAATGCCACGTTTAGTGTCCTCATGCCAATTGATTCATCACTATCATCATCATGATTAGCCTTTTAATAAAGACCAAGTGAATGGTTCCGTCTATCACATACAACCAGACCTTTATTGCATTTTTCCCTAATTTATATATTTATAAAAGTCTTTCGTTACTGAGTGACTAATGGACTGATAGTTTATTAGTCACAGCCAAAACCTAGGCACATGAAATTTACAACACAGAGGTTACTTTCATGATGTGAGTGAGAATTAAGAAAATATTTTTAGAAATTAAAGCCCTATGGGGATAATAGTGGGGTGAAGTTTATAATATAGAATTCTACAATGTATTTTATAATATAGAATTCTGCTAGTAATACAAAATATTCCTAGCAGAAGTTTCTTCATTAGAATTCAACAATCTATAAAAACATGCTTATGCTTTATCAGAAACTGTCCTTAGGGATTGGAAAAATCATTTAGCGTCTGCAGCGCCACATGTTCGTTTTTTCTCTCTAAAAGTATGACTTAAAATATATCAAAATATATACAATTCTTATCAGCTAAGCTAAAAGTATAGGCACTTGATTCCTAACCTTATAACTTTGTTAATAACAATGTCAAGAGTAGGAACCCCCTCCTTAAAAAGAATAAAACCACTTTCAAGGATTTTATCGCTTTCTTGTTTACAGTATAGGGGGACAAACGAGATCTGATCATCTTTACGACTACCGACGCCCATGAACATCCACACAATTACTATGCCGATGTGCTGCCCTACTTCCGCCCCCCCCCCAATGGGCCACCGGCTACTCTTAAACCGCACGAAACACGACACTGAAGATGTCACTTTAGGGCGGCTTATTGAGTGAGCGAGAGGTACCTCCCCGGTAGTGCCGGCCCAATTCCCTTACATAGGAGGATGTAGTGTCATGACATTATGCATGGCACTACCTCCTTAATTATTTAACTAGCCCGACGTTTCAGAAGTTTTACAGCAACCATGGCCACGGGTGAGTTGAGATGACAGATGTCCAAATGTCACAAGTTATTGGAACCACCCGAATAATTATAATCAAATAATAATAATTCGCCGATTGTTCAGGTTAACGCAAACAGTACTTATTATATCTTGCTGCATTGACGTGTTATGTTTACTTTCTGATTTGATTATGTTTATTTCTGGGTCCCAAGCGGAGGTAAGAAATCACCCATCATATTTAAAATTTATCTCTATCGATATTTGGATGTTTTTTTTTTTAAATTTCTACTCATTAGAGAACGATATATGAGTGCTCTAGTGAGGATTTGCGCTTTATCAAATCTAACGTGGGTGCGGTGGTGGGGGCGGGGGGAAACTTCAGCATGCTCAGACAGAGATTTTCCTTAAATTTCTCGCCTTGCTTACTCCTTGGACACGTGTTGCTACATTCCATTACGTAGGAGTTAGCCGAAGATCCTACCAGCAGCATTTAAGGACACGTAGGTTTAGCATATGCCCATTGTTCACATATAAAATTGCACTACCAGGATCATAGGAGTTAGCCGGAGGTTCTACAAACACCATATACGGACACACCATAGAGTTAACATATACCGATGACTCACCTATCAAATGTCGTGGGAAGCTAACAGGCAAATGAGTATCGTTATGTTATTGAAACACTCGCATACATGTGCAGATTGTTGGACCGTACCGCGCGGTTGTAAGTCGTAACGTAGCCACTGACTGCTACATGGACGGCTGATACAGAGTTGGCTATTGACGCAATTTGAACACTCTCCAGCGCCTCTAATGACTAACGAATGGACTGAAACACTACATGCACTCAGGTGGTTGCTAAAAAGTAAAATTTGACGCGTGTAGTGTGACGTTAAATTTAGTTGTTTTGTGAGCAGGCATATTGAACCGCCGACTCCTCCCACTCTTACACCATCTCAGAAATTTCTGCAAGCGATCCATTATGTTGCAGAGATCAATGTACGTAGCTGTTCTGTACCGGTGAGAGGTGAACGGAACTGCCGTTGACGGCCGAATTAGCGTGTGTCAGTGTACCCGCCACCACACGAACAATGAACCGCTCATGATATCCAGACACCATACTAAAGTAATGTATCTCTCTTGTATATAGATACATTACTTTTGCAAGAGGTAGTGCCATGCTGAATTGCAGCCGAATAGGGTTGCCGCCACACGAGTTGCTTTGTTGTCGCATTTGTGAGTAGCCGGTGGACCATTAAGGCGATGTGGTAAAGGATGGAACGCATGTTTGATTTAATTCATCATAATTTATGCAGTAAATTATGATGAATTAAATCAAACTTTTAAATCCCAAAAATCAATGACCAATTCCTATAAATATTATGATATCATGTTACAAACATTTGAGCATCACAACTAGACTGCTTAAACTTCCCACCCTAATGTCAGCTAGCCGTATTTCGTTGGGCCGGTAACACACGAGTTCCCTGTGAATGTAGGGCGAGAAACGTGCAGTACACATCCTGCTGCCAGGATGTGTACTGCACTGACTAGAAGGCGAAAGCTATTGGACGCGGGATCATTGGTGAGAACCGCCCACCCAGCGGCCCGGTCGCCAGCCGTGCATCTCTCGCCATTAGCGAATACAGAGGACAATGAGCCCATGCAAATATGTCAAGCTGTCGAGTTGCCCACGTGTTAACAGAACACGTTTAACATTCATATATATTCAGTCGATTTTTGCCTGTAGAATATTAAGTTTTATAAGGAGGAGAATAAAAATATCTTTATTTTCGTAATTTTGACATTGCAATACGGACAAACACAACTAAATAATAAATATAAAATAATGTTTTCTACCTGATTATGAAATAATGTGGAACTGACTCTACCTAACTAATACTTGTATCAAAACATTTCGTCTTGATTAATTATTTATACCAGTAGTACTGCGACTAAGATGTCTAGATGGTTTAAGTAGTTTTTTAGACACTCCGGATTTTTTTAACCTGTGTATACTTAAGGACTTAAAAAAAACTTAAGTAAATTCATACTCAATGTAATTGAGATGATGTTATTGTCATCTATAGTATTAGATTCTTTCTCATACCTCGGATATATTTCACTTAATTCACTTAATTTTTTGTTTTCTTAAAAAACAAATTAGATATATTCTTATTTTCCACTTATTCGGTAAATTGTCGATAAATACGATCCCTGGAAGTGATTATTACTCATGAAAATATTTTGAGCATTTTAAAGAGTTTCAAAAGATAACTTTATTTTGTTTTATTTTCCTTGTAACCAGACCTTTATTGTTCCCTTCGATTCTCTTTGGGACAGGCTTAATCTTGTAAGTTGTCTGTCCAGGCTCGTTATAAATCCCCCCCCCCTCCCCCCTATTTCTACATTTCCATCTGGGGGTCTGCGTACTCAGGTGTGTCCTCCACAAAAAAACACTGCCACTAAGGTGCAGAGACAAACTAGAGTTCAATTAACATCTTTCTGACTCAGTAGATCACACCACAAGCTCTGGATGGTATCTTAACATGAAACAGATACATCCACAGACAAAACGTAGTAAACATTAAAAGGTACTGTGCATGAACTGTCAGCTACAAATTATGATATATTTATTGAAAGTTTGCCAATTCGTAATTTAAATATTGAAACACAAAGGCTTTGTTTCGTCCAACACGGTTTGGACCATTTTAGGATTTCTGTGTTTGCACTCATTTAGTTCGCAAACGTTCGTGTGAATGGATAATAATTTATTGTACGCCACTATTCGCCGTCATACAATTTGAGACGTTTCGATAACACTCTTATTATAATAATAATTATTTTAAATGGTGATTTGATAACACTCTTATTATAATAATTATTATTTTACATGGTGATTTGATAACACTCTTATTATAATAATTATTATTTTACATGGTGATTTCACAACGCTCTTTTATTCACTTTTTGGCTGTATATCATGTACGTTATATTTCTCTGTAAGTCATTTTGTAAATCTTTTGAGGAAATAAATGTCTTAACCGTAACCGGAAATATATCAGCCACAGGTACAGGCAGCACTTCTAATCATAATATACAATAATCTCGTATTAAAATGATAATCCGAGAGCTTATCTCCGCAGTAACGAAACAGATATTTTAATTAAATTTCACACAGACACGGTGCTCTTCCTAGGCTGTATTATAATTTAGTGTAATATCTACAGAAGTCGCGGTCCGGACAGGCTTGTGTAGTATATAGCATTGCAAACGTTGTCTGTACCTGCGTTACGCTATAACTCCTGAAACGTTGTCTGTACCTGCAATACGCTATAACTCCTGAAACGCAACTCCTGAAATTTGGCACAGATGCTGGCGACATACATTACTCACATTAAAAAAACACTTCATTGAAAGTTAGGAAAGATATTCCTAACTTTCCATTCTAACTTAAAACGTTAGAAGGAAGTAAAAAGGTATAATTTTTCTTAGGCAAGAAGGACAAATCACAGATGTTTCACACATTATTTTCTAACATTCACATTTCCATCTAAGATTCACAAATTCTTACACCATTTATTTTCAGACCGTTGCCACAGTCCGTTTTGAACTTGTGATACACAACATTTCCTGAGCGAAAATAAAGTTCTATCTCTCCTATTGATCACCAGATCAATAGTTGACCTGCCACAAAATAAAACAGCCCAGTTTTTGAGCATGGCTAGCCGTAATGAAATACAGCTATTTAGACAGTCAGACTGCGACATAGGCATATCGTTGTGCGAACGATTCAAGACCATGCCCGATGGATTTGGCTAATGGAAATTAAATTTTGACATATTATCTCACGTCAAAATTCTATCTTCAGTAGCCAAAACCATAGATAGATATAATGTTAAAAACGTCCGTTAAACAAGTTCACAACTACCAATCTCCGTTACGTAACAAATCAATTAAATCTAAAGCGAAATGGATGCAGATGACGCGATGCGGACTTTTGTAAATTAAATTTGTTGCTGACAATTTGTGTAATTGAAAATAAAATTTCGTAGACTGCCATTTTTGAATTACCTACGAAATAAATACGTACCAATACCAAAGTTAAGGTTACAAGCGAGAGAATCGGGCAAAAGCCACCACCGCATCTACAGCGCCTGTGGTGAAATGAAAGTTTACGGTCGTAGTCAATGGGTAGTCGCTATAAGTGAATATTCCTTCTTATCGTATCTTATAGTAATAAGAGTAAAAGAAATATAGAAAATGATGCATCGATCATACCACCAACATGAAAGCAATCAATACGACCCCAGAGTGTACAGACGCGGTGTAAACCTGTCAGTATGCACTTTCCCGTGCATCACTGTATCACATTTATGCATGCACTATCTTCTGCATACACTATAAACAGGGCAATCCTTGGGCGTAACCTTCGCTATAATCTCAATAACGTGCGCACAATTAACTGGGGCACTTATATTTAGATCAGTGTACAGCAAACTTTAATTTTTAGGAAGAGGTAATGTCATGCAGCATGGGAGGATGTAGTGTCATGCATTAAAAGGTACATGACACTACATACTCCTATGCAACGGAATTAGGCCGGCACGACCGGGGTATCTCTCGCTCACATAATACCGCCGTAAAGTGACATCTTCAGTGTCGCGTTTCGTGCTGTTCGTGAGTGGCCGGTAGCCCGTTGAGGAGAAGGGAAGATGAAGGGAAACGCATTTGCATAAACATTACTCATGTACGGCCGTCGGTTGTCACAAAACCACATAATTACTCGTTTGTTCCCCTTTGAAGACACTAAGTATATATTTCAATTCGATATCTACCCGAGTTGGAAATTGCAATCCTACCAAAGATCAATACGTCACACCTAAGGCCTCTTGTACGCTCCCCCCCCCCACTCCCTTTACAAAAAAGGACCTATCAGTACCCTGGACAAGCTCAATTTACATCTAACGTGAAGCATGTCTTGACAGAGCTGTAAATTTCCGCCCGTTAAGAAGCACATTGCACAACCACGGAAAGGCCAGCTGCAAGCCTCATTTAACAACCGGCAAGACGAAAAGGACTCGTTACAACGCGAAATCTCTTATATAAAGGTCAAATGAAGTTCTTTTGTTGATAATTTCACATAATTGGAAACGACTGGAGAGAGTGTCACCGCGACGCCCGGGGCACTTGCGAAACGTCTCTGCGGCCCGGCGTACGGACCGCGTGTAGGGTTACCATATCTCAGGAATGCTCCTGACATTTTTGGGCTTAGGACTCTTCTCAGACAATAAAACGGACGAAAAATCTCAGACAAATATAACGGCTTTACAGGAACCATGGTCGGGGGTGTCTGACCATGGCTGCTGTAAAGCTTCTGAAACGGCGGGCTACTTGAACAATTAAATATACCGCGATAAAATCCGTAAAAATAGTTTTATTGTAATGAGTAACATTCGCATAAAGTTAAGACATTGATAGTCTTTGTCGCCGGAATTTACTAATCAAAGGATTTTTTTAATTTTCAATAAAATAAATCGTGTGCGCGTGAGCTTTCCTTTCATGTCCGCAGTATATTAAAACGTTTTAAATAATTATCGGTCCCGGCAAACGTTGCTTAAACGTGTTGCCTTAAGTACCCAACTAGGTAACCACCTAGTAACCACCCTTATCCTTTGGGTTATGAAAAAAAAAATGAATATAAAATTTGGTAAAACTCTGTAAAGCCATTTCGGAGGAGTAAGGAGGAGTGAGATAAGACATTTTTTTTATAATTAAGTAGATAAGACAATACTCAAACAGCCACAAAATCTCAGGATTTTGCAATGAAAATTGGACCTCCATACCGGACTTTAATTTTGTTTACTTCTGGTAACCCTACACGCATGTGGCATACCATCACTAAAGCATGTCATTTAAATCTAGGTTATAAATTATTTCTGCTACACGCCTTTTGTTCATAATTATCGATGCCGGGGAAAGGGCAGCGACATCCGCCTGCCCTGAATACACTGTGGACGAGGCTAAGCACATATTTATTATAACACAAGGGGGCAAACATGTAGGGCAACAACATTGGGAGTCTTTTGGTAACTACCGAGGCCCACACACATCCGTAAAGTATAATGTAGATGTGTTTCCTTAATCTAACAAAACCACACTAAACGCGACAACATGGCTTTCGCTTTTAGTCTGTGGCATGCTAGAGTTAGGTACATCCCTAGTCGTGCCGGTTCAATTCAACACTGTAGACAAGGCGCAAAAATGCTCAAACGTATAAATAGATAAGATACAATCTTTTGACTTTTAAAATACCGCTTTAATTCATTCTTTCGTTTACAAAATTTTGCCAACGTGGATTGTAGCTGGTCACACACTCGGCAAACACAAAACATGCCGTACTAAACTGATACGGGCTTAAGCCGCGTTTGGATAGGCACAGATGATGATTAATATCCAGTTGAAGCAGTAGGCAGGTTATCACTGGTCATGGTAACTGTAGTCTAAATATTTACATATTTGTATAATATATTATCAGCCACTCGTGATTTCGCCCAGGTATCCCAGCCCCAAAAACGCACCCTTAATAGCGAAGATTCGTAAAATTTGTTCATAACGGATGTTGGCACACTAAAAGGGTATGTGTGTGTGTGTATGTATATACAGAAGAAGATGAACGGAGTTGAGTCGTAAATAGGTTAACATTATCGCCAACTCGCTAAATCCTTTATCGCACTTGGAAATGTAAGTTTAAAGTTGGTAATCTGTTTCATGAGCAGATAAGCTTCGTGGGTAAGGTTCGTTTATTCGGGTTCAAATATTTATTATGTAAACTTGTTTCGACAGTGTTTAAGCCGACCCATATTATTTTCATCAACCCTCTAAGCAAAGAGCGTGTGTGTATGTCTGTGCCATCGTAGCGACCGAACGGGTGAACCGATGTGGATATATCTTTTTTTTGGTAGACAGAATTAATCGAAAGTGGTATTAGCTAGGTTTCACGCTGCCATTTAAAAGTTTAATTCAGTCCAGGGCTTGCAATTTGTGGGATTCAGGGTGTTCAATTGTGCCCCGGATCTACCTAAATCCTTCACCCTTTCTTTCCAACTCCATCCACAATTTAGTTTGAAAAAAAGAATGGTTGTATCTCCCAGGTAAGGAAATTCTAATCATAAGTTATGTAACACATATTTTACATTGGAACACAAGGTCGTTTTAATTCATTTGATATTCTTATTTCTTTCAGTCTTATGATTGTTAATAATTTTCATCGAGTCATAAATAATTCTTGGTAAAGCTAATTTCATCTTGGAAGTTTTTTTTTTGGTTTGTCCCTATATGTGATATATCTCGAATAAATATTATTATTATATTCTATTTGTTACTGCCACTAATTTATTAATTCGAATCATATAAATTACAACCGGCTTCTACTATTCATCACCAGGTATACTATTCATGTGGGTAGGTCTCCCCCATCTGAATCATTACACCCCGGCATATTGAATTTTATCACCACAATAAAGTCTGTGTCGGATCCTGAAGTTTATCACCGCGTGCAGTGCACTGTACAAGCACTAAATGGTTACGAAACAGGTCGACACTTCCCTCACCGGGTCGAGTCCAAATTTGGCGTCGTCACCGATGCACCAGCGGCGACGGTTTAAATAACAATTAAATAATCGCTAGGGCGTGTCACGGGGACCTTGTGTCAGTTGCCGCGCTGCAACAGGGCCTTGGTGTCAAGGGAAAAGTCTACTTAACAGTTTCCATGGCCCTGATCAAATGTTTGCTGCGATTTTCGCAAAAAATAACCAACTCATTGTATGTGTTTAATGTTTATAAAATAGTATACATATTTTGAAGTTTACGGAACGATACTTAAGTAACTATTTCAGGCCTGCGGTATAAAAAAATACAGCAACAACAACACATGTTCGCGTCAATTACCCAATGGATAATTTAAAGAAAAAACTGAGGAATGACATAGGAAGTGTAGTGTGAAATCACATGTTACCACAGGCGTAACGCCTTACTACGCTCATGTCTCTTGTTCACCAAATGGAGGGTCGGCAGTCTTCGCGTTCATTGAACGCGGCTAGTGGACGGCTAACAGTCTATGATGATAATATCTTTGTCTCACATGATATCTTCGATGTCGCGTTTCGTGTGGTTTGTGAGTTGCCGGTGGCCCATTGGGGGAGGAGGAAGAGGAACGTAGGGCAACGCATCGGCACAATTATCCGATTGTTCATGGGCGTTGGTAGCCGTAGAAAGAGTTCGATTTCTCTTTTGCACCCTATACTATAAAAAGAAACATTTTTTTAATCAGCCCCACCGAGGCTACTCCTGTGGAACCAGAATCGACTGCGGCCACCACTAGGGATACCTTGATAAAATCATCGCAGGCAGCCCGAGGTAAATGCTTAAAAACTATCTTTGTTCCCAGGGCCAGCGGGGATATTAGAGGATCGAGTTCAAGGAAAAAAAAAAACGAATATTTAAAAAAATAATAATAATAAGAGAATGGTAACAGGTAGGTCTTACGTTTTTAATTCATGCCTGTTTATTTCCTGCCTACGGTTTAATTGGACGCACAACGAATTTAATCAGATGAAAATAGGACTAGGATGTAATTAATGTTTGACCCTTCAATATACACAATAGCGTAGTCGCATATATATATATATATATATATATATATATATATACCCCGTATAACTCGGGGTGATTTTAGGAGCCTAACGATCTCCAACCATCCAAACGCCGTATATGTTCACACTTATAATGCAATCAAAAAAAATCTCACTCACACGCCCTTCAGGGCAATCGAGCAAAATACTGTAAAGTTATGAACCTTTAATTACGTTGTATAAATTGGAGATGCGAGTAGCGGGCAGAAGGTAGTCATCTATACTACACACCTTAACCAATGTTAATTACACAGATAATGCGTTTACATTAATTTATCGCATTGTTTCCATATGACATGTCCAGTTATTACCATGCGTTAACAACTTCATGATGTTTATTCCTTCTCTTCATAAAATGTCAATTTCAAATTTAAACGTCTTCACAAATTTGAATTCGGAATTCGCCGTAGTCTTTCTCTACATAGTTCTGTGTATTCCATTACATGATGATCGGTTCCGAATTTGTGCCACTTTTGCCAATGTTGTGCAATAATAAAATAAAATAGACTCCTACTCCTTCTAGTCAATTTCAGTGGTGTAATTCGGCATAATGCCAGTCCCAGTCATAAAAGTGCCCACCTGTGGAACATAACATTCATGGGTTATACTTCTTCATATCGGGCGACTGAAGGGCCCCACTCCATGAATTTGCCACGAGCCTGAAAGGTGCAGTACGCCTATTTGTATTGACAATTTCTTTTATTGCACATGGAGGCAAACGAACAGTCACAATTTTAAAAAAGTTTAGAAATACTTTCGTTTGCGCGTTTAAATATCCTTTGATACATATACTAATACGTTAAGTACCCATAACAATATTTTTTTTGACGCGGGGAAACGCACCTTTACTGGCCCTGGGTGGGGTCCAGTGGTGTTGGTGAGGCGCTCTTTTATAGGGGCGGGGGTGCAATGATCCTCCTCGGTTCGCCTGGGTTCTCCCTGATTCGGCCGAAACGACGAACTTAAAAAAGAACAAAAATTAATCACATTATATTCTATCATCTTTTTGAAAATAGAACGCCAAATTTGAATTTATTCGAACTGATAGAACTTGTTTAGAGCTAGAATTTTCTCTGCCATAAATTTTCTCAACAGTGGAAAGAAACAAAATTCGTGCCGCGATAAGGTTTTACGTTTTAAAAGAGAAATCAGCAGATTAAAGTCAAGCTAGACAGTGTTTTAGGTAATACTGCTTCTGCATTAATTACAATTCACACCCGGGTAACTGATTTTAAACGTGGGAGACAGAGCTCACCAGACGCCAACAGGTCTGGCCGTCCAAGTGAAGTCACGAGTCCGGACATGATCAAAGAGATATAAAAAATCGTTTTGAATGATCGGCACTTAAAGTTGCGGCAGATAGCAGAGATGGTAAGCATTTCCTCTGAACGCGTTTTTAACATTTTACAGCAACATTTGCGAATGAAAAAGCTTTGCACACTGTTAACCAAAAGCAACGCCGAGTGATTCGTCGGAGTGTATGGCGCTGTTTAGGCGTGACACTAACGAGTTTTTGCAGCGTTATGTGACAGTAGATGAAACATGGATACCCCATTATACTCCTGAAACAAAAGAATAAAAAGAAAGAAGAAGAAGAATTCCTGAAAAAAACGAAACAATCTAAGCAGTGGACTGAAAGCGGAAAACCTGCGCCGAAGAACGCAAAAACGGTTCTGTTGGCCGGCAAAGTGATGGAGACAGTTTTTTGGGATGCTCGAAGGATTATCTTAGTGGATTAATTTGCAAAGAGTATTATGCAAGCTTGCTGCAAAAATTTTCTAAAGAAATCTAAAAAAAGCGGCCTCATTTAGCAAAAAGAAAGTTTTATTCCACCACGACAACGCGCACCTGTGCACTCGTCAAGGGTTGCAGTTGCCAAACTCCACGAATTGCGGTTCGAATTGTTACCGCATCCCCCTATTCCCCAGATCTGGCCCCGTGCGACTTCCGCTTATTCCGGATTCTTAAGAAATGGTAGGTGGCCGAAGATTTTCATCAAATGATGAAGTCATTGTCGTCGTCTAGAATTTTGAGGGGTCAGAGAAAACATTCTATCAGGTTTTTTGCTGTTAGCATTTGAGGAGCGCTGGACTAAATGCATCGAGGACAATTTCATTTTTCGTAGTTTTCGTTGAAAAATGAAATTGTTTTAAATAGAATATTAAAGTTTTTCTTTGTCGTTTCGGATACTTATCAATCACCGCTCGTATATTATTTGTGAATAACATTCGTGAAAACTTAAGACATCAACATTTAAACGAATACCTTTAATTTATCAGGCAAATTATATATTAGGGAAAATTAAGTATGATAATTATTGCTTAATTCCAATTCACTACATATGCCAGACGCAGGGGATCTTCCATCGTGACATTATACGAAAACGTACGTGTCACATGTTATAATAAGACTATCTTAGCAGATTATATCGCGGTTTACTATTTTGATGTATGGTTGATTATTTTACAAGCCCAAGGTATTAGATGCATTACAGCAACCAAGGTCACGGGTGGACGGCGATGACAGATGTACCCAAAGATTATATATACATATATATATATCTCCTGCATATATACCTCCTGTCCTGCAGATGCATTGCCCTCCTATCCTCCAACGGGCCACAAACACATGAAACACCATAACATAGCATTCACTTTACGACGGTGTTATGTGAACGAGAGGTGTGAGGCGTCTTACTATTACAATTTAGTTGTTCCGGTTAAGGCAAAACCACTTACCTGTTGTATCCTAATGTATCTTGAATCATCGGGATTGTACAACTATTAAGGAAATCGCGATCCAATCTGTTATACCAGTTTATAACATAAATACTAAAGGACGTAAATATACATTATACGTTAGTAGATACGACCTATTGTTATATGAAGTGGGTGGGTAGTAACTAGTAGTCGGAGTAAATCGGCGGCATACGTGTGTCTGAGCTCGTGTCAAGGATGCTACCATCAACACTTCGTTTTAATGCAGTTAATAACAAATAAATTATCATTAGGGTTGTCCACTGCGATAGTATAATAAAATAAGTAGCTATTGATGGAGGTCAAGGTTGATCAGCGGGGCTATAATATGATGAAGCAAAAAAGATAAACATTACAGAAAAGAAATGTTCATTAATAAATCTGTATCCTGCTGTAGTAGTATGTCCATACTGAATATATAATACAAAGGAGCCCTACTACAGGTAATAGCTGATAATTATCCTCGTAAAATCTATTCCAAGAGAACCATTAATTATTTTGGACTGAAAAATAATGTTTATGTTATTCCAGATTGCAACCTGTATGAGTGGAATTTCATCTAATTCCATTCAGCAACTATGGCGCAAAATCATAACAAAAACACAAACTTTCGCAATTGTTATAGAACTTTCTTATCGCATACATCAGATCGTCGTGATAATAAATAGTGTTGTTTATCCATCGAGGCTCTATAGTGCAAAAAATAAAAATGTAACTTGAAACTTGTGCGCGGCAACCCTACTAGCATCATTGAAGCTCTTGCAATTACCAGCCGCTACAAGAATACGCTATTCAAACGATCGTATCGCTGTTTATAATTTAATTCCACGTAATTAATATCCGTACATTATGTGAGTATAATTAAAATATTTAAAAAAAAATTGTTCCGCGTAGGCGTGGGGGCCGCTGGTTAGCATTGTGTATAGCACTACCATGTTAGTGTGACCTAGTGTAAGCTGAAGCTACACAACTGTACATAGTAAAATGAAAAGTATTTTCTATTCTGTATTTACTAACATAAGCTAAGTAAATGTTATATACTAACAAAATTAGTTTATATCCGAATCGGACCAGCATTGCCGGGGATCGCTGCTCACGTCGCGTTTTGTGATATTCCTTATGTTGGTATATGAGGAATGTACGAAGGTACTGGTAATCTACATCTACATTTTTCTTCTAGGATACTTTGTTTGGGCGGGCGTGAGTGGTACCGACTCTTATAATGAAATTATAGTGAAACTAGCGATCCAACCTGGCTTCGCCTGGGAATTAAGACGCCGGGATTGTACACTAAAATCTCCTACGGGAATCACTCTAAGAGTGAAAATAACATCAAAATCCGTTCGTTCATTGCGTAGGCTATGTCTCATTTCACAAGTAAAACTGGAGAACATCAACACATCTTCGCAGTTCCCTGATGGAGTAAACGGAGTATCTTGCTTCCTCCACATTCATGACTTTTGCGTGACATGCTGCGACGACTCCTGACACTATCAACGGTCAGTACCGGATTCATTTCGTCATTGTATGTCAGGTCTTGGTCTTCCCCATTACCTACATCCTTCCACATTCGCATTGTGTATCTGTTTTTAACCTTTATGAAATCTAAAGGAATGTGATAAAATCCGCTAAGAGAAATGTAGTAATATCGGAAAATCATAATTAAATATCGTCAATTTACTAGACGTTACAACCGCAATTACTAAACATTCGACGGAAGCTGTCTCTCAGGAGTTTGTAAACTCATTACTTAGGACCATTTACATAAGATACCGAAACTTCCAAAATAAAGTTGTTGTTCGAACTTGTCAATTTGACCTCCGCCACTCTAGCTTCTATCGTCATCATCATCAATTTTGACATTGATCGAACTGTTTGTGTAATAAAATACTACTCGAAAGATTTCATAATGAATTGTCATTGTAAAGTATCCGTGTTTGTACATAAGCATATTTGTTGCAATGTCAACCTAACGCGTTATGTGTTTAAGTTGTTTTTACAAAGTGCACAATTTGACAGTTACACATGTTTCATACGGACGGTTTTGAGACGCCCGCCAAATGTCTTGGTACTTTTCTAAATCATTGAATAGCCTTCGTATATATCTATATATATATATATATATATATATATATATAGA
>JAFELO010001431.1:157626-174146 GCA_017140195.1 Eumaeus atala
GAGAGAGAGAGAGAGAGAGAGAGAGCGTTTTCAGTACATCGAATTAATCGTACAATCATATATAAACAAAAACCAAGATTATAGAAAAGGTGCCATGAGAGGTTAGCGTCGGAGTGCGAGTATAAAAGAATTGAGCCAATAGAACGATGTTTTGGTCAGGTGGGAGCCATCCCGCATCATATCCCCTTGATTGGATAGCCTACACCGATAACATCGGATATAGAAACGTAGGAATGTTAGGAAGAAGAAGGAGATAGCAATAAGCGTAGAAGCATAATTTATAGGCATGTATCCAAACTATTCCCCCTTATAGACCAGCCGGAACTCCACAAAACATGAAAGCATTAGCCTCCAATTGACACTCGTAATAAGCGAGCAAGAGGTTGTTACAATAAAATTCGGAAAAACATACTTTAAATACGAGTTTACCGTACACGTATCCCAAAAAAACTGGGCGGTGTGTAAAGTACGTTAAGTGTTTGGGTCAATATTGTGTTGATCAGTGAGCGAGGGGCGCGGGCTGGACGCGAGTGTGCGTCAGTGCGCGGCCTGGACGCACGCGGACCTTGACTGCAATGCGCGCACGCCGTAGCGTGTCAAGGGAGCGCTGCTTTCGCCGCCGCGCCCGTTTCAGCCCTACATTGATGCAGCAAGTGGACAACTTTAAAGCCTTTAACCGGATCGTAATTAAATTTGACTTCACTTCCATCACAGTTCAGATCGATTGATTATAAGAAAGTTATTTTAATATGTGGTAGTGGTATGCTGCATTGCAATAGAATTGGACTCAAGCTCGCTCTCATGATAACGCCGCTAAATGATTCGTCTTGTTTTTAAGTTCCCAGTGACAAAAGTTAGAATTTATGAGAGAATCACAAGAACACAGCAATTGCATGGACGCGTTGGTAATCATCAAATTGCTCGTTCACCCCACTTATAAATTTTATTTACCATTTTCTATCTAATAACTTTGTACATTAAACATCGTTGTTCAAGTACTACGGCGCTCGAAATTAGACCTTATTTAAAATAATATGTAAGTTCATAGGTGTATAGTGAACTATGCTTGGTGTATAAACGTTATGACTACGATAGCACCAGTATCATAAACGTGTTGGTCTAGTTTGACAGGCGTAAGTAAATTGATCGCATCAAAATATTTATTTCCACCGTACGCTGAACTGAGTAGCACGTACACTGAACTGGGTTATTCAATTGGCAGTCCATAAAACCATGCTACATTTATTAGCAAAAACACACTGATATATCAGTCATTTCAACTTCATCATGATTACTATCAGCCCCTATCGGTTCACTGCTGGACATAGGCCTCTCTCAATGAACGCCAATGCTTTAGTTCTCTGCCTTATGACTCCGTTGCGAATTCTGTCGGACAGAGAAACACCTAACATAGCACGTCCATTTCAACTTAGTCTGAGTATATTGATTATTGTTGAAGACATGATAATATTTTCTCTCAGAACTCATAAGTCGTATTTATTTATACTGTAAAAAATACCGAGCTGTTCTCATACCTACTAAAGCACATACAAATCAGCAAATTATATAGACGTGTTTCCCTTCTTCCCCCTTCCCGTCCAACAGGCCACCGTATAATCACAAACCACTAAAAACGTGTTGGCACAGCTGTGAGTTTATGGCGGTATTATATGTTCGAGAGGTACCCCTCCAAATCGTGCAGGCCCATTACTGCTACAATGCATCATGGTACAAGCTCTTAGGAGTTATGAGGAATTAGCCAGTCACCAAGGTGCTTACATTTCGTCTTGTTATAGGCGTGGCCGTGTTTGTCGGCTGTCATTGCAGTGAACCCAGTTCCGGTGGCTTCTTCGCTCAATAGTTCATTACAGCGATCAACTCAAAAATTAATTATTATAACTATATTGATGTACTGTCTGCAGGTGGTATCAAGAGTATTCGCAACCGTCCTGTCTACATGAAAACAGATATGAATATGGGCAGAGAAAGACAAAGATCCAAGGATCGTACACTGTCCGCCCTACTACGTCAAGGAAGAGAAGTGAAGATGTGTTGTCGTTGATGTAGCAGACGACTATATCTCCCTGAAAGTTTAAATATAGATCTTTGCTGAGAGGAAAAAAATCTAGGTCGTTGAATTCATTGAGCGTCAGTGTACAATAGTTTGAACATCGGACTGAAGGTAATGTAATTTAAATACAACCTCCACTCGTAGGGAATTATATAAACGATATGTCATAGAAAATTACATGTCGTTTTATCTGACCTACATCTAAAAATAATTTATTTTTATTAACTTGGTACTGGATACGATCTTGTACATTTTATAAAAACAATTCTTGCCTCCTTTGAAAACTTCTACTGTTATTTCTGTGCTAAATTTGGTACAATTTATATGGAATTCTGGTTTTAATCGTTGTAATTAATTAAGTAGCTTCGACTCTTGGCTTTAACCACAATAGCGGTATAACATGGAATAAGATTTTTTGGAATGATATTTTTATCATTCCAAAATACAGACCCTAATTATTGCTCTCACGCTATTTAGCTTTTTCTATTACGTAGGGACTGACGAGCAGTCTGATCACCTGATATATATTGATTGACGTCAATTTTATTCGAAACATATATATATATATATATATATATATATATATATATATAGATTCGCACCTATTTTATCCGAAAGAGCTTCTCTAATCGATCCATATTGGCTGCAACGCAGCATGACAATTCCTCTTCAATGCTATTTAACGTTAGGTTAGGAGTTGTATATATCCTAACCATAAATTAGACTTGTTAATCTATAACTTAAAGCGGTAGTGTCTCTCGCGTCTACAAATCGGACCGAACGACATCTCAAAAGTTAAAACCGTGCAGACTATAGCAAGGAACATAGAAATCTCCGTACATACGCTCCAAAAGCGTTACCGATCTCTACACGCAGTCAGGTAAAAATTAAACTACATGAGGTATGAAGTGTTTACAAGGCAATCTTCGCACAGTAAACCTAATTACGTATTTCGTACAATAATGCATACACAAGAAAAGATATCAGATGTTAGTAGGTAGTATTCCACAAAAAGAAAGAGCCAAGTAATTTTGTAAGTGGTGGTAGATGTTACGAGGGAACAAAGAATTTTCCCTCCCCATCTTCCGAGTTCCGACGTCTCCACAGATAAGCCCTCCCCCTCTAAACGCCGTTAGCACCCAGAGTCGCGTTGTTACGGACGTCGAATTAGAAATTGGACAATATCTTTGAAATAAATCATATTAGTTTACTTTCATTTATTACTGCTCATTTTATTTATTTTTACTTCTGCTATTACACTTCGTATACAACGATATCGAGTTTTCAAATCCACTACATAGGTACATCATCTTCGGCCTACATACGCCACTTCCAGTGAACGCTGGTTATGCTATTCGTGTCCAACTTAAGACGGCTGGCAGCTAACAAGCGACGATTATCATCCCATTTTTTTGATGGCTACCACTAATACTCATAATATGCTTACAACACTTGTATATATTGTATAACTTGACAAGGAATTGAACTTTTAATTTTACAATTTGGTGAAAATAAAATGGCTAAAAATATTCAAAATCGAAGATAACAGGATATAAAAAAAGCCCTCATAAAACAACTGACAATGTTCACATTTAAAAAATACTTTCACAATAATATAAAAATCTGAAGGGCTTGTTATTTTTATCCCTCAGAGTTGGTGAATGTGGAATTAAGAGAGGCATTTCCATGGGCCAAACAGAAATTCCAGCCTCCCAAGCGGGCGAGCCAAGGGTGCCGCCGCTCTGAATTATTCATACCCCTGTACCTAGCCGACTCGTCGTAATGTTCGACGACAGCGACGGATTTCATCCGAGAAACTAGCCCACAAATTCATAGGCACAACTCGAGCGTTTTTGGACTGCGAAGGTCTTATTTATATAACTGTAAATGTTACATTCTAAACGTATCAACCGTAAAATACGCAAACGTGTTGTAATAATTTCAAAATGGTTCTCTCTACGTGATTTCTATTACGCATTGAAAATCTTTTTCTGAGCTTTGTCGTCATGTCTCAGATATAGAAGTAGATCATAGAAAATTTGAGTTGTAATGTTGCCGTTGATTATTTTCTAATGGCACTTGATGAATAAATACGATTTTTTTACAATTTCTATTATTTACCAATTAATATATACGACGGGTTTCGATTTCTCATCATCAGGTATGTGATTCAAAGTGGATACTACCCACTGCGGGGTGTTGTGCCACAGCCAAGATATATTTTAGTTGGCATAATCATCAAGACTTCAATTTTTACAGAGCTCTAGACAACAAGATCACATATCTTGGTTTAAATATTTTCGAGGGAATATGTATTGAACGTCGACGTTTACACTGAAGTAATTTCTGATCCAATGAAAGGACCACGTAAGTTACGAAACATTTAGCGAACCTTTAAAATTACATATTCTAGCACACCCACGACTAGCCAAGGTACTGAGGACTACTCATACAAGCTGGTTTATCTACTGGACTTACGAGTTGTGGATGTACTGGCACACCTCTGCCTACCTCTTCGGGGATAACAGGCGTGAAGGTACTTTTTTTCTTTTTTTTTATCATTATTACAAACGAATCTAATTTAAGCGATAGAACTTAATTTTTGAACAATTTTATCACAGACCTTGTATACATTAAAATAATAACAATTATAATAAACTTTAATCAGTTCCTTCCTTTTTGGTTTTTTTATTAGTGTAGTTAGAAGTGGTACCTGTTACACGAGGTCGTTTTTTTACAAAATTTTTAACATTGCAGAATATTGTACATATTCGTACGTTGAACAATAAAAATTGGACTATTTGTACAATATATTTTATACAGTACATATAGATATCCGCGTTACTACGGTCCTATAAGTCCTTGCATCATGGTATATAGCCTATATATAGCCTTCCTCGGTAAATGGACTATTCAACACTGTTACTTTCAGCACTTCAGTTACTGAAATCAGAGCGTTCAAACAAACAAACTCTTCAGTTTTATATTATTAGTAAAGATATCGCTAACTTTATTAAATGTAAAATGAGGTTAAAATATTATCACAATTAAGAAAAAAACAATTTTACACCAAACAAAGGAAACGCTATATAGGTTAAGCTAGTTTAACAAAGAAAAAAAATAACGAGCTATACTCATCTAGAAGAACATTAAAGTTTATGCACAAGTAATTCCACTTTCCGGCGATTTAGTTCGTGTAGACGCAATTTAATTCGAGGCTCAGGTTAACAAACTTAACAAATGGTACAACGGCGTCGGAATATTTTAACATCAAAGTAAATAGCAACGGCACAGGCCAACAGACTACGAACCAAAAGGAAAGAAAACAAGCCGTCGATTGTTTCGTTCTTTTTCTTTTTTTCCGTGGCAGGATCAGCAATGCAGTCGGAACTGAGAACCGGTATAGGAGCGGGCCGGGGGACTCATGCCATCGACCAAAAAGTAGTGACTCCAACTTATTTCTGTTTAATCACTTTTATTACCACTACCATGTTGATATTGCAAAAATATATAGAAAAAGAGAAACCGCACGCCTCATTTGGTCCCTGGCGCAGTTAAATGTAGGCGGCGCTAAAGTCGACTTAATATCAGATGATTTGAAGGTCATTTGCCGCGTTGTATATTATATGTACTTCACTAGCTGTCCCGCGCGGCATCGCCTTTTACAAATAAATTATGCCTATGTTATTTTCTGATAATGTAGCTTTCTATTAGTGAAAAAATGTTTAGAATTGCTCCGGTCATTTTGGATCCTATTCGTAACAAACCAAAACACATTTCCTCTCTAATGTTAGAACTCTATGTTATGGGTAGATTAATATATCTGGGCTGTATATTTTTACGCAAAATATATAGATACTGATTTGATTTGACAATATTAAAAGTAAAGTTTAGTTGGTGAACTAGTTTCCTTGAAATGATAGCGAGCCCATGGGCCGTCCCAAACCGTTCGAAAATACACGTAAAAAAATTGTATTATTCAGGGGACGTTTCCAAATTTTAATTAGTGTCGGACCATAATTTTCAGTAGCTAAAAGCGAGAGTAAAAAGTAATCCAAAAATAGCATAAAATCTCTGTAAGTTCGGAGTTACAGTGGGATTATGCAGAAAGACAAAAAAGCGGTAACTATACTCAAATTAGTTATGGGTGTAAATCCTTTATTGATATGGAACAAATGTGCACGGATGATACACAGTGTACGTCTATAAATTATACCCACCAACAAAGGCCAGAGGATAAGTTGTGTGGCGTGTGTGGGGCTGCAAGTGGGGTCAACGACCCGCACCCCGTCCCGCAGTGGGGCACAGATACAGGACGTGAGTCACGGGCTACCAGCTGCTACCCACAAAAAGTGGCGCGTGCTGAAACACCCCTGCCAATATGTGTAATTAATTAATTACTAATATACTTCTTGGTACATACAAAAGGGCCTGTTATATTCCACATCAATAAAATGTGTTTTACGATGGGCCTACACTGTAGCTAGCCTTGTCCTTTAGTGAGCTGTGAACCTGTCTTACGGATTACTAGAATAACTCTATCAGCATAATCACCACTTAGAACAGCCACTGCTCGACAGTGGCTGTTCTTCTTCTGTTCTAGTCCGAATACAAGTCGCTACCAACTTGGACCTACTTCTCACTTGATCTCCATGCTTAAGACTAAACATGTGTTGATTCCGTTCAACAAATTTGTTTGGAAAAACCAGAATAAAGTTTGTAAAGACATCAGTGCTTTATCTCCTACCATTTCGAAGTCCATAAATTTGATTTTATACACGTATAGACCATTAACTTCCACCACAAGCACATCTGTGGTTATCCAACTAATGTTATAAATGCAAACTTTTTAAGTATAGATAGGTCTTTGTTACCCTTTTACGTAAGACTACTGCACAGACTTTTATGAAATATTAAAATACTATGGCGTATTCATCAGAATAGCACATAGGCTATAGAAATAATAACTATGTACATTTTGTCTGTAGTCAGGTCCACTCAGACGAAGGCGTGGATAACAGCTAGTAGTGTCATAAATGAAATGTACTAACCGAATTTGCTAAACTTTCACGCACCAAAGAAAAAATTCAATAATATTCAAAAACCCCTTAAAAACAACGGACAGTAACCGGGTTAATAACAACGTATCCAGCCAGATGAGAGACGCTAGTCTGAGGCAGATAAAAAGGTTATCATAATACGTATTCAGTATCACTCGCATTCGGATGGGCATTAATATTCGTGTATGTAAAATGTCGGCACGATTGTGTAGGGAGTGAAAGCGGCAACATATGCCGACCTCATTCCTTTTCAAATCGTGGATCTGCCATATGGCGCACGCGGCTGATTCAACAGTAGGTCACCTATCAAACTGCACCCTCTATAAAATACTGTGGCGGGCGTATTCAGCTGCACATCGTGACGTCTCCGGTTGAAGCCCGTATTGGACGAATGTTTTCTTGGGATTTATCAATTTACAACAACAGTAGGGTCAGAAAGTTGTCGGTGTTACCCCGTGCACTGGTTACACCTGATTTGTCACCGAACAAGGAATAAGACTAACGTCTGCGCATATATACACTGATGCATAATGTGTCCTGGGTTGGCCGAAGTCTACAAAGATCGTCCGCCGTACCTGAATTTCGGCTAGGAACACCATTTTTACTATTAAAATGTCGTCAGCACGTTTTACAACGTCACTCAGATGCTGTGCTCGGCTCGTATCGTAACCGACCTTCACCTAGAGCTGGCCGTCGCTCCCTCGCTCGTCCGACAACTATATTTATAGTCTGCGACTGTATTAAATAGTTCATGGTACAACTCGCTAGTGTTAATGTCATTACAGGCTTTCACAGACCACAACGCACACTAGTACTTGCTAGTGACTTCGAACGCGTGTAAGTTTGTAGCTTAGATTGTAAGAGGTTTTTTTATTAGCATAAAAATTGATAGTGTATAGCTTTCCTCCTGAAGTGTAGACAAACTGAACAATAAAATACACTTAGCCTTAAAGGACTGGAGTCAAATTTGACACAACAAAAAATCTTTTAATAGTGACTGCCATTTGAAACTTATAGTGGCGACTGTTACATCACGTCATTGTATTTATGTAACATTTACCTACGGAAACCAATTATAGGATTAGAAAGGGTATTGTTCAGGTCATGGCTTATCCATGTTACATTTTAGCAACCCATCGAGTTAGTCATAGATAGTAACGTGTAAACAAACCATCATAAAATGTGAAATCAGTCATTTATATTGTTTTGGCTTTATGAATTTATGCAGTGAATTAAGCAACAAGTGATTTGTTGGAAATTTGAACACTTTAAAATAAAAATAATTTTGATTATTCCACATGATTTGCTACAACTAATTTTTTGCTTAATTCTACATTCGCAGCACCAACCATTTCTCTTTAGGCATTGCGCTAAGCACCAACCAGATGGTTTCTGTTGTTCATTAGATGTTCAATGTAAAACAATAATCCGTTCGCTTGCAGTGAGTCATATCGTTAACTAAAACTTCAAAGGCGGAAACCAGCTCGGCAGTGACGTAATAATAGGTATTGTAGTTAAAGCAAGAGCGACGTGAGAACCGAAGCTTCAAGGAGAAGGCGAACGTTAGCGGTGGGTACTCGTAACGTGCTGCCAGGAAAAACGGATTGTTGTCTCAAGACGTCAATAACCTCGGCGGTACGGATCGTGGAGGTTGCAATAAATACGACAACTCGGCGCTGGCCTGGTCAAGAGCCTTTCAAGGCCGGGAGCCGAGGCGGGGAGCGGTCCATGTCTGCGACCAAGCCTCTTGCTTTTATCTTGCTTTTACAACCTGCATGGCAGAATAACATGCGGCGAGAGCCACCGATAAATATATACCTGAATTCTTTAGGTGTTATTAATCGCCGTAGGGCTATAAAGTCGAATATAGTACCATCGATGTGCATGGTTAGTTTTATAACTTTGTCAAGGTCGCGCCTAATAGCTTTGTACTTCAGACCTCATATTTAACTAGAAACTGAAACTACCTCCGCGAAATCCTTGGAAGTAATTACTATACTTATTTCCTCGACCATTTCTGATTATAATAACCACTACAATTAAAACATCCACCTGTGTTATTCACTATCACTGCTCAAACACGACTCGGCAGGTGAGCGTTGAAAAGAGACGGACACATGTCACCGAGGATTCAACAAAGGGTGTAAACTTTAATACGCGAACTCACCGCAAGTCGAGGAATCGCGCGGTCTTTGTTCTCCGTTCGCAGGACATTGTGATTTAAATCCAATGAGACACTTCACCAAAGTGTGAACACCATCGCGGCTTGCGGGTTGCGTCCGCGCACAAGACACTACCAGCGTCGGCGAGCGAGCGCGCGCACTGAACGGCGCGCAGAATGCCGACCAGCGTGCGTGCGGCGCGGCCAAGCGCGTTCCAGCTCACTCCTACTACCTGCGACCGCTTCCGTGGGCAGCGGAGGTGCGCATCGGCGCACGCACCGCACGTACGCGAGGTTTCTGTGACGTCATGTAACATCGCAGATGTTAGAAATATGTGCAGCGCCCAACAGCTGATTAATAGGGATTTCAAATGTATATAGTGCTAGCTTTGCCCTGCGGTTCTAGCCGCATGAAATATTTTATGGTGTTTTACCAATTGCAGACTAGTCGAAGGTCTACTTATGATTAGCCTCATTTTATTTGCGCATAGGATGTCCCGCATTATTAGAGATTTGTGTCGTCATAACATGCGACTTATGCATAAATTGGCAATTCAATGGCATTTCGCTGTTTCCAAATAACGCTGATTCTCGAATACACTAAAGGCAATCTCGTTTTCGTGAAACTAATCTCGTTCAAAAGTGAACCAGATCTCAAGGGGTTACGAGATTGCAGATCCGCGTTTTAATGATAACACTTCCGGTTTCTGCTATTAGTACTTCCAAAGAGACTTGACAACTAGGATATATTATTATGGGAAACAAATGTAGAATTGTTCATAAATAAGTCTAACTCCATCACTGGCGCCCAGTAGAAGACTGATCTGTCCCAGTGTAGACAGTATTTTCACTATTGTGCTGTATTTCACTACTGTAACATATTTAACAAGCCTCTCTGAAACGTACTTTGTAGGTATTATTATCGTTTATGATAATGAAGATAAGAAATCTTTCATGAGTGAATTTTAACTTGGAAAAGCTCTTGCAGAAATTATCTTAAATTTACATAAGATTTATTGTTTGTTAAAACATGAATCGTTTTTGAAAGTCCGCCCAACTTTCACCGGAGCACCGACATTAATTAATTAACAAACAAATGTATGATATCATGCAAAAGTCAATTGTAAGGTTCTCGGTTCGATTCTCAGTGCATATTCTTTGCTGCATACCACTGCATGTTTTAAAGTTGAAACGTTGCATTACAGCTTTCTTTTTATATCCAATCTAGACTTAAAACGTGAGTTTGACAGTCAATACGGCTTAGTTAAGCAATGTGACGACGCCAGCGGGATGGGTGGCCGTAGTCCTACTAATATTATAAATGAGAAAGTTTGAATGTATGTTTAGCCACGTCTACAGAACTAATTTAGTTTTACAGATACATATTACAATCTAAATATCATAAAATACTTTTTATCCCGAAAAATTATTCACTTGGGATAGATTTTGATGGACTCTACTAAAATCTTCACTAGCTATATTATTCACTATCGTTAGACTGTCTCAACACCAATAGGGAAACTTCTAAATTCCACTGTTAAGGCTTCGATGTCTATAAGTCTACAGCTGTGTGCTGGCTCCGTCTATGTGTACAACATCATTGTCTAACCAGCAGTCACCATCCTGGCATCTGTAGCCTCGAATCTCCTATATCAAAAGCAGGCAAGACCTTTTTGCAGGGCAAACTTCGCGTTCTGTTGATGTCTATGGGTGGCAGTAGTCACTTACCTGCTCGTTTGCAAATTATCGTACATAAAAAAAACGTGAAAACATCATACTTAAGCATCATATATTTAGATTCCTTACGACAGCAAGGTCTACTCAGGCGCACTGTACCCGACGTTGGGGCTGTTATAAGAAATTGAAAATTATAAAAAATATATTCCAATTTCATTTTCTCGCCAACCCCTTAACTAAGCTAACTCGTTTCATTTTCTCTCCAACCCCGTAAACAACCCTTAAACCCAGGAGCTCACGATCCGACATTAAGAGACCAGTAAGTAGGCGGATATGGACATCAGACGACAATACTTACGTCATACTAACGCATGATACAGACGTAGGCGAACTGGACGTACCTGTGAGAAGAGAATCAATCGTTACTTTGCGGAGTCCCATACATATAATAATTAGCCCGAAAGGCTTATAAAAGTAACTCACGGAACGAATAGTAGTTACTAATATTGTAACAATTATGTTTTGAAACTTAAATATTTTATAAAAAAGTATATCTGTCATCTTTGACTGTAAGGCTTAATGTGCTCTATGTTGAAGAAATGTCGCTTTTTTTCCTTTTGGCGATGGCGGGGATGGATATAATTGCGATGGCTGACGCTATCTGCCATGGCCAAACTATAATTAAATAGTTTTTTCTCTTCAGCCAGGAACATGCTTATTCGTGTCACAACACACGAATTAATATTTCATTAAAAGGGTGAGTTCATGATTTCTTGCCGACGCTTGATTTAAGTTGGCTCATGAAGCCAAGAGAATGTTAATCTTACTGGTTGTGTATTCCTTTTCAGAGCTCTACTCCTTTTCATTTTTATTTTTCTTTTTATTAGACACTATATTATTCAAATATATAGAATGTAAGGAATGAAGGACAATCAATACAATGAAGGAAAACACACATTAAATATATATATAAAGGACCATCCCAGTTGCAGCCGGGAGTCTCGGACAGCTACCAGATAGGACTTCATACCCTCACCTTTTTACTAACCAATATAAAAGACTGCATTAATTCCATTGTTGTGCTTGTACTATTTTAAGTTTGTTCATGATTCCTTTACCCCCAGAAGTCATTTTATTTTAGTGTAAACTGTACCAATATATTCTAATATTCACACTGCCTATAGATATTAGTATATTAGATGTATACAACAATTTTTAACATAGACAAATGTGAACTGTAGGTGTGCTCCAGTCGTGCGTTCGAGCTGACTGCGGCACACAGATATTTTTTATTAATTAACTAGCGACCCTGTCTAGATACCTAACTAGTGAATAATAGTGCACAAATAATATACTAAAATCTTCCGGGAATCCCTCCATTAATAAGTTAAAAAAAATCGAGCACACACATACACACTTACGTGTGCTTAAATTGTATCCTTTGTCGTTTTAGTTCTAACCAGTCGCAGACATGTCTCAGTTTCCGCAGCTCTGAAGTCCAGACGAGAAACTTTTATGTGTAGCGCCAACTTCGATACTCGTGCTTGTACCAACACCACCCAACAGCCAAATACAACAGAAATCTATAAAATTGTCTCTTTGTCTCACAAGCGCACTGTACTCGTATATACCTTTAGGAGCCGCTCAAGCGCTACAACTGAACTTTGTTTTATGTGACTATTTAGTCAGTACCGGTGTGTTTGTATGAAGTGAGTTATGAACGTGGAGGAGGCCACGCAGATATGCGAGGATCGTGATATGTGGTCATTACGGAAATGGTGTGATCAAGTCTGTGTGTGTGTGTGTGTGTTTGTCTCTGTGCAAAATGTTGCGATTTTTCTATGTAAGATGTTGATTTTGTTGTTGTTGTTGATAAATCTGTTTTTATAACATCGACGGTCAAACGAGCATCGAAGCAATTTGGCACTACCGACGATTATTAACATCCGCATATCCATTGCCCTTCATCATCCCATCCTCCAATGGGCCACCGACTACTCACGAACATTTCGGCGGTATCAAGTGAGCGAGGGGTGCCTCGGCGTGGCATCTTACTTTCTCTAACAACAGGAGTCGACAGTTAATGCGACGATCAATAACTACAGACGCCCAGAGGGGCCATAATATTTGGTATAATAGCACATGTCTAATGAATACAACACACTCGCACGCACGCTCACGCGCACTTGCACACGCACACGAAAACACGCACGCACGCACGTCCCTCCTCCACCCACCAGTGGGCCAATTGCTACCCACAAACCGCACGAAACGCGACACCCAAGACGTCACTTTATGGCGGTATCACGGTACAACGAGGAACTACAAGTAGAATATGGTAATATGGGAAACATTTTATACGTTTTTCATATAACGAATAACTGTCTACAGTGAATTTGCAATTGTAATTCCAGTACTTACAATATTATACAACTGCTGTATTTCTACATTATAAAGTGAGAAGATGTACCATGCTATAAAAGCATATGTTTATGCACAACTCAACCGCTTTAACATTTGCAGAGAGATGAACATTACTTCACTTGTTTGTACAGTAACCAGGTAATCTATACTAATACTACGAAGTTTGTTTGTTTGTTTGAACGCGCTAATCTCAGGCACTAAGGTCCGATTAGCAAAATTCTTTGGATGTTGGATAGCCCATTTACCGAGGAAAACTGTAAGCTTTCTACTAGTACAAGGCTACTATCAGACGGTATAATGAATGGGAGCCATGCGCGTTGCATGGGTTTCTACTAGTGGAGATATAAATACAGGAATAATTGGAGTAAGCAACTGCCTGACGAAGATACTGTGGAGTTTTTGGATGTGTTAGGGTCACCGTCTCCCGCTTTCACTGGGGAGGGAAAGTGGAATTACTTACTACTTCTCCTATTTTCTCCGTATTAAATCCGTCGCGGGTATCAAAACAGATTTAGCTTTTGCGTCGAGCTCACTGAGAATATATCAAAAGGCGGGAACGAGTAGTGGGCCAAGCCCCATAGAAAGTGTGTTTTGGTCTAGTCGCGAGTCCTCGCACAAGGCCACAAATATATTTACCATGGATCTGTCCGTGATACATCATCATCATCATCAGCCAACGATCGCTGCTGGACGTAGACCTATCCAATTGCACGTGACAGAGTACCTTGACTAAGTGTCCTTTGTTTTATCGCCTTTCTTCTGTTGCGGATAATGACACACCTTGAAAGGTATGGGTCCTAAAAACTTCAATACCTTAATAACTAAGCTTAAACAGATATGTACACGAAAACTAGTGCAATTTATGTCAAACTAAACCACTTGTACATAAGAGATCGTTTGTTTTAAAATAGCTAACTCCTACATCCATAAATGGCATTTGAAGTCTATCGTATGATTCGTCGGGTTCCGGGTGACATGTGAAATCATAAAAAATCATGTCAAGCGCAGAAATGTTCCCGCCGTAAATACATTTATTAGCAGGACGCGACAATTTCAAATAGGTCGTAAAAAATCGAGGACAGTTTTGAAATTCAAACGTACCTTTTTTTACTTATAAATCTTTTAATGAATTCTTAATTCTCATAAGGAATTATTATCCAGCATCTCATACATAAAACCTTTCTATCGCAAGTACTTTCTGAGTGGCCTGGTAAAGTAAATAATTAAGTATGTAAAATAAGTGGAGCATACTTAAGAAACGATTTGAGGCTCAGGCTACGAAAAAATAATTGAGAGGTGTCACACCCGGATGGAACGAAGTTGATGGAATTAGATAAGTGGAGATTTATACAGACAACAAAATCTTTATTTACCGATTTCCATTAGCAGTATCCGGAACTAATGCAGAAACACTATAAGGACTGTTATGTACAAAAAACCAGCACAAACTGAACCAAACCAAAATAATCGTCGCGACACTATACTGTTCGGAGCAAAATAGAAAAGCGAAACGAAAACTTAGTTCCAAAAAGACGAGAAAAATCCATAGTATCATTTATTATAAAGATCAAAACTAAACCACATACTCATTGGTCTCGCTCGTTTAGACAATACCGAACCCCTTTTAAATATATTCCAGCTTTTATCTGCTCCGTGAAATTGTAGAAAGCTCCTTTGTCCGAATGTTTTATTCCCTTCATCTCATTGTTTGTTCTTTAAAAACTTTTCATGCTCATTTGCATGAGTCACAAAAGCCAGCCGTCCCGTCACAGTAGCTTGGCTATGTAAATGGCGCGTAATAGTAGAAGTATACCGAACATTTCCCGGCTACTTTTTAGTCTCTGATCTCAATACTACTTGTATATGGACAGTTGATAGGAGGATTAGGAAAGAACTTCTAGAATAATCATAATATTAAGCGCCTGAGTCGTTGAAAGAGCTAAATTGAAAGTTTGCAGCCGAGCACTAAACTTTAGAACATTATGGCGCATGTGCTTTAAACTTTATGTAAGTTCTTGCGCCAGTAACGCCAGCACTGATGATTGTTTCAAATGGCGCCAGTGGCGAAATACAACATCTCTGATGTTGTATTTCGCCACTGGATATCTGTATCCATATATAGTATGGAGATCAGTGTTTCTAGTTATTCCGTTCCGCGCGACGGGTATGAAACAAGGCGAATTTCTCCCCGGATCACCTCCTTTTTCCCTCGCCTAGGTATCGTTGAGCGCCCGCCGTTGTTGGTGTAATTTACTTTATTATACACGAGTTGGCCGCTGGGCGTCAATTCTTGTTCTCCGAAGTAGCAAATCTTTGCTAAGCTGTATCCAAATAAATGAAACGTGCTCGAGATAATTTATATTGAATTTATGTTAAGTCGAGTACGTTAAGATCTTTTTTCACTGTATGTTCATTCGCTAAGACGTTCTTTATCCTTGAGATATAATTCCTTTACATGTAACATGCAAAGGTTTTTGCTGATTGAAGAGAGATTAAGGAACCAGTAGGCAATTAGATTAGAAAACATCCTGGATCTGAAAGTCTTAAAAATTTGACAGTGCAAGTGAAGATAATAGGTAAATACTCATGCTTTTTGAAGTCTGCCGTTTAAATACATTAACGAATAGCGTTTTATCGTGTTACCAATCACAAATAGAAGCTTACAACTGTTGAAGTGAGGATGATCGTATCGTAGTCTTATAAAAATTAAACCTGTGTCCGATTGTCTAGGATTGATGAAATAAACGCGTTGAGCATTTTTCGGGTGAACAAAAATCATGGAACTCGACACATCTTCACGTTAGGCTGTTCGTCACCGAGAGTAATTATAAATTAGTTTAATGCCATGCTTCTACTTGCGCCACGATAGGTTCTTATTAGTGCGATACAATTTTATGTTTTCAATTCGACATCGGCCATCCATAAAAACAGACATAGACTGCCTCTGATTTTTTTTCTTGAGCCTTTACTTGCAATGTGTCGTAACTATTGCTAGCAAATACTCTTTATACTTTTCAATGAAGTGCCCAGTTATAACAGCTCCGGAGCGTCTCATTATACGAGGGTGGATCTAAAAGTTCTAAGCCCGACCAAGAAAATGAAAGTAGATATCTAGTTCAACACACTT
>JAFELO010001431.1:177717-188101 GCA_017140195.1 Eumaeus atala
GACGATCTCCGTGCAGCAGCCGGTCCGGGATGGATTGCAAATAGTGCTCCCTGACAAGTCTTTCAAATGTGATAAGATTTCGGGCTTGTCTTGTTTCATCTGTCAAGTCAAACGCGTTCAATAAAATACAAAACAAAAATGTATTTATTACTCATGCTAACATTCAATTGAAAGGAATGGACCCATTAAAAAGGTACAAACTAAAAAAGTGAGATTGTTCCCCGTAAAACTCCCGAAAAGAGTTAATTTTTATCTGCCCTCGGACAGTATTCTCCAAGGTCTTACCCGTCTACGGCTAACTAAAACTTATTAATATACAGGTTGTACGACTAAAACATTGGACGTCTCCTTTTCCGTTAATATAACGTGATAGATATAAAATCAGATGTACTTGCTACCTACATAACATGGTTTGTAGAAATCTGCAAAAGCCGACCCGAATAAAGGCATTAAATATTTTGTCCAGCACTGGATGAAAATTAATAATACTAAATGACCAAGATCGAATGGGCGGACATGAGAAAAACTTTATCCATTCTTTAGACCGGGCATGTCGTTTCACATGACATGCCTATTTGTCATCGATCGCTGAATCGACTTATTCATTCCTCGCATAACAACTCGACTTCCATTCCGTGCGAGGCTCTACAAAATCCAAATACATATTCAATGTATTTGACTTGTATAATAATTGGTAGACGGCCATGTATGTCTTCCTTGCAGGAAACTTCTAGTGGAATTGTTACGTCACGTGTTTAACGTGAACCTCTACTGAAAACATTGTCGTTACGCTTTAATTGGATTAAAATCCATGTATCTGAAGGAAAGTTTTAATTCTTGTGGTTTCAATATATTTTTTATAGCTTAAGGGAGCAAAGGAACATTCTTTGGGATTTAACGAGCAACGCCCATAAATATCCCAAAAAGTAAACGACATAATGCAGATGTCATGGATTTCTTTGCTTATTCTCCATCTGAAATTACTTAGGCTATCCGAACTTTTACCAATCGCACTAGACTCGACGCCATAGATGACTTCACGCAAATAATGAGACCTCCCCGGTCCTGTTCAGTAGCAATACTATGACCAAAAACCTTCTTAATGTGTACTGTTACAATGAGAAATAAAGATGTATGGTGCTACAGATTACCAATAAGTAGACCCCATAGCTAATCAGCGGTACAACATGCACGCAAACCCGCAATTAAGTAATGGGCATTCGGCAGCGCAGAAAACGCGGAGAATGGAGAAAATTGCGCTTTTCAGCGAAACGAGATCTCGCTTATAAATTCCACTTAGATATTAATACATATTTTGGGAGTGAGTGGGTCCTTGATGTTATCTATAGGCAGTCGCAAAAACCACATCAAGGAGACACAACATTATGACGTCCACTATGTTATCTCCACCAATCCTAAGTGGAAAATCAAAAACTTCTCATAACACTGAAGTTAAAACATCCCTGAAAGACGTTTTTTAATAGTATAGGTGGGGGGGGGGCAAATGAGCAAACAGAGCTTTTTATCGACTACTGACGCCCACGAATATAACCCACAACGCCCACGAACCGCACGAAATGCGCCCTACATCGAAGACGTTACTATACACCGGTAACATGTGAGCGGGGAAGTATCTTTTCGGTGGGGCAGGCCCAATTCCGCTGCAAAACCCGCATGGCACTGCCTCTTACAATGAGAACAGAAGTAAGAAGTAGTAAAGAAAAATGAAAGAGATTATTTCTTTTTGAATTTTCTTTACAGATATATCCGCTTGATACCTTTTGGTCATGAGTCTCTGCCTCAAAAGCTGGTGAAGAGAAATCGTAATGTTGGTTAGTATAGGGAAAGAGAGATTCAAAGCTCCCGATAACTGAATGTGGACACTGTACAGGCTGTATAACGCACGTACGCGTGTTATCAGGGCGCGCATTCCTCAACTCCTAGTGTGTATGTACATGCAATGAACATAAACGAGTATGCCTAAGTCAACCTATGCACTGGCCAAACTCGGGATGTTTTATTCTGCCTATGCAATAATTGTAACCCTTGTTATTTCTTCCATTTTAATCGTTAAAAAATAATTGATATAATAAGAGAATGTGTTCCTCTTCCAATCGCGCCATTTTAATTGATTATTGCATTTAAAATTTCATTGAAACGTCGATGTTTTTAATTTACTGCATCGAATAAAATAAAATGAACATTTTTAAATAAACAAGGCTCGCGATTACCGATCCAATTATGTCAGCACACGTTCATTCAGTCGATCAGCCATACCGTATATTCCCGATAAATCAAAACACGAAATATATTTAAGTTAATTCTGATAAAAAAGACGGATCATGAAAATCAGTCTTTTTAATATCAGTAGTTTTATTGTAATGTCTAACATTCGCGTAAAATCAATCAGTCTTTATTCCGTCCACTGATAGTCAAAAGGTTTCTGCGAAACGTTAAGCTATAAACTCACCGACACCTCGCCAATGGCGAAACCGCTAATACTCGCAGTAGTTTTAGTGGGTATTTGGCACTACAATGTACCGCGAACTCCACACACCACTGATTGTTGTTCCGGGACTCCTCGCCAAGGGCTGCACTAATGGCACTCGCGGTGGTATATATGGATATTCGGCACTAATAAGTGCCGCGAGTCCCACACACCACTGGACCCCACTCAGAACCGGTGAAGGTGCGTAAATGCGTTTCACCGCGTCAGTAAAAAAAAAATGCCCTGGGGCCGGTGATGGCGAGTATGCGTTTCCCCGCGACACCAAAAAAGGGAGTATATTATTGCATCTTATATATTATAAAATTCTCGTGACACAAGATTAGTTATCTACTTTTAGGTAGACTGCATAGAAGGAGGTAGCGCCATGCATGGTGCATGACACTACATCCTCCTATGCAACGGAATTGGGTCGGTTCGACCGGGAAGTAGCTCTCGCTCACTTGATACCGGCGTAAAATGACAGCGTCGCTGTCGCGGTTCGTGTGGTTTGTGAGTGGCCGGTGGCCCGTTGAGAGGAGGGGGCGGGAGGATAGACGGGCTACGCATCTGCGTAACAATCATGCGAATGTCCATGGGCATCGGTAGTAGTCAAAATTTCTCGTTTGCCCTCTTTCGCTATAAAAACTCCTCCAATTGTATATGCATACTCAGTGGGAATGAGAGTCGGCTACGATCTATTTGTCATAGCTGACAAGGGTTGTTACAATGACAACAAATTACACTTATGACAGAACAACGTCTGTCGGGACCGCGAGTGTTACTACAACATACTTATAGATATGTACGTTTTTTGTAATATAATAAGGCGGCAAGCGAGCAGTCGTAGCCTTTTGATGACCACCTACGCGCATGGACATTCGCATGATTGTTACGCAGGTGCGTTGCCCACCTATCATTCTCAAACTATCATCACTCACAAAACGCACGAAACGCGACAGCCGCAGTATCACTTTACGCCGGCATCAAGTGAGCAAGAGGTACTTCCCCGGTTGTGCCTGCCCAATTCCGTTAAATAGGAGGATGTCGTGTCATGCATGGCACTACCTCCTCCTATGCAGCATGGCACTGCCTCTTCCTGAAATGAGGTCTTCCTGTAAGGATCGTGTTGTGTGGCGCTGCGTTTATACTGCTCACCCCCCCTAGTGAACTTGTGCGAATATGTGTTGTTGTTAAATACGTGTGATACGAAGTGCCCATAAATGCATTTATGCTACATGTAACGGTACTATAAAAAAAACGATTGTACAATCATGCTACAACATAAACAAGTTCTATAGATGTGTGGACATCAATATAGCGCACGTGAACAACCATGTCAACAAGTCAACATGAATATATGGGTAACTGTTCAATAAAACCAATAATCATCTTTTATCCAACTGCATCACAAGGAGAGCCATATTCTTCGACTGTATTTATGTACATTAAAAGCTTTTATTTAACTTGCAATGTATGTATGTTTTTTCAGGTGAAATCTTTGAACTCGATTTAGGTATCTACAACCAGCAGTGCTGAAATTTTGTATAAAACAGCGTTTTTGCTTTTAATTAATTATATGTCGATTTCCATGTTCCCTGTTACACCGTGTCATTATACTCGTCTCGATAACGTGAGTGACACTGGGTGCATAAACATGTATTTAAGTAGTCGTGTGTTATTGTTTATTTTGGTTACTGTTATTGGCGGACCGGGTCCTTTGCCACAGTGGAAAGAATGTTCGTAGACATGGATTTACAAAAATACAAGATACACGATTTCATACTGAACAGTCTCTGTAAAGCATCCGTGATTGTGTACAAACATATTTTTTTGCAAAACGCTGACAGTGTATTTTGGTACATTTGTAAATGGACGTACGTAAAGCACAAATAAGAAGGAAAAAGAAATGCAAACTATTCTGAAAAGCTGTGCGTACTTCTATCGTCAGCGGTAACCACTTAGGACCGTGTTTGAGAAAAACATAATTAACCAAATATCATAATCATATATCAAACTTTGTAAGAAGTAGTGCCATGCTGCACCGGAGGAGGTAGTGCCATGCATGGTGCATGACACCACATCCTCCTGTGCAACGGAATTGGGCCGGCACGACTGAAGAGGCTACCTACCTTTCGCTCACCTGTCACCGCCGTAAAGCGACAGTGTCGCTGTCGCGTTTCGTGCGGTTTGTGAGTAGCCGGCGGCCCATTGGGGGGAGGTGAAAAGGAGGGCAACACATCGGCATAATCATGCTGATGTCCGTGGGCGTCGGTACAAAATCCTTGGCGTTACTTATACAAACATTACGGTACAAACGAACGTTTCCTACAGACTGTCGTCGTATTAAAATTCACCAAAATAAAGTAAACAAGCAGGCGGTCAGAGCGGAAGTGGGGTGCGCGTCGAGCGGTACACAAGGAAGAGGAACAAACGTATAAGCGAGGCCATCGAAAAACGGCGCAGACCAGCCGCGCGGCGCGCCGGGTTGCCACGCTCGCTCCGTCTAATATATTCATACATTATATTTGTTATGTAATCGAAATCGGCGAGGACTTCGTACTACATACTTGTAAAAGTTGACGATGAACGCTTTTAATGCAGTACATTTTTGTATCAGCAACCTTAGTCACTGGTTTTTTTTTTCAGGAATAATCCGTAATGGACACCTGCCCGGTTCGAGATAAAAGACCGAGTGTTCCAATTTGCCACTTATTGAGGGAAATACGGAGTGCCCGATAATATCCGTCAGTAGTTAATAGGAGGAAGTTTAGCACTCTCTGGTACTGCTCTCCAGAAAACTGGTGTCACGACAGTTCATGCCATAGATGGATTTCCTAAGTCCATCAGTTGCCGCTCCGTTCGGCAACGACTACCAGAGATCACCTGCCGACATTCTTCTGGGAGCATGATGATTACACCACAGTTTATTTACAATTCATTGAAAAAGTTATAATTTGCATCGATTGAGCTCTTAGAATTTTACCACAGTATACGGTCAGGTCAGTTTTTTTAAGTAAAATTTCTTAATATACGAAGTCACGCGACTTGGGGTGTAAGCTGGTGAATTCGTGACGAGAGCATTATGAAAAGCGTGATCCGGGCGAAGCAAACGAAAGTTTATGTTAGTGAAGATAGAAATAGAGAGAGCTAAGCTAAGTTTTATAGATTAATGTAGGGGCCAGAACGAGCTGCGAGCACACACTTTCTTTTTCTCATAAGTTTGACTTCAGTCGTATACTTTTGACTCTAAAGCATTCGAAATTCATTTTCTACTTTTCTGTGCCGTTTAGAACATAAGATATATGTACAATACAATACTCCGCTCGTAGTCGTGGGCAGAACTATGTACTTACATATTAAGATTAATATTGATTAATTTCATTGTTAGTATATTTGACTAGCTGTCTTAGAAACTAACCATACCTTTGTGTTGAAAGGTTAAGGTTAAGCAATGTACCTACTGATTTTTTCTTCTAAGGTCGGTTAAGGTACGTACATTTTAAAGCGTATACTACTAAAAGGATTTGATTGAGTAACTGATATTTTATTGTGTATGCATCTAGAAGGTAAATAACGTAGTGAGGAATAATGATTACAGCACGAAAAAAACAGTAAAAAAAATAAATCAATAGATATAATATATACCCAACAGGTACAAAACTACAAATATATTTATTTTATTATAGTTGTACCTTCTGGACACATGGTTTGTACCTTCCACAAAAAAACTTTTAAATGTTTACGGAAGACGCCCTAGCTAATACTTCACTCGCGTGTTATGTAAGTGAGAGGCACTTTCCCGGATATTTTACGGTTGTGTGATGTTATTGTTGTACGGTTGAAACCGAATAATGATACATTATCTTAAAAAGCTATTCTGTAGGTATGTGATTATGCCAATTTTCTTAGTAGAAATCTACGCGGCCTCTTGTTTGGAGGCACACAATATTTGTAAGTTCATATTTTTTTTATGTAGCAGAGCCGTAGCGCCGATGATTTAGTGGGAAGCTAAATAGCAAAACAGTCAAAGGGGGATTTGGGCGAGTTTGATCGGCGCCAGATTCATCGCCAACGTACGATGAAGCGCGCTAACGAAGCGTTCTTTTTACTGCTGATGAAAAAATATATCGATTTCCGACAAATATTGTGCCAGCTCTCGTTATATCGAAATAACGCCACATTTGGTTGCAACATTTATGGCACAGATGCAAAATATTTGTAATCGATTTAAAAAAAGTTGGAAGTATTATTTCGATGCTTGTTTTTCTTTTTTTTCGGGACTGAATTTAACCTGTAGAAGCGAAGAGCAGCCTAATACAGTTTCATTGGTCTTTTGATGCATGTAATCTACTATCGTAATAAGGCCAAAATCCACCCCGCAGCAAAAATAAGCACTCGCGCGCGCAGAAATATAATATATGTGTCGAGACACATATATTATATTTCTGCGCAGTCATTTAATACTGGAAACCTACAAATCACACGTCACTTATCTAAATATTTATTACCCCTATTAATTTTAATGCAACTAAGCACACATTTTTATTTGTCACTGCCTTCCGTCTCACCCTTGTGGTGTCACTGAAAATCGGTGCCGGTGAACGTGGATTCTTCGACGAATGCCGAGTGACATCCCTTTCAGTGACTCACATTGCACCACTCTGCATTCATAATATTATGTAGGCACCCAATTGTTTCGTTTTTTATTCCTTCTTTTTCCATTTATAAATAATTTGTATTCTATGTACGTACCGTTGTTTTTTTAGCTGTATTGTGAAGGACTGAATAAATTTATTTCTATTCATTAACGTTTATATTTATAATGTAGGATTCCGAGTGAATGTGTAATTTCTTCTTTTATGATATTGCGCAGACACGCCTGAGCATCCCCGCAAATGGGGCGATTTACAGAGGAATTCATTATGAAACGCCAGAATCAGGAACGCGATAGATAGCGCAGCGCCGTCCTTCACTGCACCACATTAGTGGCACCCTATCATCAGTTAACCACCTTTCCTGACAAAAGCCTAAGTTAGACATAGAATGTAGCATATGTCCTCAATTAAGTTCTCTTCTTTCTACTTCTCTCAGTGAAAGTTCCATCAAGTTTGGATTAGCCGTTCCAAAGACAGACAGTTAATTAAAAAAAAATAGGTATAGGTAATACCTATACCAATTTTAATGTCAGTGTGTCCTTAAAATGACACTGATTTTTGTTTAGATTTGAAAAACAGTTATTTTGAAGTCACTGTGCACATTTCAATTTTATTTATATGTATAGACTTATATTTTTTATAGCTTAAGAACAACAATTCGGATACTACACTTTCAAAGACCTTTCACCAGACGGTAATATTCGTA
Organism: Eumaeus atala; assembly: GCA_017140195.1. Classification (NCBI taxonomy): domain Eukaryota; kingdom Metazoa; phylum Arthropoda; class Insecta; order Lepidoptera; family Lycaenidae; genus Eumaeus; species Eumaeus atala. The sequence continues at coordinate 185,567 of JAFELO010001431.1, forward strand.
GTGACCAGCACCAAGCACGTGTTCATAACTTATGCCGTTCTATTCCAACAAGATAAGGAGTGTAGGAGCTCAACCGCACGTGTCCGGAGAGCGCACACGTGCCACGCTTGCGTCTTGTGTTGCTCTACACTGGTATCCTCATATTGGCTGCCCGACCGCCTCGTGGGCTAGATGCAAGAATGTTCTTTTTGAAAGAGAGGATGGAAGGAGGACAACACATGTGCATAACTGTTATACGGGCGGCGGCCATGGGCGTCGGTAGTCGTTAAAAGATGACGTGAAGATGTGTGTGTGTGATTTTCACAATGTTGACATATCAAGCCTCCTGATAAAGGAAAAATACTTTCTGGCTAGAAGGACCTGATACTGACGGCCTTGCTATCGCTGTTGCCACAACAGTTTAACGGACTAGAACAGATTCCTACCAACAAACCCTTCATTTGTTACATCTAAGAGGTTGGATCGTCAATCACTCAAAACTACAATTGTCACTGATCATTGTCAAATCCACAAAACATCCTCACAACTTTATAAGTTTAAATAAAAACTCTATCCTTATTTTTAATTGTCAACGAGATTACTGGGAAATAGTTTTTAATGCAATTCATGACAAATCTGTAGGCGGACAATCAACAAATCTATGAAACTCCAACTAGACGAGAAAAATGCGATGAAATTGTAAGTTAAATTCGAATCGAAACAAAACATACTCGTGTACAACGTGTCTCAGCTGTGTTTGACTAAACTTACCAGTTGCCACAACTAAATATTAATTTGACACCTATTTCCATTCAAATATACAACCCTAGTGTTTGTGTCTCTGAATGGATACATATCTACACTATCTTTCCAACCACTACGTCGTAACTTCACGTAAATTCCCATCTTACAAACAGAACCTAATGTAACGAAGTAACCCCTAACTTCGTTACATTAGGTTCTGTCCTGGAAAATCAACTACGCATTATGAGAAGCGCGGCGCAACTATAGTTCAGACGTTAATCCGGCGTAAGAATAAACGGTACGGCAGTACAGGGTTACCATCATTACGTTAAAGAAAAAGGATTGTACTTAAAAAAAACCAGGACCATTTGGTAAGAAAATAGAATGCGGCAATACAGTTTGCAATATCAATGAAATTGGTACACATGAAATCCTAACATCTTATATAACTTAGAAGAGATAGTGCTGTACCGAATGCAGCAGAATCAGGACGTCTGCGGCACGGCTGGGGAGTTATTTCTCGCTTAGATGTTTGAGGGACAAATGTGTTGAGGGACAAAGATAACTTTGATAATCCAGTACGTCGCTAAAGCTAAAACATTACAACACTTTAAAGGACAGAACAGTCCCATGACGTTACAAAAACCAGTGAGTATATGTACTAGTACGTTTGGCCGGTTGGCAACTCTAACGTATTACGTACCAGTTGCGGATACCTGCCCCGTGCGCTATGAATTAATTATTATGTGATCCTTTGATACCAGCTAAGCCACACAGTAAATTTGATACAAACTAAACAATAAATAGAAAGTGCCAGACGAACACATCAACCGTTTACACTCTAAGCTTTATGAACGGTAGAGGCGGTTAAAAATTATTTTTGTTATAAGCTATATTTGTACATTTGTACATTTATGTAGTGTACTCTCGCTCGAATGATGTGATTGTTATGTAGTCGCGTTTGGTTCGGTTCGTGAGAGTGAGTTGCGGTTGTGGAGCAAAGAAGATACAATTTTGTGGATGTTCATGGGCGTCTGTAAAAGCCTGATGGCTTCATTGCCCCCTTACCTGTAGTACAACCAAAAATATTTCTAATATTGTGAGACCCATGCAGGAGGTATGGTGTAGATAATTGTAAAAGATCAAAGATATGAGAAGAGGTTGCAACAGTCGCCTTCTAGAGGCAATGCAGTTGATCTGGCGGACGCTTCCGGTAGCAAAGCTCACGTTTTTCTCTCACTAATCTGCTCCTAATTGCAGCACTAAGCACGTGCATTATCATTAAACACATGCAGGTATCGTTTTGGAATGCAGCCAGGCTTAACCGACGAGATAGTTAGGGTTCCCTTGATATTTATGGACTTTTTGCATAACAAACTTAAATCATAACAACAGCTTAACGGTTCACGGTTATATGCGATACGAATGTGCGATCTTATTTGTGTACGCACGGACGACAAATAACCATTTACAACTAACTAGATTTTTTCTTATTCGGGCATGGCCCACCACACTTTCCCACCGCTACTCCTGTGTCTCCAGGATCGAGAGCGGCCACCTCTTGTGACCCATTGGTGTGATCGCAGGGAGCCGAGGGAATGCTAAAGACCACCAATACTATAGCACAACTAGGTACCATGATCCACATCAAAAGACGTCTTCGCCAAGATAAAGCGTATGCCCGTCTATACAATAAAAACCTACATTGCAGCAGGATTCGACCGGTAAGATCACTCACGTCATACTCTCGCTCATAATGCCATGTGACAGGTATGCCCTGGCGTTTAATGCTGCCCCCCCCCCCCCCCCCCC
>JAFELO010001431.1:191645-279160 GCA_017140195.1 Eumaeus atala
CTGTACGCACAAAACATAGAAACACACGAGGGTAACAGATCTGTTGCAGAACAAAAATAATAACTGTAACACTTTCTGTACACACAAAACATAGAAACACACGAGGGTAACAAATCTGTTGCAGAATTATTCCAGCAACACTTATTGTATTAAATTTCTGTTCGTGCCCTTTTAAAATTGTTTCCAGTTTTTTCTTTGTGTGTACATATGTCTCTGTTGAATCAATCCTTTAATTCGCTGTTGCGCCAGGCTAGAGGCAAAGCATGTGTTATCATTATGTTGGAATTGTAATGAACTTGATTCACAATAATAAAATAAGGACGATTATTGACTCACGTTGGCCGATTAATATTGTTGTTACTTGATTTTTTACGACCCGTTTCCGTTTTAATGCCATTTCCCTTTTGGTACGGGTAACGTAAGGAATTGATCGGCCAAGGGGGCAGTCTAGTCAGACTACGTCGTCGAGTGTTCAAAAAGCGAGTTCTAAATAAATGGAAGTAAATGCAGTGAATATCAGAATTGTGACAACACTTAAAACGCAGTGAAGTGAAGAATAGACAATTTATAAAGACGCGGGCGGCGGCCGTTTGGTTTCCTGGCTTAAATACATGATCACGAGTTCATTTATACCTTATGGACTGTAACAATTCCGGAGGTGCCGCACATTACTTCTGTTTCAATACGAAGACAGAAATGGGAAGCGGCGTTCAAAACATATGTCTGTATATATGTAAAAATGTTTTAAGTCGAAATTATCGTCGCGGAATACGCGTAGACACGTTGCAATGAATATTTTCACAATTACAAAGGTTGTTACTAAATACGTGTAACTCCCTACACGATAGCGCCAAGGTTTACCACTTTCAATAACTTTGGTTATGGGCGAAACCGGCGAGTCAATCCTTACACAAAAATGTATAGGTAGTCCCTCACAAGGATCCAATTGCTCATTTCTTCTAAATACTCTATGAAACATCTATGTTCACTTTTATCGTAGCTCCCACAAATCTACAATTACCACCAAAAGAGCTAACTGTCGGATTATTATTATAGGCCGAATAAAAATATACGGAATATTTGAAAATTCTATTTTCGTTGGAAGTTAAGTGCTGTGCGTGTGCGTGTGCGTGTGCGCGTGTGTGTGTGTGTGTGTGTGTGTGTGTGTGTGTGTGTGTGTGTAGGTGCGTGCGTGCGCCTGTGTGTGTGAGTGTGTGTGTGCATGTCCCACACGGTAGATGTGAAATTTCACCATAGGGCATTTTAGTTTCATCAAGTTCAAACCATAATTGTCATCCTTTAAAAAATATAATAAAAAAATTGTATCGGATCGGATGCCGACCTCCCGGCGCCCAGGAGCCAACTGTCAGCTTGGTATCAAGGACATACAAGATTTCAATTTTTCGATTTGCGCAGTTGTTAAGATTTTTTCCCTTCGCGTAAGGGTTCAAATCACGTCAAGGATAGGCAATCACTATGACTATAATTATTTTTACCAGGGTTACATACATATTATTGGTGTATTTGATGTTATATTCTTATGTCTTTCATCACACGTATCGCGGGACAAGGTTAATGTGATAAAAAATATTTTATTTTTTATTATGTAATTACAATTGCCACAACATGCGACCGTTTTAAATATTTGTCTACGGATTTGGGTACTGGAGATAAAACTTTTGTCAAAAATCTATTTCAATATGGTCGCCAAAAGCACTCCAACATCACTCAACATACTGTTAATAAATAGTGGCTATATAGACCTAATGTGTGTTTTTTAAATGTACTTGCTGTGCTTTTAGTTATATATAAAAATGCACCTATGTACAATAAAAACATACATATACGCTCCAGCGACAAATTGTACAACATTGAATATAATTAACATTTAACACGATGCAAAATGAATGTATTGTCAATGAAAAGGTTTTCGCAATTACGAGGTCTCGCGAGAGAGAGGGGGACAAGTTTATCTTCGAAATGTCAATACCGCGACACTCTCGGAAGAATTATTCATAAAACTGAGCATAAAAATTTTAATATACCTAATAAAAAATAATTGTTACTTTGATTTTATCCTACTAGACGTTAACTTAAGAATTATTATGTCAACGTACCTACATTTCTTTATGAACATATTCTCCTCTAGCAGACTATTTGCCGGAGGAACAGTAAAAATGTATATTTATTCGTAATACCCCCCACTAGAAAGTAACGCAACCAATATGTCCGTCATCACTCAGGCTAGCTACCCCTATTTAACATTGAATTTATTTAGACGGAAATATAGTACACACATACAAATGTCAACAGGTAAAGACGTAGACAACATATCTTTTGTCTTTATCTAATATACCATGCGGATGATCGGTCACAAGCACACGGGATAAGATATCCTTTCCCGGATAAAAAATAGAGAAGGCGGAATTAGAGGCCATAATTCACAATATCGCAAATGCCGAATGTGCCAGTAGTGATTGCAGACGTGGATTTTCTTATATCGTAACTACAGTGGCTTTTTATCCGTATGTTATATATATAAAAAAGATTTGTATTGTACAAAAACCAACAAACAACGTCCTTATACTAACTGTTACAAGCTGGTCTGATAAACTTTATCCAAAATGTTATATTTATAAATGTAAATCCATCACTTATCTTTTGATACAGATCGCAGGAGGTCAATGTTACAAACGAACGAAAACATGAAACTCGTTAGTGTATAATTCAGATAACGTACCTCAAGTGTACCAGCAAGGTATATCCAGGGAGCCCATTGTGGGGCGACACTTGAACAAATGTAAATTTACGGATTCGTACACAAGTAGAAGTAGCAACAGTAACACAGATATGGCACGTGTGCACAGCGGCGCGCGAAAATGAACTGGGACAGGCGATCTATTATAGCGGTGCGCGTGCGTCTCGAACCATTTCCCCCACGCAACTTGCTCCGTTAGAATTTGTCGAGCCGATAACGTTCTTTCCCTCCACTACAAAAATACTGCGCTCGATGCACTCGCTGACGTCATTTGACGTATGTAGATTGTAGCACTCCAATTACGGAACACGATCGTCGGATAACTTGGCGTCCATTGATGGCCTCGACGGTTGGTGCGGCACCCGATTTTTGACACAATTAAGAGGTCCTGATGCTGATTGAAATAAGACAATTGGAAATGGATGAAATAACTAAGTTTTTTTCCATAAAATGTAGTAACAATACCTAATTACTAATACACCACAGTTAATGAAATTAGTTTCTCTTTGTACAGATTATTGGACAAGATTTCAGTATCGATTTAATAATGAAGCTATTAGAATTAAAGGCCGAGCAAACTAAGCGGATTATATCGTGCAAAGAGCAGACAGCAGAACAAGACAACGTAGCGCGCTAGACGTCAGGCAGTCAAACTCGTTTAAACATCTTTTATATTATATTCAGTACAAATACACTTGTTTAGATCTTTTGAATTTTTATATACAACTAGCGATCCGCCCCGTCTTCGCTCGTGGATAACAAAACCAACTATACACTAAAACCTTCCCAGGCCGTCGCTCTATCCATTAGGGAAGACATTATGATAGGGCCATTCACTAGATCTTGAAAAATTCGATCACATACAGACAGAAAGCTTTTGGGGACATCATTCTATAATATAGAAATAAATTTGTTTAGATCTTTACAATTTTATATACAATTTTCCAACAGATTATTATTCGAAAATTATGTTGTTTTTTCTAACTTTAAAGCTTATACATTTCTCTTGTTTAAAAATTAATTCTCCATTTCGAATTGAGAAAATATATTGTTTTCTTGAAAGACCTAAAAGACATTTGCATAAACAAATTCCAATAAAGACTGTCGAAGAACATAGTGAAAAATTTAGAGATCCTATCTCGTCAATGAGTGTTGATTTTGAAATCTTCACATTTCGTATCATAAGCAAACACAGTGAAACTGGAATATGTGCCAGAGTGGTTTATCAGAGCGAGTTGTACCGTTAGACTGCACTTCATTTTTCCGATGCACTCGCCGTTATTCACCGGTTCAGACAGGTGTCGCAGCTACACTCACATTTGCACGCCGTCCAATCTCCTTCCTAATGCAACTTTCTCATAACCGTTGTGTAGAATCATTGGCCGTTCGCCGTTTAACCTCTTTATTGTCCGAATAGACGAGGCCTAGTAAGACAGTCGTGATTACGTGTTTTAAGTCGTAAGAAACGATTTAAGGCCCCCGGGACGTCTCTTCCGCATCTTCTATCTATACTTATTATAAAACAAAGTCCTTAAAAGCTGTCTGTTTGTATGTGATCGACTTTCACTTAAGTTTATTGAACGGACTTTCATGCGATTTTTACACATGGTTAGAGCGATTCGGAGAAACATTTTAGTGTACAATTTATCCCTCTTTAATCACGGACAAAGTCGGGCGGGTCGCAAGTCTATACTAATAACATAACATAAGATAGACTTTGATTATTTGTTCGAACGCGCTGATCTCAGGAGCTACTGGCCCGAATTGAAAGATATTTTTGTTGAATGTCCATTTATCAATGAAGGCTATATATAACATGATGATACGACTAAAAGGACCGGAGTTACGGGGGTGAAAATGTGGGGTGACGCTGGTAAAATATAACGTTCTTCAAAAGTAGTTTTTTTCATCACATAAGATTCTAGACCAAATTCAACACATCATCAGAAGTTACAAAAAACAAAAATAATATTTTAAATAAAAAGCGTTCAATTGTAAACACATTTTAACTTCACTGTACATAATATAGTATTACTTTTATTCAAGAGGTAAAAAAAAATACGAATAATGCAAAACTTAGACTATACCGCATGAAACACGACCCCAGACTTTTGTATACCACTATATACTCATTTAATAGTGCTGCCATGACTGCATTACCTATAACAAAGAAGATATAAACTAATTAAACATTTATTTACAATTTAAGTTATCATAGAATCTGAAAAAATACCTTAATAATTAGTGTTAGTCCAGATTAAATGCATGAGTACCTTGAAATAGATTACTATTAGTATTGCTATACTGATAGTGTTTTGTAAGGGACTGAAAAATCGCAGAGCGTACTCAATTCAGATCATTGATCTGATATTTAAAAAATAGTTACCTAAAAAAGATCAAAATTTATTGATCTAATATCCTTTGAATTTTTTACTATACGTTTGCCTAGACTGAGCAGCTAGTCTACTACTAACTAGCCGTCCGTATAGCTGACACGCCCGGGGTCTATAACCTTTGGCTTCCTAGTCTCTATCGACATCCTGCGGTGCCCATATTTTCTGAAAATAATGACACTAAATTCGGTGAAATTTAGTATGTGTGTTGTTTCATTTTAATGTAGTTTTATTGGTTACACGAGACCCAAAAAATGATCGATCTTTGACAATTCACTCTGTACACAAGATTTAACCAACCATTGACATTGAAATACTAGCAAGGAATCGAAAGGACGATGGTAACGACATAATCATAGATGTTCTATGGATGGATGTAAGTTCATATAACATGAACAACTAAAAAAAATTGACCCTATGTCCTACTTACTAACATCGATAGTGGCCGCCCTGTAGATGAACACAGATATTACACTCAGCGGGAGGCAGAGAAAGCGCCATGTGAGTTTGACGCACACACGTGAACAATATATTGATAATACAGAAATAGATGTTTATAGAAAAAAGCACCGGTGTATCTTTGTAGGTTAGAGGCCACAGTTACTTATATTGTTAGATACTTTTAACTAAACTTAACAAACGACAAATTTCCAAATGACCATGAGAAAGACTTGGACATGCGTTAGTAATAGATAGCCATTGCTGAATTGTAGTCGAATCGGAACGGCACGACTAAGGAAGTACTACTGGCTCACTTCATACCATCGTGAAGTGAGTATCAAGCGCACTATTGAGGTGATGGGGTAAATGAGAGCGACGTCACGGCATGACATTGAAGATAAGAAAGAGCATGCAATAAAAATGTCTTTCATTATTAGTCCACGAATGGTCATAACTTTCCAGTCGTAACCTGTCCAAAGAAGAAATATTTGGACGAAAATAAAACGCAAGGATAAATTTAGCAGGAAAGGTAGTGTAGTATAAATAACAACATCCACCAAGCTGAGTTATGAAAACACAATTCCTAGTCAGTAAGCGGAAGCCTGAATGTAAGGACGTCACACATGGCCTAGTCACGGTGTCTTTACAAGGATGACATACCCCGAGCAATAAACTAGGCTGTACATTATACGCGACCATGTTATGGAACGAAAATAAAATAGGCAAAGTAAGAGACACGCCGAATATCTACAGAACACTTTTATAAAACGTTTTCTTTTTCCTAGTAAAACAGTATAGTAGAACTTTGTCGCATACACACATGAGACTGATCTGATCGGCGTTTTAGTCTAGCCCATCGGTCAGGGTCGGTCATCGGTTCCCCCACCATGATTCGAGCGTTGTCGTGGCGGTGGGGCTTAGCGAAGCGAACCAGGCGAAGCCAATGGAACCGAAGAGGATGCTCTTTACACCCCTCTTATAAGGGGGGGGCTGAAGAACAGGAGGAGGAAGCGCCCTTGGTGCCTCTCTAATAAGAAGGGGACCAAGGAGCAACAGGAGGAGGCGCATTTGCGCACGGGTCAAGGGACGAGGATGGGAACCTCACACCATTGCACTGCCCCAAAGTTGGTGGGATTCTCCTGTGGTACGGGCAACCCTGCTGTGGTGGAGGCGTCGGTCCCATAGAGGACTCACTAGCAGTCGAAGTACCCTGATGATCGTTGTTCCGGGACACTCCACCAGGGGCGGCACTAATGGCACTCGCGGTAGTTTTGTGCGTGTTCGGCACTGTAATGTGCCGCGTGCCCTACACACCACTGGACCCCACCCAGGGCCGGTTTCTGTAGGTTTTTATGGGTGCAAACGCGCGCTCTTAGCCAATGTCATTCACATCAACCCCAAGGTCACTTCAACGATCGCGCAGGAGCTTGTCCCATCTGCCGCCAACAGAGTCGAGCAGTGAGGGTCTCCACAGTCCCTCCAACACACGTAAATGCGTTTTCCCGCGTCAACAAGAAAAAAGCGGTCAGGGTACCACTAGAGCTATCTATCTATATATTATATTCTATATCTACTTATTATTAAACGAAGTCCCCAAAGGCTCAAATGATCAAGGAAACCGATCACAAAGAAATCAGTCTGTGTGTGATCGACTTTCCCAAAATATACTGAACGGATTTCCATGCGGGTTTTACCCATGGATAGAACAATTAACGAGGAACGTTAGAGTGTAAAAATTATACACTGGCGATGCCGGGGCGGATCACTAGTTTTTGCGGGGTTTTTGCGTAATTCGACCCCTAAGTGAAGAGTGCATTTCCAGGGCATGTATGAAACTTCGTGACTATCAGTGATTTCTTCCAAATTATACGCCACCGGAACATGTGCCATTGCGTACTACGCGTGTAAAATGTTTGTTCTTTACACCAGTTAGTTCTTGTTAACATTACCAGCGTATTGGACAATTTACTGGACCAACCTTCGGGTAATTCTCACAGGTATCCTTCATCACCTTGAATTGTGCAACCAATAATAAGTATTACTCGTTTCACTTTATAAAGGCTGTTAGCCTGGAAAAATACGATAATTATTAACAACTTGCTGTTACCCGCGACTTCGTCCGCGTGGACTTCGGACAAAGCCTCGTGTAAAAATTATTATTTCTATAGCCTATGTGTTACTCCGATGCATAAGCCGAGTAACATACATCCATCCATAGTTACAAACTTTTGCGTTTATAATATTAGTAGCACGTATGTGTACTTTGGCCTTGTCACACACTCAGATGGCAGATGGGCCAGGCCAGTAAGGTTCTGGAGTGGAGGCCGCGTTTAGGAAAACGTGTTGGTCGACCGTTCACCAGGTGGGATGACGATCTCCGTGAAGGAGGCCCATGCCCAATAGTGGACCGATAAGGGCTAACAATGATAATGATGAAGTGTACTTTATTGAAAATTCTAAAATTAGCCCGTAGGGATCGTATGAATAAACCTAATCGGTCCCGAGTCCGAAATCGGTACGTACATGATGGTGAAATCCTAGTGTGGGTATTAATTCGAACGATGGTAAATGCAGTAGAGTAGAAGATAGTGAACCGAGATGATTCACTCACCAAAAGGATGACGCGCCGAGCAATGAAATAACAACCAGCAGGAGGCATAATATCAGATAATTAAGCGTTATGATTTCTTTTAGTTTAAAGGTTAGGTCTGGATTAAACGTATGCCTCTTTAATTATAAATATGCATATACAATTTGCTTTCAAAACCTTGTAAATCGGATATATGGCCAAATGAACTTGACCACGAAGGTCATCTCAAGTTGCGAAAACAGACATGACGTAGTAATTGCATCACAGCTATTATATTAAATCAAACAAGATCTGCGTAAGGAGGTCAAGTTCGCATTTATCGTCGGACGTTACAATCACACAGATGCGACATTTTGTAACTACATCAATTCTGATGACAAAATCTAAAAAAAAAAAACTTGAAATATGAGAAAATAATTGAATTTTGTCAGTATATTAAAATTGAAATTGGCACAAAAGACAGTTTGTCCCATTTAACTATAACTACATGTTAGGTCCTTACGCATGAAATTGGCGTTTTGTATGGGTGGAACAAGAAGTCGAATATTTTTAATATAATATAATATTTAATGAATCAAAATATGTACCATTGTTTTCTATGTACTTTTGCCATCTCATAGGTTCGTTGATGGCTTACCTAAAAAAACCAGTGAATCAATAAAACATTTGAAGGCGATTTGGACTGCCCCATCAGAGTTTAATTTTTACCCACTCAAAAAGTTATCCAAATTTCGAAAAAAAAATAAATGGTGATCTGTTGGAGCAAGGTCCGAGGAGTTCGGAGCATGTATTGGGCTTTTCAATTGAAGCCCTTCTAATTTGGTAGCCCTCTGTTGCGCAGTGCGTGGTCCAGCGTTGTCGTTGCAGCGGCGTTAAGCGATTGACCAGCCCAGGTTGTTTAGCCGCTAGCTTTGCCATCGTGGTTTACAATTGTTGACAATAGACATCGGCCGTAATAGTCTAGCCAGATTTGAGAAAACTGTAATGAACAATATCGGCACTAGTCCTTACAACGCTTTCAAGTAATTTTTTTGGGGTTAATCTTAGCTTGGGGCAGGATTTGGCTAGCTGGCCAGGATTCATTGTGCTGAGCGCTTCCGTTTAACGTAAAGAAACCATTTTTCGTCACAGGTAATGATTCGGTATTTTAATACCTTCATTATTGTGCCGGTCTAGTAATACATTACATAATAACGCAGCAGTCGCCGCGCGTTTTCCGGTTTGCTTCAGCCAATTCGTGAGGTTCCCACCTTTTAGTTTTTTAATCTTCCCAATTTGCTTCAAGTGAAATAAGAAAGTTTTATCACTAACATCGTAGCCCGCAGCCAACTCGGACGTGGTTTGCGATGGGCCCGCTTCCACAATAGCCTTCAACTCTTCATTATTAACTTGGATCTTAGGCCGTCCACGAGGCTCGTTCTGCAGGTCGAAAGTTCCAGAACTAAAAGATTGGAACCAAAAACGAACTGTGTTTTCTTTTGCAACACGACCGACATACACATCGTACATCCTTCGAGTGGTTTCCCGCAGCACTAGTGCCACGGCGGAACTCGTAATCGCAAATAATGCGATTTTTAAGTTTTCCATTTTGTAAAATAAGTGACGCAAACAAAAAAAAAAAAACAAATGAATGACGGTCATTGCAGCACATACACATAAGTAAATAACTGTACATATTTGAATTTGGAATTCCTTACCAAAGAGGAGAAATTCGTAATTTTAATCACGAATTTGTGATTAAAATCACGAATTGGTCAGTACGAAAAACGCCAATTTCATTTATAAGTTATATGTATAGTACTTGTAAGTTAAATGTTAATAAAGGTAGGTAAAAAATACATGATAAACAACCCCTCCTGTTCCTTGCGTAGTCGTTTTGAATATTTAATGTAATTTTTGAAACTTATACATAGGGCGGTATATTCAATTCAACTTCAACTGTATGCATTTAATTAAAAGTAAGTAAATATATTCAAGTCTAAGTTACTCACAGCTGGTGTTAAAAGATTTGCGAAATCGCCAGCACAAATAAGTTTACTTGCAAATTTACAATCTAACAACAAACATGTCACAGACCTTGACAAATATCAAGTAGGAGTATAGGTACCTTCAACGCAAGGTGAGCCGAGCGCACAACTAACAAAACGCGGTTTTAAATGTGCCACTAATTGCTGCTTCTGTTCATAACGCTCTAGTGTTGAGGTACAAAGATAAAAGTAAAATGCAATCTATTTTGACGCGTTGTTACAGAACAAAGGCAAACGCCAGTGCAGAGGTTTGAAGTTGTTTTTTGTTTCGTACCCAAGAGAATATAGCGTCTGGCGACACAATGTGTCTACGTAAAAATATAACGTTACAGCTCATTGGTCTTTAATCCAGGCTCAAAATGCTCTTTATTGGGTTCGATCGGCTCATAACGCGGACATTGTCGTGACATCAATTAGCGCCAGTGAATCGATCGTTTATCTCTTGGTAGTTGGTGCTTCGAATATTTAAAATCACCAAATTTTATAGCGTGTGACAACCGCTGACACATTATTGTGTATTTTGCATTTATTTTAACTGTAACTACGTAAATACATATATTTCTAGAGAACTTTTTCAGCAGTGGTAATAAATATACAGGTTGATAATATTGTTTTAAATTTTAAAAACAATTGTGGCAAATATAACTGTGTTCATCATCATCAGCCCTTATCAGTCCACTGCTCGAAAGTGGCCTCTTTCGATGAACGCCAAGAACAACAACGCCAATTGTGTGTTGCGAAATTATAATGGAATTTTATTACTTCGTCCATCTTTAAATGTTATGTATAGGGCATGAAACATGAATCATATGAAACTCTCAAGAAATACTTTATTAAAACACCAATTTTGCTCCTAAACACCCATGAGAAAAAAATAAATTTACCTACTAAAGCTATGCAAATTTACCTGGTGTTTTAATCTAAATAAAAAAAAAAGATACTTCAATACTGAGATTAATAAAGTATGTTTCTAATCCAGTCTAAAGCTAAGACTAACAAAGTACGCTGTACATAGAGCACATATGTGTAAAATTATTTACTCTGGTCGGGAATGCAAAAACAAACACAGTATGTAATTGAAATTGTTATCAGTCTATTTAATAGAAGTGGTCGATCAACATGGGTTTGATTATTAGCATAAGGAATTAACAGCCGATGACACTCAGTGGGGACTAAGTGTTCACTTAAGTTCTTGTGGCTTGCCGCCGAAACGGTCCAACGATCATCTGTGTACACTTCGCCAGAGCCTGCGCGCGCACTGCGATCGATATCCTCGGCTGCGTCGAGTTCCCACGTACTCTTCGAAATTTGTAAGCCAATTTAGTAGCACTACATGTTTTTAAAGCACACAAACAGCTCATTTAAATGTTAATACAAATAGGATCATTTACCGATACCTTAAAGTCCGCCTGTGCTGAAACAAATTACAGCGTTGCTACGATGCAGCCAAACCGCTCTCAACTATGGAAAGTTAGTTTGAGAGGTTTACACGAAACTACGTCCTGCGATTAGTTACCGATGAATCGTTTATATCTTTAATGCGATTATAAAATCGATAGACCTAGATAGCTGGTAGCGCGTTGTATTTACTTTCTTTGATTAAGGCAAGTTGCATGTTCGGAACTATGGATTATTTTTTTCAAGTTGAATCATATATTCTCTGTAACTTCAAGTAACACGCACAGAGGTAGTAAAACATGCCGGTGTAATAACTTTAACTGCAACGGCTATAAATAACGATGTAAAAATTATTGCAGATCCATATCATTTTCAAAAAAAAAAAAAATTGTGGACTCCTATTTAGTTTTTTTAAATACTATTACTATTTTTTTCTTTGGTTTCGCGGGGAAATGCAGTGCGCAAATGTAGATCCCCGCGAAACAAAAAAAAAAGTATTACTACCATGTCATCTCATTCCACTACTAAATGCACTAGTAATGCATTTATTGCATATACCTTAATAAATGACAAAGTTGACGCAACTATACTTCATTGAATGTCTATGTTTGCCTCAGCTAAAACGCCGAAAAGAGTAACAAAAAGATTGAACTGCAATATAAAAGTCAAAAACACTGCCACGAATGAAATTCAAGTGAACGAAAAAAAAACAGTATTTTTTTTTAAAAATCGAATCCATGCAGTTAATAAAAAGTTTTCACCGTTAAGCGCTAATGTGTTTGATTACGCCGACCGACGGAACTACGTTATCATCAAAGTTTTTAAATGCATCACTGTTCCATAGAGTGGTGTGTTCCGATGTGCCGTCCGTGACACGTCATCGAGTTACGGGCTCGTGGCGATCACATCGAACTTTTATCGGCTTTGATGACTAGAACCACATTATTATCAGTATGATCATGGACCTGTTTGTTTATTACCAACAGTATTTGTGACACAAGCGTGTAGATATCAGTGATAGGTAGTAGTAGATGTGTTAATTATTTTATTATTTTTATTGGAGGTCGGTCGTCCTTGGTCGTTCATTGAAAGAGGCCTATGTACAGCAGTGGACCGATAGGGGCTGATAGTGATTATGATTCATTTATAGACTTATATTATGACTTTGTGATTTTGTAAGGGAGAAAATATAATGTGACATAATTTTAGTGTTGCAAAATAAAGCCAGAGCAAGACGTCTTAAATTTTTAAGAAAGATAAATTATCTTCAATAATATGCACTAATGGTCCTTTGAAAACAGAAACTTAATAGATTTACTACAATATAGTAGCTATTTAAATGCGATGCAGTAATTAAAATAATTCAGAGAAAGAAAAGCAAAAAAATATTACAATTTCAACTTTAACGATGAGGTAATTAGCACCAAATATTCATTAATGATCATCATTAAGCTTAGTCTGTCTAAATCCTCTGTCAATGCGCACTGAGATGGCAGATCCTCTAATGCTCACACATGAAATTACTACGCTACATTGATAAACGATCTTCCAGTGTTTACATTTGTCAAAACTTGGCTCTAAATTGTTAAATAAATTTCGTGCATACAATTAGCTAAAATATACGATTAACTTCTAGTTTAATAACAGGCCATTTCAAACACAGGTGATCATAAAAGTAATCGTTAATTGAAATAACCAAAACATTGCACCCTTTCAATTGAGGAACATCATAACAATAATATCATCCATATTTTCATCCTATTTTTAGTTAATAAAGAATCATGCCCAATTCGATCATATTTTGTGTAGATGTTACTATATCCACCAGTAAAGGACAATTTTTGGATAATTTTCGGATTAAAATAAGTAAAGTATTGCAAACACATAAGCTTCTTTTATATATTCTGGTTTCAGAGCAACAGAACGTTTTTTCATATTTAATACAAGCAGTTAAATAAAACCTGACGGCATTCTTCATTTTAACTGAGAAAGAATTCTAAAAGATTTATTATAAAAAGTAAAAATCAGAATCGTCATCAGAATGAAAAATTCCGTTGATACCCCACTCCAGTGATACTTTGTCACTTGATCTATATGCATATCACATCAAGGGTAGGTTTACCACAGGTCTATTTCTATAAATCCACATTGTGTGGTGAAGTATTTGCCCTGTTGCTCAGGATTGAAAGAATAGACCTGCGCCCTACAACACGACGTCAAAGACCCTTATTATGTGAAGATCAAAGTATATAAGTATATCTTAATTACATATGTATATAAAACCAGCTTTTCTACCGACTCGTTAGTCTTTATATTTCTTTTAAGTCGAATTATTCCAATTCTTTATAATGTTATGTCGCTTTTAAAATCTTATTTAATATTAACATTTCTTGCAATTTGAAATCAAGAAGTAGCAAGTTGGTGTCGAGATGTAAAAAAAACCATAATCAAGGCCTTAGGACACAATAGGAGTATTCGCAGTGTTACGTCGGCAAAGTGGGCGGGCGGAGTTCATTGAACGTGGATCTTTACATCTTTGTATCTCGCCACCTTCTAATTATTCCTCTTTAAAATTCCTTTGTCTACGTGTGAAATGGTGGATTTAAAAAAGAACACATATGCGCAAAACACGGGACGTGAACATTCAGTACATGTGTTAGGCGTCGTGTGCCCCACGTGTTGACGCAGTTAAATATAACCGATGGTTCAACGCACCACGCCCGCGACCTAACTTTAACCTACAACCATTCCCGTTTGGTAATATCAAGAATTCTGTAAAAGAATTTTGATGATTTCCGTCCGAGTAGCTTCAGCCCATATGTAATATAGAGACTAGTTATAATTTAACTTGTTCATGTTTTTTATATCATATTATGTGCATGTCATTGGCACTCAGTTCTCTCTGCCTAACCCTGTTCTGGCGTGAAGATATGTCGTTGTTATGTTTCGCTACGATTAATATCTCATGAGCATATTATTAAATATTAAATAGGTATATATATCTTAGTAATACAGTATTACGTTTAAGTTTTACTCAGCAATATAGCTTCCTGATCTTTCTTAGCTTTGTGACTGGTCAATAGGTCAAGGACTTTCGAATATTCTTCTTTTTTTATAGTCTCAGATATGTATCTAGTTTCCTAAACATTTTATTTCCCGAAAGATAGATAAATTAAAAGGACAACCCGCTAATTAACTTTATTCGTGTAGTTGCGGGTTATCTGCACTCGTATGTTATGTTTGACGACCAATGGGCTAAGACTGGACATCAAAAGGGCAATAACATCCACAGATATTTCAAATGCCCCTAAATTGGAAAGAATTCTTACAAATCTGCTGTTCTAGCCTGCCCGTGTTATTGTTAATTCAGAGCATACGACGGACTCAATGAGGATACAGAATAGTGATTACAATGCACGAGGTAATGAGGATTAAGAATACTGATTACACGCAGTGAAGATAATTGACAGCTGAGATCAAATTTTCATATTCTTGTGTATTTATATTCCAGCTATCGTCATATATAATGCTTACATGAAAAACACTGTTGTAAGTGTATATACATACTGTAATAGACAAGGAATCTAAACAAAGGTACAGACGAATCTACATTTGTTGAGTGTCATATCTGATATACGGAAATGTATAAATTAATTATATATAATAGCGCATTGGTCACCAAATATCAAGTTTCGGTCGATGATAGATAACACTAACAATGACATAGCGGAGACCAATCAAATGCATAATTGTTTCACTGGAACATGTATTTCCATATTTAATTGGAGTGATTTAATTCATAAAAAACTAGGATTACGCTGCACCATTAATAAGGGTAATAACAACAGTATTTTTACATACTACTAATAAAATAAAGCTGGAATTACTAGTCCGAATTGAAAAAAATAATTCTGTGTTGAATAGTCCATTCCTCGAGGAAGGCTATAGGCTACATACCAAGACGCTACGACTAAATAGGGCCGGAGTTACGCGGGTAAAACTGCGGGGTGATGGTAGTATAAAATATTCAAGGACTAAGATCATACCAGACCGCACCAGACATCAAATCGCTGTTTTAGTCGGCTCTACTAAGATTCCTTATAAACCTTTATAAAAATGTCTTAATGAATACAACTTCTTTTCAATGTTGGTATTTCACACAATAAAACTATATGGTATGTACTTGATTATATATTGCAGTAAAAAGTTCATGTAGAGCAAATGGAAGCCAAAACTATTATGTCTTTCTGCGTCTTCCAGTCTGTACGCGTATTACGCGAAACGTATTTTTTAATGCGATTTTTCTGTTTTAAAAAAAACTGGTACATGTTTCACTTTAACACACTGTTAAGAACTTGAAACTTCAACATTCCACGCGGTTGAAATCTATAGTTACTTTTGAAGTAAAAAATTCATTATTATTTTTGCCTGATGTATTCCTCTGTTGGACAAAGGCCTCCCTCCTCTCTTTCCACGCCTCACTGTTTAGATTGTGCCAATCCTTCCGGAAGGAGTCCAGCTCACCGACTCAGAAGGCGGCCATGTCTAAGTGGATTTCTAGACCAAAAGACGTTCTTTTGTCTATGATTGATTCTCATAATGACATCTTGATCTCTGGACCGCCCAGAGTGCCCGGCGCCCACGCGGCAGACCCCGTCGGCGATGGTGAGAAGAGCTGAAAATTTTATAAAGTAGAATCAATCAAAATTATCTTCATATTGAATACACTACAATGAATCCAGAGCACTTTTACAGTTAGTCTAATTCGCTCCTAAGCTGCTGGATAGACGCAGTATGGTTGCTCCGCTCTATTGTCTGTCGATCGCCATAGCGCTTTATTAAATGTTGTTGATGCAACTTCCATTTTGCAGAAGAATGGCACTGTCACTAAGGAAGGAAATACCTTAATGGCGCTTCTATAGTTCTTTTTCCTATAATGGTTGCCTTGATTACTATTATGCATTTCGTATATGAAGCGAATACGGCTAGTTTTGGGTATTCTCGTAGCATTAACAAGAAAAAAAAAAAGACATTATTCTATGTATTTGCTTATAACAATCGTAGGAAAACTAACGGGAGTGTGAGGTGCTTACCTCATGGGATGTGAGAGTTTTGCACATATTGAGGAATATCATAATTCCGTTTTGGAGCTTTTATAGCATTTGTAAAAAAAATGCGCGACTAACTTCTGCAGGTAACTTGGAGTCGTTATGAAAAATAAACTAAATAAATCAATTTAGAAAACAGATTTGAATATCGGCAGAAGTATAGAATTCCTACTTTCCATTTTTAAACTTTTGTATTTTTTTGGCGCAGTGGCTACAGAAAACTTTTAGCTTTAGTTCATTTTTAATTTATAACTAAGCGTAAATTTCCCGCTTTGTATCTGACCATTCTTATGATTTCATCACAGAAAACTATTATATATATTGTTATAGCTATGCTGTCACGTTTTGTGGAGTTTGTGAGATTCCGTCTGGCGTGGTAACAGAAAATTATCCACGCGCACGGCAGATTAAAATACCGAGTCCTGTAAATTTCGAATTTCGCAGTTTGTCTGTAAGAGATATAATGACGCGGCCAGTACAGAAAAGAAGAAGAATAACCGCAAGGCTCGGAAGACCTCATTTCGCAAAACCATTGATATATATATATACAAGAGACCCCCCCCACCCCCATCTCCGCCATGAACAGGGGAAGGGCAGACAACTGATTACTGCAGCCGACGACAGCGGAGCGGACGATTCACGACTGGGGTCACGAGGAAACGGTCGATCGGAATGTACGGGGACTGGCCGACAATGTATCACCACGCGGGGCCCATCAGAACATTTGGGTCTGCCTGTGCAAAAAAAAAAAGTGTTCCAACAACAAGGCTACATAAATTTGAAACCAATTACGACGTACACTATCAGTACATCTGTGTATACACGGAGCGAAACCCCCAGGGCCCTGTCCGAGTTTATCCGCAGCACCACGGTCCACGGGCGAGTTCTGTAAATGTTTTCGCTGGTGTTATGTCGTCACGTTTGTTTTGCGTTACGGTGACCCGGCTCCGTGTAAGCGATGTATAAATGATGTATACACTGTTTCGCTATATTGAACATGAAGCAAATGTTTGCGCTGATTTGTTTAGGAAAAGATTTATTTTGGTTGTTTTGGAACATTTTATTCAAGGTCTCATAGTGTTGCAAACACACAATGTCGACACGACTTGGGGTTGGGCCTCTTCTTCACATAATACAGGCGTGAAGCGAAACTTTTTAATTTTATACTAGCGACCCCCTCCCCCCCTCGCCCATGTATAACATGGGCTTACGGCTACCCTCTTAAATTATGCACTACCTCGGGAACCGCTCTATCTATGAATATAAACCGCATAAATAATGTTCAGTCGATTTTGATAGAAACGATCACATACACATATACATGTGTATAGAATAGGGCAAGAATCACAATCAGAGCCTTTTGATAGCTGCCGACGCAGCAACTTATGCAGACGTGTTGTCCTCCTTCGCTCCTCTAACGGGCAATGCAGCGAATTGCGACATTATTAGTTGTCACTTTGCGGCGGTATCGTGTGAGCGAGAGGGATGCACCTACCCGTGTCGATCGGCTGGTATGTAGTACAGCACCACATTTTAAAAATCTTAATACGGTTTTGCAACAAGGATGTACGAAAATCGATTTACGAAAGACTCTAGAATGCATGTGATAAATAAAACAATATCTTTCCAGGTTACATGAAAGGAAGAAAGCGCTTGGAATTTTTGAGACCAGAATAATAAAGGTTAGGTATAGCTTGAAAATATTTTTGAAAATTTAAAGTGAACATTGAATATTCTTGAGATGATATACATATTTTGTTGAACATTGATGGTAGTCAAACTTAATACCGGAACAATTCATAAGTATTTGTCGACGGTCGAAAAAAAAATCTTGACAGCTGTTTATTTTAAACACAAAAAAAATTAACTATGATTTGCAAATGTGTAATTAAGACACAATTAGTCGTGGCAAAACTATTACATTCGTGACAAAATGAAAAAAAAAAAACAAGTTGTGGTCTGCGTTACTAAGCGACATTTACCCCCGGCAACTTGGCATATCAACGATCAACTATAACGTGGTCGCCAGGTGTTCAGTGGGCCAAAGGCTTAAAGAGCTCGGTATCAAGATAAGAGTTTTCATTTCAAGTCAATTATGACTTGCACAATATTGGGCTTATGTAAAATAGAGTCATAAATCTCTTGATGAGCGCTTGTACACATATTTACGTGGTGTACGACGCAACTCTTTCCACATAATAATCCTAGGCGAATGGGCGTAGCCTCTGATCGTATATACGAATACTTACTGAAAGTTTAGTTAACTAAAACACTAAAATTACTAAAAATACACTTTGACTGGTGTTTTGTGTCGAGGATCTGTAAGAATCAGTTCATTTGATGCTCGGTTCTCCTCCGGCCTATGCCCCAACTGGCTTGATTGTTATTGTAGATGAGGAGGTTTGAGTACAGACACGATGTCCGAATGTGAAATTCCGCTGACGAATGCTCGAATAACCCATCGAAACACAGTAGAAAATTAGGAATAAAAATTTCGGTCACCATTAGATTTGCCATAACATAGTACCAAACACTCAGAAATGAAAAGAGATACCAGACTGAATGGCAAATGAAAGGCCCGGCCGGTACGACCGGGCAGGTACCAATCGCTCTCATGACACCGCCGCAATGTGCCACCGTTTCAAGCGGTTTGAGAGTAACTGGTAGGCCCTTTGGACAGATAGAGATAAAGAGCATCAGAAGGCCTCAAATCCTCGTTTTGCCCCTTTATCCTATATAAAAAATACATTACTTTTTCTATTCAGACACCAGTTTGAACAAACAAATTTGACAAGTAAGGAAGGAATACTATCCAACAATATCCGTACAGAACGTGATACTACGTGAACACTACATCAATACCATAGCGTACGGCACGAGCTATCGGCACGTGGGTCCTAATTCTGTAAAGAAACGTGCATAGACAAAGACGAGAGATAACCTTGCTGACAGATCATACGCAGAAATAGACTCAACTATTTTAAGTACGTGTATTGTATGTGAGCTGCGTTGTACGCAAATATTCATCATCGTTTATATATCGCATGGAGAATAGAGACCAGGAGGTAGCACCATCTGGTGAGTGCTAATGCTCGTGTATGTGTTCCTAGAAAGCCTTAAATAGGTTTTTGCAAGAGAGTAAAATTGAGATAGACTTGAATATTTGTGAAACCGGCTCTAACTAAATTATTTTAAACCCTATTTTATCGTTAAGTTTCTTCATTCCACCATAAACTGCGGAGCTGCAACACGACAGACGTGCATCCGAACAACCAGAGGTACTAAGAGGCTGTGTCATTCCTGTATTTCAAATCGGGGAGCGAGAAGTATTTAATTGCTTGTCGTACTGAGGCGAAATGGGGCTGTACCATTGTATATCGTACGCGAGGCCAAGTGGGCATCTGCGTAATCTCCGATTTTAGGGATGTTAATACCGGTGTTAAGTGACAGCATCGCTGTGGCGTTTCCAGGGGTTTGTGAGTAGCCGGTGGCCCATTAGGGAGGTTAGGAGCACAACGCATCTGCGTAACAATCGTGCCAATGCCCATGGGCGTCGGTAGTCACGAAGCTTCGAATGCTCGTTTGCCCCCTCATGCTACAGAAACCTTTTTTTTTAAAAGGCTGCTGTAGTTTTTTTATTGCATATCCTCGTCTGTATGCAGAAAAAAACTGCATTAAAGCATTTGACGTAATTAACCTCCAAATGCAGAAAGAATTTATGGTCCTGCTTACCGATCTAGGGTATATTAATAGGCGAAATTAAAATTCACGTTACTATAAGTGGGTTGTCCTAGCTGTATTTCGGGTACGGAGGCCATCTCTACAGAGACGAGCCAACGGCGCAGGACAATTTATACTGTACAAGTGTGTGTGCAGGCACGAGTGCATTCCCAGTGCCCTCATTCTGCTATTCCGATGGAAAGGCAGCCTAACACTACCACCGAGAAATCCGGCGCAGGACCGAAGGTTTAACGTGCTCTACGAGGCGCAGAGGTGTAATAACGCCACCTTCTTGACTCCGGGCTGTTATTAGAAATTAAAAAATCCCAATAACACCTTGGTCCCTACCCGGGACTCGGACCCAGAACCTCACGCCTGTCGCTGAACATACTTACCACTACACCAAGAGGCAGATTAAGCTGTTCTTATAAAAGTACCATTACCATACCGCTGGCTCCACCAAGGATCGGTGGCAGTACGGTCATTTCCTCGGCCCACCAGTAAAATGCCACCTGTTAACATCTTTGCGATCGGAGTGCATTTGCACTTTACAACGGCAGCTTATCGTTAAGCGACACTTCGCTATTGATTGGATGCGAATGGTGTCGAGTGGACGTAAGTGGTATTGGCGTTTATTGGAGTACATTAAGCGTGAGATACAGCCAGAGCGGCACATCGAAGAAACTGCCAATCTGTATGGTGTTCAATTGTGAGGAGAGCATAAATGCAAGTAGTAACGCGTGACTCCGCTCCTGCAGATCGTAACGTGATGGTCCATCGCCTATAAACCTTCCTTGATACGTGGTCTAATTCCGAGTATTGCACGTTCGACCAAACTTTTTTTTAACATTGACAGATTGACACATGCTTGTTAAGTCAGTCTTCGAGAGCGGTGTTGAGACATGCTTGTTAAGTCAGTCTTCGAGAGCGGTGTTGAGACATGCTTGTTAAGTCAGTCTTCGAGAGCGGTGTTGACACACGCTTGTTAAGTCAGTCTTCGAGAGCGGTGTTGAGACATGCTTGTTAAGTCAGTCTTCGAGAGCGGTGTTGACACACGCTTTTTAAGTCAGTCTTCGAGAGCGGTGTTGACACACGCTTGTTAAGTCAGTCTTCGAGAGCGGTGTTGAGACATGCTTGTTAAGTCAGTCTTCGAGAGCGGTGTTGAGACATGCTTGTTAAGTCAGTCTTCGAGAGCGGTGTATTTTTGATTGACACATGCTTGTTAAGTCAGTCTTCGAGAGCGGTGTATTTTTGATTGACACATGCTTGTTAAGTCAGTCTTCGAGAGCGGTGTATTTTTGATTGACACACGCTTGTTAAGTCAGTCTTCGAGAGCGGTGTATTTTTGTGAAATGGATATCGACTGTGACGATATGTTAGGCAAATTTGTGTCCTCATTAGAGACTAGAGTGCGGGATGCGTTGTTGTTCTTGCTAATTTGTGTCCTCATTAGAGACTAGAGTGCGGGATGCGTTGTTGTTCTTGCTAATTTATTACCAACACTTATACACAATGCTGACACGAGTGATGTTGGCATTAATTACCAAAAAAGACATTTCTCTTTCGGCACGAATATCCAAAAACTCACCTACAAGGCCTCTTTCGTCTCGTCGAACTAACTATACCAGCTCTCAAATTCGCTCAGCTCGTTTGTTATCGTATAAGTTCGTTGTACATATATACATCACTCTCTGTAAACACAACTGGTATTTCATCACCAGTACCTCATTCGCCGATTGTAGGTCTCTTTCCAATCTGGACAGAAACCGTCGCCTTATAGGTAATTTACAAGCCACTAGACAAGGAACAATACGCTAAATACAACAGGTTCTATAGTTTTTGCGTTAACACCAGACGCTTGTTAAAGCTAAAATGTATTTTTACGCGAGTTAAAGACAACATGTCTATGATAGTAATCTATGCTTCTATACTATTAATAGTCCACTTATCTAGAAGGGCTATAGGCTATATACCATGACGCTACGACTAATAGAACCTGAGTTACCCGGGTTAAACCGCGGGGTGGTGCTAATCACAAGCCACAAATTCTTGATGACTACTCTTCTTGTCTTTGGCGACAGAAGACTTGTTATACTATTAATTTCACTTGTTTATTTATTGATTAAAGACTTATAAACGATCGAACTGTATATTAAACATTATTATATTTTCTCAAATGTCATTCATATATAAAATGACATTATGGTTTCCTAAACGAATTCAATGTAAAAGAACTACGCAGCAAGCTCAAGTGCGCGGATGATTTTAAGTCGCTATTAAGAAGCAGATTCTATTTGATAGTAGTGCATAACTTAAACATATTTTTTGCAAAGTCAACCTCAAGCAAATGATTTTTAATTGTTTTCACAACGTAATTTGACATAAGGACGTTTTCGAGACGCTGCGTATCTTGGTATTTTGTAGATCAATGGTTGTGTAGCCTCGAACAGTTCGCACTCGTTGACGACACATTTGTCTCGCAGTGAGAGTGATATAAAGTGACATACATCTGAATGTCAAGTATAGGTCGAATGTCTGCAGTAGCCTGTGCGCATTCTACGACTTTCCGCCAAGGCACAACTTGAGAAGCCCCAAGCTAGAACGCGGAGATAAGAGGGTCAATGTGTATTCATTGCAAAGGAGGTAAATTCAAATTAATTGGCAACGGAATTTTAAAGAGAAGTTAAATTCAAAACAGGTAGTAAAAGGTAGAGCCGCTGCATTGCCAGCGAATGGGACCGGCACGACCGGTAAGGCCATCACATGACACCGACGAAATATGACAGATATGCTGTATTGTGAGTAGCCGGTGGTCCGCTGAAGAGGTGGACGAAAGGAAGGCAATGCATCTCCCATAATATGTGTGTATGACAATAATGCTCATACGCATTATTATCATCCATACATATTATGGGTGTCGGTAGTACAAAGCCTGTGCCCCATCATATCTCGTTTGCCCTCTATACTATTAAAAGCTCCAATCATATAATACAATTGGCTACCATAGAAATTTGCATCACAAGAGGATAGATTGATCCTTTAAGATTTGGCCCTTATTAAGAGCTAGCCAGTCGCCGAGGTTCCCTGACGCTAACAGATCTAGGGTACCTCAGTGGGTATAGGCTGCCTGCAGTACCTGCGAAGTCTTAGGGGATTCCGGTTCATCCGAGAGTTATACGCAATCAGAGCCTATCTAACACCGGTGGCAGAGAATTTCCCCGCAAAAAAAAAAAGTAACACACCATCAATAGAATTTTTAATGTTGGTATTAAATGGATTCTAATTTAGAAAGATTTATTTATATTTTATTATTTATTAAAAAATAGAAAAATTCTCCAAAAGCGCCAGCGCGATTGGACAGAAAAGTGACAGGGACATTTAATAAACAAAAGTACGTAAATTGCTAAAAATCCTAAAGTTTCCAAGTATATTAGTCACACTGCATGTTTCGTTGTTTATTTGGATTGACTTGCCACTGTTACAGACTACCACCTGTAATAATATAAAAATGGTAAACAATTTATTCAGGTTAAACCGCAGGTCACAGCTAGTGAACATGTAAAACTCGAGCTAATGTAATGCCCAGTGTCATTATTCTCACGGCCACTCAATCAAGCTTCGCAATTGACCTCAGGTCAAGGAATTAACGCCGGAAGCCAAACCAAAGCGAATATATATATTCGCTTACACACTAGTATGTGCGGTGAATTTTTCGCGTCGCACCTGTCAGCTCTGTTGGAGCTGTCTGTTTACTTTTAAACCTTTTAGTTTAGGTGTTTCTCAATTCTGAGTTCTCTAATCCTCGGGCGTAGCGGCGGCTGCAGGTATTAGAGCGGATTTGGACGCAAAAAATGTCATCAACTTTGGAAAATATCCAGGTCGACTGATACTTATGGGCATGGAACTTCTTTTGTCGTCAAAATTTTACTCAAGCTGTGCAACGTGACGTGACGTAAAAGTGCCAACGAAAAAAATTCTAAAGCACTTGCTTTGGAATTATTTTCGTTGGCACTTTTATATAATTTGGTTACTTTTATTATCCTAATATAAAGAAGTAGTCAATAGGTAATATATAGGTTCCGGCAGTTTCTACTATATTTCTGCTATACCTACATATGACAATTTACAAACTTCGATAAAAACTTACCAACGGGTAGATATGGCTTGTTTTATAAAAATATAACAGTTCCACGTAAACTGTTTAACTGGTTTCGTACACCTCCCGAGTCTCCTTGTGGAGTGATGTGTAAAAATATAACAGTTTCACGTAAACTGTGTAACTGGTTTCGTACACCTCCCGAGTCTCCTTGTCGAGTGATGTGTAAAAACAATTGTTATTTACCTATTTAATTTTTTTCTTTTTTATACTACGTATAGAGTGACCAGTCCTGTTGATCTGAACGTCATGTTATATAGAATATAAACTTCTTCATAAATGTAGCTATCAAGTACACAAAAAGATTTTTTTTGAAATCCGACTAATAGTTCCAATTATTGGCGCATTCAAACAAACAAACAAAAAAGCTCTCCCGCGTTATTGTGTTAGTATAGATTAGGTTCTAGAGGAACAGCTATCATCAGTCAGTGTTACCGGTGCCCACAAATTCCTGCACAAACCAAGATTATACAGTACCATCTGGGTCGCCTACTGTAGCCACCCACTCTTACAGATCAGTCTCAAGAGACGTGACAGCTGATGCTTTCACTTGACTGTGACAGGTCACATTAGGCATGAGCGGAAGGCGGCTTACGCCATTCTCTTCATACGAAAACGCTAAGACCACACCATCAGACAGACAGTACCCGATCAATTTCATCATTATCTTCTCCGGTACCTACATACATTCACATTCGCATTGGAATACCCCCATTAGGGAACCGGCGTGAAGATGTGTTGTTGTTAGGCACATACTCGATGTCAACGAACACAGCAATGCGACAATGCCGTTTTAAATGCAGACTTCATACGATTAGATGTATTCTCTACACTTTACTGCAGTTAAATAATCATGTACATGAATAACGACGCAAACGTGATACAGTGTCGGTTTGTTCTAATTCCTGCAACACCCACTACGTGATTTTATTTTAAAACAATATCGTTCTAGAAAATGCGCTTAGATATAATTAAAATTACCACAGTAGGGACCTTTTCGTACCGCTTTTATAGAATTGCGCAAAAACTAGGTGGTAACACTCCAAGTGCATCCTTAAGCGTTGATTAGTCTATTGTTACGATTGACCCGGAAAACCATTATTCTTGGAATCATTTTGTCTGTGGTCTATTTAGTAAAGTTGCATTGTCATAGTTTTATTAAGGCCCGGCACGACCGGAGCCCAGTTTGCTGCATGATACCTGCTGAATAATACAGCACGCGGCGTGTGGTGAGATGAAATGTAGGTAGAGGGAATAGCTTAGAAGAATATCATCGACCTACTTGTAGTAAGTAGCCAGCACTAGTAACGATGGATTCAATCCCTAACGTCAGTACTGGACAATCAGACGTTTCACACTTATACGCATCGATGTGACAGGTGTCTAGTATGATTTATAATATTTTCACCTATTATTTCTAGGATAAGTCTTTTATTATAACTTTAATCACATTTGTATCAACTTAATGTCTTAATTTAATTTTACACATTATATCGTAAGCTCGCTATTCATCTTATAATTCATTGAGTACAAGTGCACCCCTAATATGTTATAAATGTATCAAAGTCAAAACAGCGTTACTGTTGATTACCCAAATAAAATAATAGTAAATGCCTATGCCAACTAAAATAACATCAGCTTTTATGATCATCAGATCTTAAGATAAGCGCGTGTTGCGCTAAATTGCAAAAAATAGTAACGATTATTTTATTTGAAGTATTGAATTTCTATAAAACTACTTTTACGAATTTTATCGCGGTTCATTAAATTATTTAACCAGCCCATGATCATGGTTGCTCTAAAGCTTCTGAAACTTCGTACGTAATGACGTCGATGTAATGAGTGACGTTCGCGTAAACTTAAGACATCAATAAGTGAAGTGTTGAAGTTTTCATTAGGTACGTGTACGTACATATCAACATGAAATCTGGTGAGGATTGTTTCATTCCTGTTGTCAGTTTGGGGCCTGAGCGTGCATCCAAGTGTGTCGGCTCAGCGAGTGGCTCCTCCGTGTTTACCCGCCGCGTGCACTGAACCCACAGATAAAACGTTACCGGTTCCACGAAATGGGTGTGAAGCGCCAATCCCTCGGCTTAAGTAAAATATTGCATGTTGGATAGGATGCGAATATAAATATTTCAAATTATGATTTCTTAGAATATTTCTTGAAGGTCCATTTTCTATGCATCATCTTAGAATCTTTATATTACATACATTTTTTAATAGCGTTAGGGGACAAACGAGCAATGATTACCGACGCCCATGGACATTCGCATGATTGCTACGCGATGCGTTGCCCTTCTATCACCCCTCCCCCATTGGGCTACTCACAAACCGCACGAAACGTGAAAGCGACAGTGTCACTTTACGGCGGTATCAATTCTTAAGTTTATGCTTTAAATAATATTTATGTAAATAAGTGAAAGGCCAGGATTATAAACTAAAATGTGTATTTAATTTTAAAATTTACTATTTAAATCATTTTACTATGTTACCTTTTCAAACATTCAAATTCGCACTAAGAATAATCCCCAAAAGCAGATTCTGAAGTGATAGATTTTCCCAAAATCTACGGACCGGATTTTGTAACAATCCGACCTCTGTTATTCACGGACGAAGCCGGGGCAAATTGCTAGTACAATAAAAAAACTAACAAACACAGACAAGATAGCAGAGGCAACTCCAATGCGCAACAATTTAGCAGCGGGCTTGGCCGAGCCGGTGCTCTTAAGCTAGTCATCGAACAATTTTCCGGGAAACTTCGACGGACAGTCACGTCGATGCTCTTAACACGGCTCGCAGATTGACAAGCCGCTGGGTCCGCTTATAAATGCACTAAAGCATTCGACTAAGTGCCACGCAACAAAATGTTGCACATTGACTGAAAAGATCTCTGTCAGCTACAAAACGGACAGTTGTGGCTTAAGCGTGCTAAGCGCAGGAGAATTTCAATTAACACTTTTCCTAATCAGACATGCGAAGCTAGGACATATCGCTATTGT
Source organism: Eumaeus atala (assembly GCA_017140195.1). NCBI lineage: Eukaryota > Metazoa > Arthropoda > Insecta > Lepidoptera > Lycaenidae > Eumaeus > Eumaeus atala. The sequence goes on from JAFELO010001431.1 coordinate 219,239, forward strand.
ATTATACAAGCTGCGCTCCGCGATAAAATCTATGCTAGGAGAACGATTCGTTTGATTTTCGGAATAAAAAATATACTAAGGTCATTTTACCATCTTAATTATAATGCTTGGGATAAATTGTAATCTGGCAAAAGTTGTCACTTTCCATCAGCTCGTTTGCCTCATCCCATTTTGCCCACCAATCCATTCAGTAGCTTCACAAACACATATAAAATTTCGCATTTATAAAATTAGTAGGATTGTCGTATTATGATTATTCTATTCTGCCATCTAAATTGTTGTAAATAAAACACTATTATCCTAACAGAATAGAGCTTTTTAGAGATTGCTTATTTATTGTATGTCTCTGCATAGTGCTACATTGAAAAGAACTCCAGCTACTGGATACAATTAAGGTGAAATGTTTAATTTAATTAAGAATGGAACAAGAATAAACTCTAATTCCCAACTCGAGGGATGTACAGAGCGCTATTCGAATCAACGGCACAAGTTTTCCAAGTCAAATAGGTACTAAAATACTTGTCAGTTAAGATTTGCCCAACTGTGAACTGTTTCATTTCAAATAAGTAATTGTTTATATCACACAACATTTTGTTATAGCATAGGAGGACAAACGAGAAATCAGAACTATTTTGTGAATACCGACGCCCATTAACATCCACAAGTTAACAGTACAGACGGGCTGTACAGAAACCGCACGGAGCCAGGGAACCTACCCACTTTTAAGACGGCAAAATATGAGCTTTTACCAGTACCATTTTCTAGACCTTATTCAGCTGTACCTTGAGACCTTGTTGTTTATTATTATCGTCGACCCGTTGGCGCCTACCTACGTATTTCTCTGATAAAAATGGTAAATATTTTATTTTTATAAAAAATATTAAATCTATACGGAACTTAGCACGAGGTTAGGCTCACGTCCCCACCATGGTTCAAGCCTTGTCGTGGCGATGGGGCTCAGTAGCCTGGGGTTATCCGAGACACCTTGGGCGAAGCCAATTGAACCGAGGAGGTGGCGGCTCTTAGTACCCCTCCTATAAGAGGGGACTAAAGAGCAGGAGGAGGTGCCGCTCTTTGTACCCCTCTTATAAGAAGAGGGGACAAAAGAGCAAAAAGTGGCGGCGCATTTGTATTATTATTTGTTATTCGTGAACTGCCACAAATTGTGTAGACACCTTACATAAAGGATAGTACTGCTATTTAGAGCAAGTCTCCGTTTAGGAGGCCTGGCTGGCACTTCACACAAATATAATTTTCGGGCTGACTTTGTCACATGACACACACAACTTTGTCCCTACCACTAGGTGATACCGGGACCGTGGTTCCGATGATCGTCCACATAGACTAAAATATATTAAATCTTCTATCAGCCATACGGATTATTTTTAGTGAGTACTACTTACTCCAGGGTACTAAGACGTCAAACATCAGTCATGTGGATGTCATTAATAAGGGATCGAACTTCTATAAACAGTAACTTGGTAAATCTTATTCATTGTTAAAACATTACAGTCAATACTCCACAGCAGCCAATCTCTGAAGTGTAATAAATTTATCAAATTAAAATAATAACCACTACTGATACTAGACAGTGGAAATATGTTTAATATTTATATTTTTATAAATCAAATAAATCGTATTGTCTTTGAGATTTTTAGTATATAAATCCATGACCTGGGCGGGCTTCGAATCCGCGACCTCTAGCGCAGCGCTCAAACCTCATGATAAATATACCGTACTCTTTAATTAATGTCACTCATTTAGTAAGTCGAAAAACATTTCATACATAATTTTAAGAGATAGATGGTCTGAAGCGTGCCCCGCATACAGACTCGCTCGGCGACAACACACACGTTAGTAAAACGAAGCAAAGCATATATTTCTTTTATTTAAGTTTCCAAACGATTACCCAGACAAAACGATCCCTCTAGAATCGTATGTAGCGGAGTTGTCGAGGGCACTTGTGTCACTATCTCCGTACCAGAAGTAATCTCATGAATAGTCACTGCCTCCGCAAATATGTTACTTAGTGAGGTTCTACTATAAATATTCCTTTAGAAAGAGATAGTGCTATGCTGCAGTGCCGATGAATTGGGGCCGGCACTACTGGGGAGACAGCTTTCGCGCACACGACACCGTCGTAAAGTTAGTCATGCGGTCGCGTTTCGCGCGGTCTGTAAGTAGCTGCTCGCCCATTGGAGGGGAGGGCGACGTCTGCATAACAATCACATGAGTTTATTCCTCAGTGTATATAATACGTAGTTTATTCAAGAATTTTCGTGTCCCTGGACATTCGGCTTTACGCATAGAATGGATGATTATCCACTGTGGATTCGAAGCAGACTAGATGTTGTTCAACCTACTACAGGGAGTATATATAAACCTCTTCCGATATTGAGTGATTGATTGCCTGCCTCACTGACAGGCAACGCTCAACCGATATTACTGTTCCTGCTTGAGATTTGGTACTGTGGTTACTTTCATGATGTAGCACTTACACTTACTGAGAAAGGATTTTTAGAAAATCTACCCCTAAGTGGAATAAAGTTTACACTATGGAATTCTACCATATTACTCAAATGAAACCGCAGGATGCTTCTAGTCTATTAGAAGAGATATATGTATCTATTACTGTACGCACTATTGATAACATTTTCATATTCGTACAAAATGATAAAAGAGAAAGTATATAAAATTTCCCTTATATCAAAATACAAAAACGATGTAAGTAAAACGTCTATACAAATTCTCCTAGGATCGAGAGGTTGTTACACGTGTAATATCTTCCTTACTGAATACCTCGTCGGCGCTAGACAACCCCGTCGAGATTTAGAATAGATTGTCTTTGTAAAGCTCTTATAACTTCGACGTAAATTCGAGTTCCGGAAACTAAATTGTAAGAGGTAGTGCCATGCTGCATCACATCGCGAATTGAGAGTTACGAGAAAAACACGCTTAGTGTGTAAGGAGCTGGTGGCCAATTGGAGCCGAGAGGGTTTACATCTACATGACAATAATGTTATATACTTGCGATTTCTCGTTTGCTCATATACTATAAAAAAAATTAGAAAAGAATTCATTTAAAGTTAAAGAAAAATAAGAAAAAAATGTCATTAAAATATATGATATTTTATCATATAAATGATAAAATGGATATAAAAGAGCTCGAGGACAAAATTTATAAACGCTTAAGTCGAGTCTCTTGAATAAAGATTTTCTATTCTATTGCAAATGGAAATGATGCCATTAACCTAATAAAGCCAAATAAGAATATATTATATTGTTTCATTGAATCTAAAGAAATATGCAAACTCAATGATGCCCTTCGCAGACTAGACGCTTTTTGTATAAGTTTTTGAGTACTTAGGTGTCTTATTAATTTTTTGTAATAACTTGTGTAAACAATTTTTTTTGCCCGTTGGAGGGGAGTAAGAAAGGCAACGTATCTGCAGGACAACAATGGGTATATAAGCTCCGATTGCTCGTTTACCCCTATACCATAAATAACAATCTCTTAGTGTGCATAAATGCGAATGTAATCACCGGCTTGCATCTCAGTATCGAGTATTTTACGGAACAGGTAGTGTTATGCTGCATTGCAGCCGAATTCGGCCGGCACAACGGGGACGTACTTCTCACATTATACCGTCGTAAAGTGACACCTTTGCTATCGTGTTTCGTGCAGTATAGCTGGGATAAACCCAGGTAAAGCCAATTGAACCGGGAATCTTTGCACCCTTATAAGAAGAGGGGGCTTAAAGATCAGGAGGAGGAATCGCTCTCGGTACCCTTTATTTTCGGAGGTACCTACTACTGATTGGCGGCGCTTGTCCAGCCTTAACAGTTCGAATGACTACAAATACCCCTCTTATAGGAAGAGGGGACCTAAGAGCAACAGGAGGTGGCTCTTTTGCGCACGGGGCAGGGGCGAGGATGGGAACCTCACCCTATTGCACTGTCCTGAAGTCGACGGGGTTGTCCTGTAGTGTTGGGCAACCCGTTCTGTGGAGGTGGAGTAGGTCCCTTAGGGGCTGATGATTGTTGTTCTGGGGCACCTCACCAGGGGCGGCACTGATGGCACTCGCGGTGGTTTTTGTGGGTATTCGGCACTATCAAGTGCCGCGAGTCCCACACACCACTGGACCTTATCAAGGGCAGCTGAGGCGCGGAAATGCGTTTCTCCGGGTCAACAAAATAAAAAAAAAAAGAGAGAGAGAGCAGGAGGGCGCATCAGCATAAATATTATGCGAATGTCTAGCGTAAGAACGGCTCAAACTGCCCGTTGGCGCCCTTGTACCATAAAAAACAGGCAATTAAGAAAACGTTGTGAAGTATATTCATTGTATTAGTAGTAGACTAATGCTCGGTGTCGCCATAAATGTGTCAATTTTAGCAGCAGACTTTTGCTAAAATCAACATCGAAAATTTTCGAGCAAAAATAATTAAAACCAATCTAACATTCATCAGACCATTAGCTGGTAAACATGTATGAGGCAGCCTGTACCGACGAAATATCACTATTGTGTGCCATTCCGACGTAGGCCACATTGAATTAGTGGATTATTTTTGTTTTATTCTAATGGTAGTAATGGGGCAAATGAAAGACATTACGTAAACTTAATTATCTGAGAATAGACCATTATATTATATATTTTGGGCATTCCAAGGAAAATGGGAAAATGAGCTAAACTAATCTGACTAATCTTATCAAAACAAATTTCTGACGTTAAATTTACTTGGTCTGTATGTTAGTTAAATTTACTTAAAGGTCTGTAAGAATTATTATGAATAGGCATTGTTTGGCGTAATATTATCAGTTGTTGGTTTGAGGTAGGATTTTATGCAACAACATTGGTTTCGGCCATCTATTTGGACATAGAAATACAAATGAAAAAAAGGTAAGCATTATATTCTAAAATTCGTAAGACATGGAACACACTATGCTTCTCTGATCACACATAAAATACAAAAGTTTTACTTCTAATCTCAAAATGTATAGTACTGTATTGTTACAGTTTCCGGAAAGTATGATTTCTCAAATTGTTACAATTTTTGAAAAAAGAAATCGTATTTTTTTTTGGTGGTGGATGTTACAGGGTGGAAAATAAATGGAAGATGATTTTCATTTTGAAGGAACATTTTTTAATAACATAAGAAAAATTGTATTATGCAAAATCGAAACAAATTAATTTTAACGGTTAGAACAGTATGCAAATGAAGCAGACGATGGCGCTACGAGTTTAATTTCGCAACCAAAATAAATGCGCCCTTGAATACGCAACACATCCTTAATCATTCAGTATTGTGGCTGTTAATATGGTCGTATTTCGTCACAAACAGACGCGGTTGTATTGTGCACGACGTGGGTGGTACCGCCATCGAATATAACTCCCAGTAAATATAACTCCTCACATTCGAACCTTGTTTCGTCTTCGAGATTCGATTTGGTTCGGCATTAGGGTGTAGCAGCGATCTAAATTGAATTGTAACTTTGTATAATTTATATGCATAGCGCACCTCGTCTCACAGGTACGAGTATGAAACTTAGTGTACTATCGTTATTGACGTACTGTCCTGGTCCTTAGACCAGGGATTGGATTCTATTTTGTGTTAGCAAGATATGCGATGCGAAATTAAATTTTCATTGTAAGATAGCTAAATTTTTACTTTACATAATGGCTGATGACTGATGAATGAGATATAAGGCAAACTCTAAGATATATCCTGTTTTATCCTGAGATATACCTAGTTGTTATAAATAAGCAAATAGTATGTTTTGATTAATGCATAGGCTTCTTCGGTAAGATTAGAATGATTATTCCGCTTAAGACAAAATCATTTGTAAACAAATCAATCTTGTAGTTAAGCGTAACCTGTCAAAATTTCGAGTCATTTCTTGCCTACGTTGCTTTGAGAATGCCGCCCTTTTACCTTAGTGTTATATGGTAAGTATATATATATATATGTATATATATATATATATATATATCGGGTATATGTATATATATATATATATATATACCCGATATATATCTATATAGGGATAGAAGGTATTGATAAAACAATTTCAAAAATATGTAAAACTGGGAGACATCAGCCGTACCTGCATCCCGAAAGAACTAAATCGAACGTAACCGCTCATGCATACTTTCGAGAATTGACTTTTTGAAAACCATTTACTGTCAGAATGTTAGCGGCCATGCGACAGGTTATACTTTAGTTGTATCGGCCTATAACGTTGATGTTTGTTAAAATTGCGTTAGTGGTATCAGGGTTAGCAGTCCCTAAGTATTGAGGTTAGTGATTTGGCATAACCATGAATTTGATGATTATCAAAATCACTCAATAAAAATATCATTTTATTTCTATGAAGTTGGTTATTTTTAAGACAATAATTGAAACACTTCGAAGAGTTGAGGGGCGAGTCTTGTTTATTCTTGAGAAATATCATATTTAAATTAATTGTGAAATTTAATAATGATATTTTTATTGAATGCGCCATTATCTTCTTTGTATTTGAATTATGAAAGAGTGAAGGATCAGCCAGGATCTGTAAAAAATAACCCAAAGGATCTTTGTGCAATAGATTGATATGTATAAAAAAAATTGAGAATTGTGCTCCAAAGTATCTTATTAGAATATTGTAAATATTACTTCAAATATAAAACAGGCCACGCGTTGTCGTCAATTATCATCGTATTAATCAATAATTAATAAAATATAGACAATATTTAGCTGTACAAGGTAACTTAACTTAAAATCCGGGCTCATCTCCGAAACGACTGAGGTATGGACTGACTAGTAGTTTCGGAGATGAGCACGGACAAACATCGTAACATCATGGTTTCGAAGCAAGTCCCCAAAAGAGATTCATAACGTAAAGATCAATCTATCCCGCAATTCAAGCTCGCCGAAGAAATACAGAACACATCGTAGAATTCTTAAATTCCCACGGTTGTATTACCTTTAATACATTCTAAACGCTATTAATTAATACATTCTCACATTTACTAAAAATATCTATAGGAGCATATGTAACATTTAATTCACAACAAAAACTCAAGGCCAATAATCGTGAGATCTAAAGCGAATATTTGTTAAGAACGTACATAACAGACTTTTTTATTTTATGCCAATATCTTCTGACGTCACGAAGGAGAAAAAAAAGGGAAATAATGACTAGTTTAAATATACTTAAACAAATAATAAATATGTTTTACTAACTCAGTTAATGACGATTGTCCGGACGGTAAACAAAACTTGGTTAACCGCTCCGAGAGATCACAGACTTTCTTCTTCTTCGACATAACTCAAAAAGCACTGATGATCCAGAAATGGGACAACGATTTCTCAGAAATTTAAATCAGCAGTATTAATTCTAGTAGTAGTGTTTTGTTAAGACCATCATGATTGATTAGTTACTGCAGTATTCATACATCACTAGTGTTTCAATGTTGACTACGTCAGCAGCGAAAAGTTGTCAAAGCTCTTCCAGCTACAGTACTATCACTCTTGCACTACTACTGTTACAGAATTTAAACAACTATCATACATACATTTCGGGGAATAATTATATACAATAACTTTTAGTACACTAAAATCTAAATACTTGACCTTCGCATAAGATCATTAGAATCACAATTCTAATTTAGAATATTGCTTGAAATACAAAAACAAACATTAACAATACAAACAATCTTATTTTATGCAAGCAAAAATAAAAATATTTTGTATGAAAAAAAATGATCATTATGTTAACATTAGATAAGTAAGTTTTCCTTTAAATGTTTAGATGTCTGCAAACGTAAGAATAATGAAAACAAAGCAATAAATTTTACGAAGCTTCCGAAAAGAAATACCCTCCTGTATGTCTTTTTTCAGAAAGCCTCTTAATAAATGTAAAATGTGTGATGGAAAAACAATCTATTTGTAGGAGTTTTTGTTCCTAAGTGGAATTTATAGAAATATGAATTAATATCTCAATCAAGAATCGTAAGAGTATGTTAGCACAATATCTGTGGTAAGAATAAAAAAAATGAATGTCCCGTGTTTTTAACGACACTGAGCAGAGAAAAGTCTAAAATTTGCCAGCTATATTCTGGGTATGTAGTGCTGAACTAGGTAATACACTGTCAACAATCTTCTAAGGTCAAATTAAGTTATACTACGACGTACAACATTGATTTGGTCCATTTCTACATTAATGGAGGAATTGTGACAAAATACTAATGTTAAAATTCGTCCCATAAAGATTTAAAAAAAAAAAACTGGAACCGTTACTTGCAAACAATTCAGATGTTTAAACATAGGATCATTTACAAAAGTAGAAATTAAAACCTTCTGTTATTGTCGCCGAATCTTGAATCTAAGGTACCGAATTTAGTAGACTAAAGTACCAACGGTGTTCCCTCTGCTTCGCTCGAGGGCGGAGCCCGGGAACGCGTCAGCATATACCCAGACAAGGTAACCACTCCTGATCTACTAAAACTAAGTGTTCTAATTCGCGTCCCGGTATTTCATCTGCAGGTGTACAGATGGGAATGACTAGCCGCAAGTATATTAATGAACACAAGGAGAGACAGTCAATGGGGATAAGCATTTACCAACAAACTAGTTGACGGTTGATTCTCTGATTTCGCGAGTTTTAATATGTAAAGAGATTTTCTTTGATTGCTCTCTATGCCGACGGAAATGTCTAGAGCAGCTTCATGGCTTCGATTTCGGGACCCCTTTCCCACAAATGGTAAGGATGCATCCCGATAGTAATATATAAGATTAGCTAAAGTAGCTATTATTATCTTGGCCGAGGGTACCGGGTCCCCTCGCCCCTCTCTAAAGAGGGCGGTGGCTCACGCGCCGCAGCTAAAGCTTTTTTTACGGGTAGTTCAAGGTGTGTGTTTCTAAATAAGTGTATTCTCCAATTCCTTATTGAAATAAAATAAAATAAATGGTATTTTATCAAAAATATAGTATTTGCTCGATTTTGTAAGTTCCTTGAACACCTGGCAACATAAGTTTTCAACATTTTCAAACAATCGAATAGGATTCACAAGGTGATTGTACAAGGATGTACAGGGTCAACTTAATAAGCATATGCAAGATATTGTTAAACTGTTTGAAACCCGTATGAATCATTTTCACGAAAGACTGGCACAGACACCAACAGCTGACACTTCACGAAACACTGGCATAGATACAAACAGCTGACATCTGGATCTTTCGATTTGGCTAAATTGAAGGTAGAGTTCATTCATTCAGGTCCATGATACGAGACACTCGTACATTGTTACATCAGCAAATATAACTTCTTGTGGCAGTTGTGGACGCCCAAGACATGCGTAGTAGGCTAAAGGTCCTGATATTTCATGGTGTCTTTGATGATCCGGCAGAAGTAGCTGAAGATAAGGTGTGTACAGTTCTAAATAATAACTTGAAGCTCTCCAATATTGATTCCAGCAGTATCGATGTCTGTCACCGTCTTGGCTTGAAGAAAGACGTACCAAGACCACTATGAATACGATTTGATTCCTTAACATTGAAAAATCTTGTGGTCTAATAAGTCTAAGCTAAGGGACTCCGGCATAACAGTATCAGAATTCCTAAGAAAATCGAGGCATAAGGTCTTTGTAGCAGCTAGAAAGCACATTGGTATGACAAATTGCTGGTGGGCAGATGGTAATATCATCTTGCTTCCAGGCAGAAATCGCATTGCATGTACTGAACAGTGTCATTTCAAAAACCTTCCTATTTCTCAAGATTCACGAAGTATGAGAACTAGAAAGACTAGAAACCGTGACTAAGAAATAATATTTTTTTTTCTGTATGGATCTTCGTTATGTTAATCGGTAGATAATATTTATTCACTTTGTTATTTATGTTTTAGGTTTCCGCCCGCTGCTTGGTTAAGTACCGAAATTAAGGCTATAATGATTTTGGGGGATAAAGCTAAAAATAAATGTAAGCGTTTTCCTTCTGCACAAAATGTTAAAAACTATAAAAAAAGACGTAATCTATGTAATAGCAATTGTGGAGATGCTAAACGGCGATATATTTTCGCTCCTATTGAAAATCTACCTCCAGCTCAAACATGGAAACTTCTCCTGTAATTATCCATATTTTAAACTTTTCTCTTTCTTTTAATACTTTCCCGTCAAAGTGGTGGAAAGCTCATGTCATCCTCCTCCTGCGCCTAAAAATTCTAACCCTTCTTCTCCTTCTGATTTCCGACCTATTTCTATCTTGCCAATTTTCTCAAAAATTCTAGAGAATCTAAGCAACTTTCCTTATTTTTTACATAACAACAAACCTTCTAGGTTCGTAAGTCAGGACTTCGTCCATATTAGATATATCTTACAGACAAAACTGTTACACTACAGTAGTAGTTACACTACAGTAGTAGTACACTACAGTCCTCCTTAAGGTTATGGATGATATGCGATCAGCTGTGGATGACAGAATGCAAACAATCCTTGTACTAATGGACTTCAGCAATGCCTTTGCCTCTGTGGATTACGACGTATTGCTTGGCATTCGCAAAACTATTGGCATATCACATTCTGCTATTGCTTCGTTTGATTCACATCTTACAGGCAGTAAACAACGCATATTCACACCGGAGCATTGTTCCCAGTGGTGCGTCCTTACTACTGGGCTACCTTCTATCTATCGCTCTTACTTTTTGCGGTTTTTATTAAGCAGATCACCTTAAATATATTTTCTGCATATCATTTGTACGCGGACGATCTGGAATGGAACTTTACAGGACAATTGCGCAGTAAAATTGTTATTGAATCTCTTAAAGAAATTTTATATTGTGGCATGTTATGTACATTTCAGTTAAAGTGCTAAGAACTTAGGATTTACTGTATATTGACAATGATCTGTCTTGGTCCGTACACAATAGAGAAATAATAAGCAGGCTCACTACTCTTTGCACTCACTAAAGATATTACAAAATTTTCTACCGCTCGATACTAAAATCTTACTTACGCACTCACTTTTACTTCATCTTCTCGACTATGCGGATTCCTGTTTTGTAGACGTAACGGAAGAGCTTTTGAATAAGCCAGAACGACTTCAAAATTTGTGTATACGATATATATTCGGAATGCGTAAATATGATCGTGTTTCTGAGTTCCGCAGCAAACTCAATTGGCTTTCGATCCGCCTACGTTGGAACTTACACATACTTACTGTTTTACATAAGATCCTTAAAACACCTTCCCCTCCTTATCTATCAGAAATATTTCTTTACACAGCAACAGACCAATTAGAGCATGCACAGTTTAAAAGAACTTTGCGTAACTTAGTATTCCACTACATTTTACGGAAACTCGTTTATTGTGCATGCAGCACAGTTGTGAAATGCTCTTCCGGAACACATACAGCAGAGCCCCTCGACTAACACTTTTAGGTCCAGACTGAAGAAGCTCTACGTAACATCGATAAAGATACGTTCTTATTTGTATTTGTATATTTATTATAAAATAATTTATTTATCTAGGTTTATTATATTATGTATGGTTTAGGTTTATTATGCGTATTTATTATAAGTAAGTATGTTGTATATATGGGGTATAAAATATATAGGTGTATGTGTTTATTTATAAAAACATTGCTGTGTACTGTTTTTTTTGTTTGATGTTCTTTCATTTCTAGTTCTTTTATGTACTTATCTTCTATACCCGCTACTAATTCTCTTCATAAACATTAATGGTTTTGCTAGAAGATATCTCTAATAGAGATAAGCACACCTATGTACTATAGTACTAGATTTTAAGTTAGATTTAATAAATTCTATGTATGTAGATGAAGGATAATTAAATAAATAAATAAACTTATCCTCGCATTATCGTAGGGGCTACCATGACGGGGTGGACTGTATAATGAGTGGACTGGGGTTTTGTAAGGAGACGATATGATGTAATGACCCACGATTGGATGAATGTAATACGAATTTAAATAGTTAAGCACATGAGATTCTTCCTTTACTGTTTGTGTAATTACAAGGTGTTATACCAACTTCGCTATTGTCAATTGTTTCCCACAGTAATAATGACTGTAAATAAAGCACTAAGATGATTGAGGAATTTCATCAGATGACATTAAAATTCAATGTCTCCCCTTCGTAGATCTATTATATACTCATGAATATTTATTAATTCATCCTTTGACTAGCTAATTCCGTAACCTTGCCTGCATTATCAACATTTTTTGCCGGTCCGGCTGAGTTTTTTGCTTTATCCAATGTTGAATACTTGCGAAGTACGTTCTGCACATACATAAGAGCTCTATCACCATACATTTTCTGTTTATCATCGTAGCACAAAATAAATCTTAAAATAATTTGCGATGTTAAATAAGTTACATTTCGTACGAATAAATATTTTACCACAAGTCGAAACTCAGAGTTTAGAGTTTCCCGTGCGATGTTGTGGACACACTACAATGTTCCGATGTATTCCTTAGCCCGCGACAACTCGCCCCTTTACACCCACACGAGCACTCGCGCATAGAGCTTTTCTCTCATAAGTATCGAGTAGTGGAAAACGTGAACATATCGCCCGTAGCGCGAGTTTTCGCGGGTTAAACAAGTTGACAGATTTTATTGCGTTTTTCCGTAGACGAAGTTTAATATGTAATGGTTTTTAATGTATGTAATAAATTTTCCTTATCTCAGGCATTATTAAAATTATTCGTCATTCTTTTCACTTAACATACAATAACATCATTTTATTTACAGCATAGGAGGGCAAATGAGCACTCGAAGCCTTTTAAAGACTACCGACGCCCATCGAAATTCCCATTATTGTGGTCACGCACAGATGCGTTGCCCTCCTTTCCTCCGTCCTTTTTTTTTTGGTTTCGCAGGGTCCGATGTGTGTGTGGGACTCGAGTATGAACCGAATACCCACTGAAACCCCGCGGGTGCCGTCGGCCACCTAAGCTTAGGTGTGAGGTGTCCCGGATCTATTGGTAACAGAGCACCTCGGCGACTGGCCTGTCCCTCCTATGGGACCCGGGTCCTCCAGAATAAAGGGGCCGATCCGTCAACCTATATCAGTCTCCTTCGACGTTGAGGACGTGCAATGGGTTCAGGTGTCGACCCTAACCCTGGCTCCACTTAAAGAGGTGGCATAAGCTGCGCATAGCGCCTTCGCCGCACTCCCATGCGTCGTTCGCGAGAAAAGCCATCCTCCATCTCCTCCTCTCTGGCCCATCCAGCGGCCTCCTTCTGGGACATGACCGTCTCGAAGAAGAAGGCCATCGCCTCCCAGGACCTGTCACTCTCGAGTATTAACTCCTAGGCGACGTACCCGTCGGAGACCCTCCAGCGGTAAGTACTCACCTCGTGTCCTCCCCTTTTGAACCGAGAAGTACACTTCGGCAAGTACTTCCGCTACTACCTCCCACGGCGGGCCGTCGGCGAGGACTGTCGCTGCCCCGGAGATCGTACGGTACCCCCGTATAGCCCTCACCGCAATTACCACTTACACTACACTTATTTGCTGCAGTGAGAGCATCCACCCATACAGGGGCACCGTACAAGGCCATACTCCGGCAAACTCCGGAGTATAACCTTCGGCCAGCAGCAGTAGGGCCTCCCATGCTGGGTAGTAGACGGCCCAGTGAGTCCAAGGTATCTCATTGTTGGACTCACCCTCACCTCCGCCTCTCCGGTTCGAAGGTGAGAACCCGGAGGTTCTTTCCTCCCAGTCCCGCGGAAGAGGTTTCTCCGGCGCTTCAATGAACCACCCACTACACAAAAACTACACAAAACGCGAGAGCATAGCTGTCATTTTACGGCGGCATTATGTGAGCGAGAGATATCTCCCCGGTCAACAATCACAAATATTCTTTGTAACCATATAAAATTGATTATTTAGAACTTACTCATTATACTACTTAAAACATACTTAAACTCACACCTACAACACGGGGGTTGCTACTCTCGAGATTTCCGCCAGTTAATAGTGGTACGGACTACATTTAATATCTTTCTTTCTCCTGATCAATGTCCCAATAAATTTGGGGTCGGCCGTCCTACTATTTCTGCGATGTGGCGCGCACGAGCGTAGGTTGTCTTCTCAATTCAATATTCAATAGATTTAATTTAATTATTTGATCATTCGATATTTACGTGTATCTATCTGTATACGGAGGGGTTACCGAAGGGGTACGTGACCGTTTTACTAAACGTTCAAGCTTCGAGTGTATACCATTGAACGCCCAGCCAAAGTAGTTCCTGCACTTTGCTCTAACTGAATGGCTAATGTTATTCCGGTGTATAGCGTTTTATTAGTGTGTTAGAAATAAAACCGTTTCGACTGAGAGTGCCATTGAAAGTAGTAATTTGTGTTTTAAGTCTACTATAAAATGGATTTTACTTCGCCAGAATTGCCTCCGCCCTCGTCAAATTTTATATATTGTAAAGAATTTTATGACCAAATATTTTAGTAAATACTAGAATTGTTCTGTGGTCGAAATTAGACTTAGGCTTAATAGCAAAAGACGATTTGCCGTTCCATGCACTCCAACTATTCCCTGACACCGTCTACCTTGCTATTAGAATTCAAGTGGATAAGCTCTTAAAATCTAGTCCTATTACCTGCTAAGTACTAAAACAAATTGTAAAAAAATGCCTAATTTTAGACGTTAATGGCTACAGCTCTGTATTTTTAGACAACAAAATAAAAATATATTGAACTAGGCCTCAAATAGCGCACGTGATGTCCAAAAAAGTGAGAAAAACTGCGATCCTCCCCCTACCCCACGCACGTACAAATTTCTTTCGCGAGGATTTGTGCTTTATCAAATCTAATGTAATGACAGACAGAGGCCAACGTCAGTGTGTTCTCAGACTGTCGATTATTTAACGAGACGGTGTTTAATGTCTGCTATGTGTTCTTTGACGCGAGTCTTGATTGATATTTTTGTTTGTCCTATATAAGAGAGCTTCACAATCAAATTTATACACTCCTGCATCTTGCAGGGGGATGTGGAATTTCTCTGGTGGTAAAAATTTACTGATCTTTTTTTGCTTTTTTGAAGTAAGTTTTAGTTGAAGCTCGTTTGAGGATGTAGCCATTATCGTCAGTAACACCATTTATGTATGGTAGTATTGCAGGCAGGCGCTCCACGATCGCTGGTTTCACTCTGTATTTGTGGTGCAGACGGGGAAATCGAAGCTTGTTGTCTCGCAGAACTTGCTTGACGTGTTGTAGTTCGGTGTCTAGGTGTTGCTCATCACAGATACCTCGTGCTCTCTGAAATTAAGATTTACCCGCGGTAGAAAACTGTGTTGGATGGTGATTAGAATTGCCGCTAAGATACTTATCCACATGAGGATGCTTTCTATGCACTGTGTGTGTAAGTTGAATTTTGGAGTTTATACTGTTTAGATGTTCGAGAAATACGGTTACTTTATCTTTAGTTAGAATTGTAAAAGTCATCAACATACCTCTTGCAGAACATTGATGTCATTGGTGAGGTTTACAGCACAACGGTTTCGAAGTCTTCCATGAAAATTTTTGCGATAACGGGGGACACCGGTGAACCCATCGCTACGCCGACATAAACCGCAATAAAATCCGTTAAAGTAGTTTCATTATTAAACCCTGCACAAAGAATATGTCCAACGATACGATCAATTCAAATAGTAACTGTACGTCAGTTATTCTATAGCTGTCGATCGAGCGTTTCTTTAATAGTGCTCAATTATCTTTTAACTCGCTATGTCCCACATTGTGTATATGAACCTATGATCTTGTCTGACGTAGGTATTTACGATAAAGCTTTACCGGAGTATCTGATACAATATCTCAATAAATTATATAAGAAAGTGTTCCGATTTCAAATCTATTTCTAACTCAAGTCAATGTAGTTTCGAGTACAATTCTTCATAGGCACATTAAATTTAATGTTTTAATCAAGACGGTTTCCTCATTATTCGAGAGTAGACTTTAAATTCAATAGTACAAGAGTGGAACATCTACTCAGAAATATACTAAATAATATATACTATGCTCTTAGTGTCTCCTGTTCCGTCAATTCGGCTGAAAGGTAGCAATTGCAAACCAATTTTTTTATTTGATAAAACAAAGTTGTAAAGACCAAAACATCAAAGGCCAGCCTTTGATGTCTTTGACATGTGATAATTAAATGAGAGGTAGTGCCATGCTGCCGAAATGGATTGGTCCGACCGTAGAGATACCTATTGCTTATGATACCGCCGTAAAGTGATTGCTATGATGTCGCGTTTCGTGCGGTTTGCGAGTAGCGGGTACCCCATTGGGAGGATGGGGAAAGGGACGTCTCTGCACATGCAGACGTTCATGGGCGTCGGTATTCACCAGAGAGCTCAGACTGCCTTAAAAAAAAATTATACCAACCGTTCGTACGAATTGTAAAAGTCTTAAGATTGTGAAACTCAATTGGACAACAGTTTGTGGCGAAAACACAGTTAAGGCCGTGCATAATCATGCCAATCTCCGACAGTAGCAGCCGTTTCGGGCCATCCAGGTTTGTTAACTTCGCTATACAACGCCATAGAGACTAACGATATTACTTCCCCTGTGCACTGAATGCGGAATGTTCCAGAACATGGTTACCAGTACACTTCAAACTGAATTTGTCCAGACTGTGTTCTGCATTGGTAGGTAGGTAGCTGGTACAGGATTTAGTGAGAATATTGCCTTTGCATTGCAGCCGAATAGGACTGGCATGGCACCTCCTGCTCACATAATACCAGTAACTAATTGTGGCCATGTTGTATGGTTTTTAGTTCCCGTCTTGGGGTATGGGATGAAGGGGCCATGCATAGAGTCATGGTCTCGAATTAGAAACACTCGGCTACTTCGAGTATCACCTGAGCTATCACTGTTCTCTGGAAGCTAGGAGCAACATTCAAAAAATCATTTTGGCGACATGCACCATCCCTGTCGCGATGTGCCAATTCGGTTACAATAGGTTTTCGAAGTATAGGGGGCGACAAAGCGAGCAATTGGTGACTACCAATGCCCGTGAACAAGGGCTCGGCTGATAGATGTCTGCGTTGCTCTCCCATAGCCCATTAACCCAACGGGCCATCGGGTATTCACAAACCACACAAGATACGATAGCAGAGCCATAATTTTTATCAGGTATAATGTAAGCGAGAAGTACTTCCCCGGTCTAGATCTTCCTAACAGATCTCTGACAGATTCGTACACGTCATGTTGACGGTTCAAATGACGGGTTTACTTATCCCTTTGTGGAACTGAGGTGCGTATAGGATAAACAGAGGGTTGCTTTGAAACAACAGTTTCATTAAAAAGCTTTAATCACCTATCTATCCCAAATCTCAGAAGCTCACAGAAAATCTTTATGCTCCAACAAAAATCAGGCCGAATATTTATATCTGACGCGAAGAGATTTCGGACACATCATTATAGAACTAGCTATAGTCGTGCTATGTTGTCAAATAATCTCAACTGAGATTTTATATAATTATTTGTTAACTTCATGTCTAAAAACATGATCGTAAGTCACTATGCTCAAAAAACAAGAAGCTTGACATCGTTGGGTTTTTTTACGGTGGGTCCTTAATTTTTTAATAATGAATCTAATGATGACAAACCAACGATCTAAACATTTTGTTTTCTGGAATAATAATATCGTCCTAGCCGAATTTCGGCTACGGTGGCCATCTCTATAAAGACTAGCCAACTGCGCAGGACATGTTATAGTGCACAAGATGCGCCGATCCGACACGACAGGAGATAAATCAGGGCCGACAGCTTAACGTACTAGAGTAGAGTAACGACTGACTGGCCTGGAGGGACACCACACCGTCAACTTCCTTACTTCGAACTGATACTATAAACTGAAACATTCCAATAGAACACTTTGGTCCGAATCGGGACTCGAACCTGCGAAAACACGGCTGTGGTGAATATGCTTGCCACTAGGCCACGAGAGAGTCACTCTTATAGAATACTAGAACTATCACTAAAACGTTTACAATGTAAACCATTTGGACGTTATTGTCAATCTCTGCTCGTTAGGAAACCGCACCATTTGGTTAACATAATCGAAGCTCTAGTGACGTCACGTACCGCTGTATTATGGTCAGTTTATAACAGCACTACTATCCTAGAAAAAAACAGATACCCTAAGAATTATTTAGGGTCAATAGAGTATCGACACCTTTCTGTAGCCGTGCCTTACGTGTACATTGTGTCGGGCCGCAGCGAGCAGCATGAAGAGCCATGACCACATTGGTACGGTGTTTGTTTCTATGTTTATCCTTACCATTTCAATGAAGAAAGGTTTTAATTCGACACTGGCGCTAACCAATCCTCGTTTAAAAGCCAGTCACCACTGCCTAAGCACCCTGAGCTGCGAAGTGGCCCGCTGCGGACTGCCACAATGAGCTCGTACTTTAAATCAAATCCAATGAAATAATCTGCACAATCAGAGGTTAAGCAGATGTCTGGTCCTGTTGCCCGACACAAACTTGATGGGCTTTCCAAACTGTTAATTGTTTAATGGATATAACACAGTCGAAGTCACGGTTCTCAGGTATTGTTTAAACATTTTCTCCAAACATACATACGACGAATGATATATAGGATTAAAACATGGATTCACGGACCCGGAACATTCGCAGTGAATATATAATAATGAACTTTAAAAGTGGATAACTTCGGAAGTCGAAAAACTCGTCACGACAAAAACGACGCTGCCAAAACTTCCAAACTAAGTGGAAGTTGATTATGTTCTTAATGACTCATCCTGTACAAGACTAGGTGTACATCAGGCATGACTTTATATAAGCCATGAATAGTGTGTACATATGAGGCATGGCTTTCAATCAAGCATGGATAATAGATCAAAATTAGGCGTTGCTTTATATCAGGAATGGACGATAAACATCAGGCGTGGCTTTAAATACAGCATGGGTACACATCAGACATGGCTTTATATAAGTCAAGGATATATTAAACATCAGGTGTGGCTTTATGTAAGGCATGGACATACATCAGGCGTTAGATGACAGTTGTCTGCCTTCTAGGTCCTGTGGTCCTGCCTTCTAGGTTCGAGTTCTGGGGCGGACCAAAGTGTTATTGGGATTTTCCAATTTATATCCCAAGAAGGTCAAGGCAATATCGTTTGTGTATTGTATTGTTCCATTTAGTCTGGAATTTTTAGTAGTCGACCAGTTTTCGTCGTTATCAAATTTTAAGACAATAACCGTTGTAGAGCTGCATCTACTTGGTCTGCTTCTTACTGTATAATTTAAGACAATAACCGTTGTAGAGCTGCATCTACTTGGTCTGCTTCTTACTGTATAATTTAAGTAAAAACTAGCGCCTATCGTAATGAGCAAAATCCTAATCTGCTGGCTGCTAGCCAACCAGAACTGACAGGGTATCGACGTTATCAAATCTATACGTTCACGTTAATAGCAATAATGAAACTAAAGAGGTGTATTGGCGTTCAGCAGTTGAGATGGTGATAATTGTTGATATACAGGCACATAATAGCGATGACTAAGTCCTATAATACACTTGTAGATATTCTAAAGATAAATTTCTTTTTACACTCACTATTAATGAATAGTGTGGAAAAACAGATAAAATTTAATGCAATTTTAAACACTGGTATATCTTTACATTTTATCAAGCAAAAGAACCATCGGATTAATGAATGTTAAATGACTGTAGCAGAGAGACACACGACTAGACAAAATAGATCTTTCCTTTCCCTACCGCCGGATGGATCACCAGAAGAATCTCACGAACTAAACTCAAAAAATTGTGTCCGCACCTTAAAGCTACCCAATACAATTCGATCACAACGTTCCATTTGTTTTATTTCTTAGTTCTCTCTTAGAAAAGAATATCTTCATGATTATACTGAACTGAAGCTGAACTAGTAATTTTTTTCTTCACAGAAAAATTAAAATAGTGACTACCGCCTTCCATAGACATTCGCAAGACTAGGGCTGTTACAGACGCGCAATCGGCTTTCAAGGAATAGGTATTCTACAGGACTGTCGTACGCGTTAAGTACTGGCGTTTAAACCGCACAGTTGCGGATTTACATACCTCAAGATGACGGGCGTGGAACTTACCATTTCTGTCACGAAAATAAGATTAATATAAAAATATGTATGATTTAGGACCAGTATGTCGCTTGTTTTCATTATTTATACCGATACGGTCTTATTCGTATCAAACAAGTTCTATTCCATAACGAGAAAAAAATCTGATCAAAGGAATGTTTCGTCTACAACTACCTACTTACTAGGAAATATCATACCTATATTACTTACGCAATAGAGCTATATAGATTTTCCTCTAATGAACAACTAACAATTAATTACAATGTATCCTTAATTGTTCTGGTTAAGTGGATAATTGTGGTGAATGACAGCCCTAATCAATTTCCATAAATTTTATATGTATATCGTTTCTTGTACATGGAGTTTTATTGTTGAGTAGTTTTTATGAGACACGTCCTGTGTTGTGATATTCTAAATGTAGTAATTACAGGTATCACATCAAGTTTCGTTTGTTTTATTTAAATATATAAGGGCATATGCATATCTTACTAATTAGTTATTAATTAGTATATTATATTCAACGATCGACTGCTCCATTTGTAATGTAGTGGTCGTGCCTGCAACCGGTTCGAATCCCGCCTGCACTGGTGTTATGTATGACGTAGTACCTAGTTAGGTCAAGAGCAGCTGGCATTCCAACCGTCACCACCCACCAATGCGGCAGCGGCGAGCACATCCGCTGCTGTGGAATCTGCGGCAGCGGCGAGCACATCCGCTGCTGTGGAATCTGCGGCAGCTCACGCGACCAACCATGCACCAGTCCTGTGATTCACTTCACTTCCACTACAAAACTTCACCAAAATGTCACCATCATAGTTTAAGTCTTATTTAACATCAATTTCGAGTCTTATTCATCAAAAGTGCATTTCAATATCACAACCTATAAGTTCTAGTCATTTTATATTTCACAGCAATAAAAATATTCAAACCAAAAGATCTGTCGTTCCAAACCAAGTTTTAGGGGAGTCAATAATTAAAGGGCGCATCTGAATGGAGAGCAAGGGTCGGCGAGGGTCGATAAACTTTGACGTGGAGGGCCAAAAATTGCAATAGGGCTTCGGTTTTAGTTGCGAAGGGTTTGTGATCTTGTGGGGGTGATCGGACGCACGCGAGGCGAGTGCGTGTCGCCGCAGCGCTCGTGTCGGACTGAAGGCGCGCGGCGGACGGCGGAGTCGGGAACGTTTGCTGTAGCTTAGGGTTGCCACCAACCTTTTCCAGTCAAAGTACATTTATTGTAATCATTTCAAACGAAGTTGGTTGGTTCCTACCATTTTTTAATTAAGTCAACAAAAAGTGCAATGGTTAACAAACATAATTTTAATTGATTTTCGTAAGAATTCTGATAATTGTAACTATCAGAATTCTTGCGAAAATCAATTAAAATTATGTTATATATATATATATATATATATATATATATATTTATATAACCTACAATACCTAATAATAATAACCTATAAGGAAAACCTACAATCCGTTACTACAAAGGGCGGCAACCCTAGCTATAGCCGCTCCGCGCACCCATGATAACATCGGCTGACGCACTCGCGAACACAGCCAAATAGCCAGATTGCGTTTACTATCAGTTAAGAGTAAACAATTATGATTTAGGAACCTTATAATAATTAATAATTAATCTTTAAACCAAGTTCTTTTAAATCAGGTATCTGATCAGATTGGGAGTTACGTAGGAGATTTGATTTCACAAAATTTCTAACACATATTGCAACTAAAATTTTTATACTGCCTGTTTCTTTCGTTACCAATCATAGCCCCTCATTCGTCGGTCCTAGCATATTCTCTACACCAAGATTTATTAAAGGGAGTAAGTCTCACCGTGAGATGCCAAAAAGACAGGGTTTACGTTACATATTTGCACTAAAAATATTAATATTTAACGTTAATAACACAAGTTTTTAAGCAAATCCATACTAATATTACAACGCTGAAGAATTAATTGTTTGAACGCGATAATCTCAAGAACTACTGGTCCGATTACCAAAATTCTTTCGGTGTTAGAGAGCCCATTTACCACGGAATGCTATGGGCAATATACCACTACGCTATGACAGATAGCAGCGGAGTATGCGGGTTAAGCGTGTGGAAACGCGAGACGCCGTCTGTTACCATACAAAGAGCTCCAGAAAAATGTACAGCTGACAGAACTGTGATGTAGGATAAATGGGAACCTTTGTTTTATATGTCAATGCTCTCAATGTCAATGAACAGCCGTTCAACGTTAACATTTGATCAAATAGTTTTTTTTTCCGGGCATGAATTTATGCTGTGGAATCGAAGAGCAGCCCTATACAGCTTCATCGGTTGCTCGGCGACGAGACTAGGTGACCAAATAGTCTTGAGAAACAATTGTTGTGAATCGGATATTCATATGTTTCCAATGAAAACTGTTCTTAGGTATTATGCAACCTTTGAAAGTATGCACAATCAGACATGTAAATAATAGGCTTTTGTCGCATTTGTTAGAAATTATGATCAATTTACAAAAATATTTGTATTAATATATAGATATCTCTATGGAGAAGACTTATCTCTTGATTGTGTTTAAGTTTTTAAATGTCATAAGTAAAAAAGTCTGCATTTCCTAATAGTATCCCACATACCTACTACAAAAAATCATCGAAAGAAACGAACAATCGGAGCCTTTTAACTACCGACGCCCGTAGACGTCTACATCATTGTCACGCAGATGCCGTACTTCCTCCCTTCCAATGGGCCTGTGGTTAACACGCTTTTAATTTGAACGACTGAACAATAATTTAAAGGAAAACCCAATACGTAAAATATATTGCTATATGCGGCTCTCGTTCCGATCGGTATTTTTTTATAAGAAGTTTTACATAAAGTGGACCGGGTGAGCGTTACGACGAATCATCGCGTATTTGCGCTGATCTGATTATTACACACGGCGTTATTCCTGACGAACCCCCCCGTGGCCGTTGATCAGCTGTGAGAAATCGTGGACCTTTTATGGCCTTTGAGGAGACATACATACTTAATATTTTATGTATTTTTTATCGTACAGTGTACCCATGAACATCAGCATAATTATGCCGATGCGTTGCCCGCCTTCTCACCCCCCAACGGCCGGCTACTCATAACCGCTCGAAACGCGACACCGTAGTGTCACTTTACGGTGGCATCAAGTTAGCGAGAGGTACCTCCCCGGTCGTGCCGGCCCAATTCTGTTGTATAGGAAGATGTAGTGTCATGCACCATGCATGGCACTACCTCCCCTATGCAGCATGGCCTCTTTCTTTTTTCTCTTTACTGGGAGTAGCAGAATAACAAATAAAATAAGTAAACAAACGGCTCTCTTACACCTTTACCTCTCTTGTACCTTTTAGAGGTACGTAGTCAGAGTAGAGGCAGATATCAGCATAACTGTTATGCAGTTGTATTGATCTCATCCTTTCGTCCTACGTGGTCGTGCCAGCCCAATTCTACTGCAACGCCTCACATTAATCCCACAATATCTGTCCGCCTCTCACAGCCTACACATTGTATAATCTGTGTTCAAAATTAACTGTACGTACGTTATTGCAGTGGCTAGTTTGTTTACTTTCAAATTGTATCCCTGGCTACTACTTTCATTATGAGTAACATTCATTAAGTATTATTTACATCAGAACATTTTCCCGTTACACGACCGTGAGTTGAATATGTTATGAAAATATCCGCGCTGTACTAAAAATAAACCAATTACTGAACCGAAATATCCTTATTCTGTAGTTTTAACACTATGTAATGTTTCTAAATTTAGAAGATCATTGTAGTAGTTAACAGCCGTGAGAATTCACGTTTTCAAGTTGTACTTATTTAAATAAACTAGAGGCGTCTCGCGGTTTTACCCGCACTACACGCGTACCCGTTTCCTTTTGTAGCGTGACTTATATAGCCTATAGCCGTCCTCGATAAACGGGTTATACAACCGGGAAACAAATTTCAGATTATTGGACCAATATCTTCTGAGATTAGCGCTTTCAAACAAACAGACAAACTTAACAGTTTCTACCATCATCCCAGTATCACCCGCGTTACTCCAGTTCTATTAGTCGTAGCGTCATGGTTATTATAGCCTATAGCTTTCCTCTTCCTCGTTAAATGTCCATAACATAATTTTTCAATTCAGGCAAGTAGTTCCTGACATTAGCGCGTTCAAACAAACTCTTTAGCTTTATATTAGTATAGATTTTTCAAATATTAACATAAACAACATTTTCGCAGTATGTGTCGTTCCGAAAGCTTTTGGATTATGGATTACATTTTTGTGAGCTTTAACCGCAAAAGTATCAACTAATAAAAGTCCTTCTAATCCTATTAATATTACAAATGCGAAAGTTTGTTAGTATACTTGTTATCCTTTCCTGTCAAAACTACTGAACTTTTGTATGAAATTTACCACAAAAACGGATTACGATGTGAAATAATATAACCATAAACAAGGTGATTCAACCCCATGTGATAGGTTTTACCTGGATGAAACCGCATGACACAGCTAATATATTTCAATGATGTGCTATTTCATTAGTAGTAATGTATTTTTATAGTAAAGGGGGAGAAACGAGGCTTGACTACCGACGCCTATTGCCATCCGCATATGCAGACACGTTGCGCTCCCACATCATATGCAGACACGTTGCGCTCCCACATCATATCCCCTCCGCGGCACACCGGCCTCTTACAAACCATAGGAGACTCGACATTGATCGCTTTGACGGCGGAATGATTTCAGTGAGAGGCACCTTCCCGGTCGAGGCGGTTCAATTCGGCCGCAATGCAGCATGGCTCCACCTCTTACAAAGTATTATGAAAATATGCTGTTTATAGGTAAACTGCCACGAATTATGTGGATACTGTTACTACTGCTGTATATAATGCCGTACTAGCCGAATTTCGGCCACGGCGGCCATATCTACAGAGACAAGCCAACTGCGCAGGACATATTGTAGTACACTCCCTCATTCTCCTATACCGATGGGACGAGAATCCGACGCGACCGGAGAGAAATCATGCGCAATTCCGACGACTTAACGACCTCTCCGAAGCACGGGTATAGTACCGTCGCCTTTCCGATTGTTACTAGAAATAAAAAAATCGACTCGGACCTCGAATTTAGGACCTCAAGACTGGTTAAACATACTTACCACTAGACTATACGTATAATAATTCTTACTACGAATAACACAATTGAGAGCAATGATAACACGACGGAATTTACGCGTGCGGTATCACTTACGCAACAAACGTTATGTATCCAGGCCGTAAACTGATAGTGTGGAGAAGTTATTTTGTTCTTGTCACTGCCCTAAACCTCTCAATTCCTCTGGTTACGGTTGAGCGGCGCGACGTCCGATATCGGAATGGTTTATGGTCCCTGTCACTACGTGCCAGGGGTTGCGAATTTCGACAAGCTTTTAAGAAATAGACGGAAATCGGTACTTGGTGTTTTTGCTTAAAACATCCGGTTCGTCAATTTAATGCAGAATATTTTCACAATTACGTCTTTGAAAACAGCTTCTGGATTGTAAGGATCACGATGGAAAAGAGGAGGACATTATAATAATGATGTCTTCCTAGCCGAATTTCGGCTACTTATTCCCTCACTCTCCTAATGCGGCGGATGAAGGAATGTCCCTATTATACTACGCATTTGAGTTCAGGAGCTAATAGAAAGTTAAACTTACATTTTAGTGGTGATTTAATCATTTTACGTTTCTCAGAATCATTGCCCTTAACTGCTAATATTTATTACCAGTTATTGATGCCTTATATAACTATTATTGCTCTCATTTCGCTTAATTTCATATACAACGTCATGTATCTTGAACACTATATGGTGCTATGAGTATAATTCTCATCATTTATAATTTTACTTACCTATATTTTTTATATTGACTGATGACTATCGACCCCATAAACATCCACATAATTGTTATGCAAATGCGTTGTCCACCTTTTCTCGTCCCCTACAAGGGGCGACCTGCTACTAACACACCGCACGATACCAGACGGCATAGCTGTCAGTTTACGGCGGTATCATATGAGGTCAGTATGAAATAAATGACAAATTAAACCCACAACCCGTCTCAGGAACTAAGTAAAAACAGTTTCTTTGTGTAGAAAATTGGCCTTGGAGACTGACATAGCTTTTTGCTTAAAGTGACAAGATATGACTTTGTTAACCCTGATAAGTCATCCTAAAAAAAGCGATTGAAACCGGACAAATAGTTCCCAAGATTACCTATTACATACTTTATTCTTCATTTCTTTTTAGTGTTCCGTACCAAACATGCAAAAAACAGGACCTATTAGTAAGGCTCCGCAATAAGTCTACCAGTCACCAGACTGTATCTCACGAGGGACGATACTTAGACAGTTGATTATTTTACAGATGATGAGTTTCTGTTGCCTCAGCCCCCGAAACCACTGAATAAACAAATAAATAACTTATTGGAGGGGAAAAGGAAAGGACGGCAACGCATCTGCATGACAACAATAATGGGGCTATGGGCGTCGGTAGTCGTCAAAGGATCGGATTACTCATTTGCCCTCTTATAGTATAAAAAAAATACGTTAGTAGTAGCTTATAAGGTCTGACGTAAATGTTTCTCTATATTAATTTTAGTTTTTCGCTCGGCCTCCCTGAGATCATATCCAACGGCCGTAAATTGATGCTGCTGTCGAACCTGGCTAGACAGGAATAGTAACGGTGGGAACGAGAGGTGGACCAAGCCCGATAAAAAATAGACTTCATGCCAAGTCTCTAATGGTGTAGGCAAAGAGAATGTAGATATAGATTTTCATTCAAGACATGGCAAGCCCTGGCAAGTATTCATAAGTCCTCTAAGTAAAGTTATTAGTTATTTTATACCATTCAGAAAGTTGTAAGTCATTAAAAGCGTCTTAACTTTGGAAAATATGTTTAAAATTAATGAACCCTGCCGGGTCAGGCAGAGCTCTTAGTTGGTCCTCGCAAGGATTAGTTTTCAATCTAAAAGTTTCCCTGATATCGATCTCGGTTGATTTTAATTCCGACCCCAAGTGTCTTAGTTATGCATATAAAGTGATCGCTTGGCACTAGCTGGGTATAATTCAATTTCAGACCATTTAATATTCTGTTGGGTATTCCAAATGTTTGTAACTAGATATATGTACGTGATTTTTTTCTAAAGTAAAGCTTCTTTACGCACGCTTGACCTGGGGCGTGCTCCTACCTCGTTTTCGTAACGCTCTTCACGCATTCACCAGCTATGAATGCGTAAAGAGAGGAAGTTGATAGGGATTATAAGTTTGGGCAAGAAATAACAATTAACAGATTTTAAAAACTGTTTATTATACGCCGCCTTTCAAATTCATCATCAGACCTTGATGGACCATAATATTGTATTGTCACCTAATGTACATGTAATCGTCAAGTTTATATATTTACTTACTTTGTTACAGCTCGACAAAAAAAAAAGTAATTCCCCATGTTGGATACGTCTTTTTGCGCATGGGCTTCTGAATAACTTGACTGGATCTTTTTCGCTGGTACCAAGGTTAACGTATTGTTTAATGACTTAAATAAATGAGGTATCGAATTCAAATTGAAAGGCCCAGAGATTAACAAGCGTGTTTCAACAATAAATAAACCCTAAGGCTACATTTTATGGTCTAGTATTATTTACAATCATTTTTTCAACTTATGAGACATCCGAATACTTTTGTTAATTTACGTAGTTGTCACTTATTACAATAAAACCATACGTCATTTTGTGGTGATATCATGTGAGCGAGCGACACCTCCCCTCGTGCCGGCCTGATTTGGTTTCAATGCGACACTATCCTGCATCTTACTATTACTTTTTTAATTTCTTATTATTTTGCGGTGCCATGGTCACGAGAGGACTATGGATAACCGACTCCATACATCTAAAACAAGGCACTAATACATATGCGATGACCAAAGCATCGGTGAAAATGAAAAATGTGTGTGTTTATTTGAATCTCTATAGAAAGTGTAGTTGAGGTAGTAGTTGGGTTGTAAGTGATTACGAGGTTCGCTTTGTACGAAGAACTTCAAAAATACAATTCGACAAATTGGCAGAATGTTAAATTCGTGAAGTTTTAATAGCGTAAACATAGTTACGGTAATAAACGTTGAAGCCAATAAACATCTGTACGAGAGGCAGTTCTTTATTACTACAACTGGACTTTAATAACAGCTCGTAAAATTAATTTTAATTTGGAGTTCTTTGGTGCAGAGGCAAAGAAGTTTCGGATCACCTAAAACTAAGTGACCGGCGAGAGAACTAGTAGATTCGATGATGCAGTAAATAAGCCGTAACAGATCCATTGGATGGTGCCCTCTCCTTTATATTATATAAGCGTAAAGCATGTTTGTCAATGCAGTGGTACAAACGGAAAATCCGAGCATTTCGACTATCGATGTGCATTTCCCTTATTTTCTCCTCACCTCCATTGTCTCACCGCACAATACGAGCAATATAGCTGTCACTTTACAGTGGTGTCATGTGAGCGAGAGGTACCTCCGATCGCGCCGGCCCAATTCCGCTTCGATGCAGCATGGGGCTCTACTATCGCCTATTCATGTACATCCAAGTTATGTCGCTTACAATTTGCGGTACATGTTTTAACCTGAAAACCTCACTCAAGATTAAACTCACTATTCGCTATGTTACACGCGACATATTCCACTTTTACGGCCTTGTCTCAAACCCCTTTCTAAGGTTAAAAATGATGAAGCGTACGACCTCGCCCGTAACGTAAGCGGCGCCTGAGGAAAGGATGATATTTTACCGAGAAGACGCGGCATATTTCACCTCACCTTCGCATAGCCTTCGTCCACTTGCTACAGCAAGTCGTTGCGAAAGCTGACAACGTTGTGTAGTGCATTTTGTTCAAAGTGCCCTGTTTGATTAACAATGTTAAATGTTTTCATGTCTAATTTGTAAAAAAAAACTTAAGCAGCGAAATACGGCCAGCATTTGCAGATCAAATAGGAGCCCCTATTTGATCGGGTTTTTTATAGTATGGAAGGGTAAACGGGCTATCAAAGCCCTTTTAAGACTACTGACGTCCATGAACATAATCACTACGTCGGTGCGTGGCCCACCCTTTTTTTCCTTCCAATGGGCCACCGGCTACAAAAAAACCGCACGAAATGCAACCCAAAAATATCTTTACACCGGTATCATATAAGTGAGAAACCTCTTGCAAAAAATAGTGTTTTGTAAGAGATAGTGCCATGCTGCATAGGAGGAGGTAGTGCCATGCATAGTGCGTGATACTACATCCTCCTATGCAACCGAATTGGGCCGGCACTACTGGGGAGGTACCTCCCGCTCACTTGATACCACTGTAAAGTGCCAACTACGGTGTCTCGTTTTGTGCGGTTTGTGAATATCCGGTGGCCCAATGGCGGAGGGAAGTGAAAGGAAAGGACACGCATAGGCACAATTATGCTGATGTTCATGGGCGTCGGTACTCGTTGACAGGCTGAATGCTCCTTTGTCCCCTATACTATAAAGTGGGTAAAGAAAGTTATTTAAAGTCTAGTTTCTCGACCACCGTTTTAATGACGAGTGATATAATTCGGACTGCGGTCTATGGAAAAGACGAGGCATATTTCACATCACCTCTGCGGGCGAAGGCCACTCGCCACAGCAGGCAAGGTGGCGTTGCGAAAGTTGACAACATCGTACGTGATACGGTTACCGAATATTGTCATTCTGGTTACGTTGCCGTTTTGAATTAAGTTTCTTTTATGACTTGAATTTGTGAGATTAAATGACTCAACTGGGAATTCTAATGTTCTAACTTTGCGATACTTTCATATAAATTACACACGTTTTGTAGAAATACGTCTACAGTTTTTTTATATACTCGATAACGTATTCCTACAAACAAACGGTAATAGCTCTTTTTTTAATTGCTTCCGAACTCGCGTATTGTAGTGCATGTTTTTGTACATATTATTAATACAATAATGAACTGAAGTAACTAGATTTAGCCAGTTTTAAGGTGTGACCACATTTTGTGGTACGCTTGGTTCGGATTGGATGCAAGGGGCAGGAGATTGGTCGTCTTTATTTGACATGTAAAAAATTAAAGGTTCCGATATCACGGGAAGAATAAGCTCGCTTAAGTGGTAATGAGCTGGTCACACACCCGGAAGATCATATTGTAGATAGACCACTAACATGGCACTGAGAGTGCCATTCTTAAGTAATAGTATTAGAGAATGTGAAATATGTATTATTGAAACTTTTGCTAGCGCGTTGGTCAGCGGTTTTTCAGCCTACGCCTGATACACCAGCGTCAACCCCTTCCACTTTGTTAACATCTTACCGGCGAATTGTGCAATATATTATTACACTTAGTTTGTGATAAATATTCCGACATCATCCGGCGATAACCAATACCTGTAGCCATTTTGTTATCAAATTTATCGTACAATAACGGCTAAACAAAATTGACAGAAGTCTGACAGATGTTTTATCTGTCAGACTTCGGTCAATTTTGTTGGGATTAGGGGTTTGAATTCGGGGTTATGTATATAGTCGAAAACACGAAAAATCCGGTGCGTTTATCTCCTTTAGCCATATTAACTCTTAATTTCTTATCCCTGCGTAAAAATACAGATATCAGCAAATATTTTCATTGAGCTCATAAGTGAACGCTATAAAAATACAATTAAAATAACAACTGTGCTGCTTCTACTTCGAACAGATAGTTTACAACAAGAGTTTCAGCTGAAACAATAACCAGGGACAAAATAACGCGCGGTAAAAGAGACAAGAGTTTTGTTCGTGTCGCTATTTTTGGAAGATTAATGTTGTCACTAGTCTGTACAGTTTTGTTTCGTGAAACGGAAACTAACGCAGCCCCGTGGCAAGATTCTTAGGCGGGGCCACTATATACCATCCGCTAAGTCGTTACGATCCCTTATGACCATTGTGTCTTGTACATAATGGAATAAGTGATATAGAAAGTAAGTGTGATTAGAAACCTTTATTGGAACTTAAGTTATTTGTGAGTATGTAGAATTTAATTAGTTTCAGTAATTGCATTAGATGACGGGAGAATACAAAGGTGGGAGCCTTAAATTGAAAATCTACGGTATAAATGACACATGTGGCTAAGCTTCCTGACTGATGTTCAGTTGTATTCAACCCTCTTACCGGCTGCAAAATCGAAATAAATTTCACAGTTAGGCAGAGCTCGGAGACTTGATCCATAAACAATAAAATAAAGAACGTTACTTCAACATGTCCTTCGTATTGTTCAATTTTACCCTAACCTCGTAAACACCGTAAGTGATAATAGGTTTTACAGCCGAGGGTGCGTCTGCAAGATTAAGTACTGATGGAGGTGGTAAGACGACTTTCAGACCATAGAGGTTCCACAAAGTCATGTTTCCAACAGCGAAGGATAAATATTATCAAAAACAGTGACACCGATGGAAACGACATATCGTCTACATCGGGATAATACGATTGTTCGTACTGTGTATGGGGCCTTTTAGAACACGTTTAGGTTGAATCTGAGATAAACACTTGACGACCTAATTGTTTACGCCATGTAATTTAACGTTAACTTGTATAATAAGTACGTCTTAAAATCATAATTAACAAATAGTTTACGCTCAATTATAAGCAGAACTTAGATCGCACATAATCGCGCATATTTTAAACTACCTAGCTATAGCAAACAGCTTTATAAATGCTGTTTAACCAAATGATATACGTTTAGGAATATATAAATAAAAAATGTTTGTCTATATGTCCCTTTGATACATATATTTTTCTCATAAAAATTTTGGAATTTTAAAAGAAGAAGAAAATATAATATCACTTAGGCACGCAGTTAAGAATGTCGAAATACCTTTGAAGTCTTTTTACAATTTTTGACTGCTGAAACATGACGACAAGGCTAAACTTGTACAGGCGTTTATTAGAAGAGATATATTTTTTAAATTATAAATTTTGTTGACAGTCATATTAAACACAGGGGCGTATTCAAATAAGAATGAATAACGTTTAGAACGTAAAAGAATACTAAATGGGACAACTTTCAAACAACATTGCGATAGATAAGGTCAAAAGTTGCTTTATTCTTTATTTACACTACTTTCAGACCACCTAGGACCTTCGCTGTGTGACAAATGTTGTGTTACAAAATTCGAAACTTGTGTCTAAACTCATCTAAATGAGGCCACCGTTGTAAATTGTTTATTCAATTAACGGTGCGGCTATTTAATCATCATGAGCCATTATACAGGTAGACTCGAACCTCAACGTCAAGTGGATACCGTTTGAAGGGCCCGGCTCCAGCTCCGGAAAAAAATATAAACACCACATCTCCTAGTTTAGTTTATTAACTACACACCATCGCCATATTCTACAATTTGTTTAAACGAAATCCATTTGGAAAAAATGACTTAAGACTTTTGAATTCCTGACTTGTATAAAATCTTCATATGTAATAAGTCCTAAATGATTCCAAAATTTAACACATTTCCTACTCTACTATGAAATATTAAAATGAGTGGTTGTTTAGCTTCTCAATTTTCGTGGGTTGTTACAAATAGGCAACGTCGCTTGCAAATTGTTAAGATTTTGTATTTTTTATCTTTAACCGACAGCAACAGAAATAGTTTTTTTCCGTGCATTTTGGCAGAAATTCATTCTAGAATTATGATGTTACGATTCGACTCCATTCATCTGAGTATGAAGTACAGAATAGACCTAATTTATAATCGGGGTCAAGAAGAGACATCTTAATTTATGCCATTAAATTAATGCATAAATTTAAAATGCAATAAGAATTAATTTTTTACGTTTACTCATAATTAAAAATGGTAGATCATTATTTTTCAGAGGTCAGTATAGCTAAGTGTGTGGTTACCCTGACCTTGTGTGGAGTTAGCGAGACGTTAGCAGGTAATACAGTTCTCGGAACACACGTGTGTTCTTCGTTAGACTTATTGGACATTAAACCGTCACGAAAATATGTCGCCTCGTACGACTTAACACTCGGCCCGCCCATCTTTAGCTGATTGCGGTCTTTAGACGCTTCGAATACGGGAAAATATTTATTGCTTTTTAAACACAGCCCACGCCCCATGGTTTCACTGCATCTCTATCTTTAGTAGAAATTCCATAAATACTGATAATTTAACTATAATCATAAGCCTGAAGGCAATGTTTCATGTCTCCAGTCTTTCAGATTTCCAGTCTATCCTATATACGAAATTTCAACCCCTCTTTCACCCCTAAGGGGTGGAATATTCAGAAACACTTAATGAAATACGTATCTACTCATCTTTATTCAGTAGCACAAAAATAAAATTTTATTTCTAACTTTTATGGACTTTCGTACGAATTTAATTCCCCTGTCTGTCAGCTTAGTGGGTGTCTACTAAATGAACAACCTTACACACCCATTTGATGATC
The DNA here is from genome assembly GCA_017140195.1 of Eumaeus atala. Classification (NCBI taxonomy): domain Eukaryota; kingdom Metazoa; phylum Arthropoda; class Insecta; order Lepidoptera; family Lycaenidae; genus Eumaeus; species Eumaeus atala. The sequence continues at coordinate 252,824 of JAFELO010001431.1, forward strand.
CTAACTTTATTAGTTTACGCTCGGCGATCAGGGTTTTATAAGTGTACTAGCATCACCATGCGGTCTACAGCCTTCCTCAATAAATGGACTGTTATGTAGTTATGTGAATATTTTCTGAACGTGAAAATGTAACAAAGAGGGATTCAACACAAAAATATTTTTTTACACGGGACAGTAGTTCCTGAGAAGAGCGCGTTAAAACAAACAAATTCTTCAGCTCGTATATTATTAGTATAGGAGTGAGCTAAGCAAGACTTGGACGGTCTGGGTATCGGTATTGGTTTTTTTGGTGCCGTACCTTAAAAGGAAAAATGGGACCCTAATAAGATATTCTCTTCTTATTGCAATTTTATTCGGTTTCCGTTGAAAAATGTAACCCCAATAAGATAGTCTTAATAAGTAAGTCTTTAATAGAGTACAAAAAATGAGTCTTTTTTTATTAGTGATTTATCAGATTAGCCGAATTGGTTTTGGTATTTATAGCATCAATTACTTAGTTTTCCTACACCACATAAATATATTTAAAGCTCGAGATGTTCAATCTCTAATTTCGGAAACAATCCAATTACCAATTGGTCTCTATAGCGTCCAATCATTATCTTTAGACAAGTCAAGGACACTAGACATGAACATTGTATTCTGGCAAACTGCCAGTTTTAAATAATTTCAATTGACTCTCTAGGACAAGGATTTCCTGGAAAACCGGCTCTAAGAATACCTGAGTTTTACGATGGTACCGATGAAGCCGACTACCGGGAGAGTGGGTAGCTATCACTGACCCCGGCATGAAATGACAGTAACACTGCACTGTCGCGTATTTATTTAAACGAGAATCAACAAATTTGTAGTAAATAAACCTCTCTGTGATCATGATGCCCTAGCAGCGACCCCAGCGATACCCCAGAGTCGGGAGAAAACAACGTAACAATCTGAGCATCCTTTTTTCTTTTTAATTTTCGTGAAAAGCCGATATAGCTATTCAATACTCTTATATATTGTTGGGGGACCAACGTGCAGTCGGAGCCTTGTGACTAACAACGCCTACAAACATCGGCATGATTGCTGTGCGCGTTGTCCTCCTTTTCTCTGCCCCTCTAACGCGAATCTGCCACTTAATATGGTGGTATCATGTGATTTTTTTTTCTTCTGTTGGTATAAAAAATATATTATAAGTAGTATCTAAGTACTATTTGAAACACACTTTTTATAACTATTTGTATTTGAAAAACGAATACTAAACAACTGACGAATGTTAATTTTTAATGGACTGTCAATACGTCATACTAACACCAGCACAACTCCGATCGCGGCTTATTTTTAGGGTTCTGTGTTGCAACGGAAAAAGCTTTTTTCATACACTTGCACTGCACCTATGACGGGTGCACCGGCCAACGGTAGGAGGCCAATTGCACCCACGGAGTTTTAGTTGGTATTACGCGAGTGCCACATACACGGGTACTGGATCTGATCCAAGCACGGTGGCAGTGAATCAATGCATTCCACCGCGAAACCAAAAAAGTGTTTGCAATTTCAATTGGAAAATAGATCGATTAAAGGAGATTTGATTCAAATACTATTAAATAACAAGGGGACTTTTAACACGGGAAGTGCTGGTTCTCCTCGTATTGAAACTGTATACAACATCTATAGTAATATAATTAAAGAGTTTGCTTCTTGGTTTGAACGCGCTGATCTCAGGAACTAGAGGTCCAATTCCAAAAATCTTTCAATGTTAGATAGCCCACTTATCGAGGAAAGCTATGGACTATATACCGCCACGCTACGACATATACTATAAGAGTTGTGCGAGTGAAACCGCGGGGCTTATATATTATATATATATTATACATATACTATACTATATATATATATATATATATATATATATATATATATATCCACAAGACACACGTAGACATATGTGTATACATTCATTTTGGAGCCAGTAACTAACAATAAGGTCAGGACATTCATGATGTTCCTAGATTGCTGTACACCTCCCGTTTCTGTAAGGATCCCTCTATGCCGAATACTAACGAAGACCATCGCCTTTGGTGAGGTGCCCTAAACTACAAATATTCAGGGCACTTCAACGGATAGTCAGCCCCCTAAGGTACTGACGGCATCTCCAAAGAGGGGTTGCCCCACATCACAGGACAACCCAACCAAGTTTGGGACAGTGAAATGGGGCGAGGTTGCTCAACAGCACCTCTTTAATCCCCTCATAAGAGGTGTCTGGCGCGGAACCCTCCGACCACGAGACTATTTTAACATATCTCCTATACCTGTAGTGTAACAAAGATAATTAATTAAAAGGAACAAGCTAACATAAACATTTGACGGTCAGTAAGCAGGTGTGTGTTAATTAACACATGATATAAATGCGAAAGCAACTGTTCAACATTCAAAAATATTTCTCGCAACAGACCGGCTGCCAATATTTTAATGAAACTCTTAGTAAGGAAGGGGGGTCTGTATAGCTCGCGGCGTGTAAGTCGAACCATAATTTCAATTGTCAGCGCAAAAGTTCCGCGCAGAACGGAGAATGACGGCTCTTGCTATGAGTTACTATGGTTACGCGCCGCTTTTCGCGTTGCGGCTCATGCCACGCCTCCTCTTTCTTTCCCGGACTTGAAATTATGGTGTAAAAACGAGAAACCCAACATAACTTCATCGGATTGCTTTGAGTATTGATGTGGGGTCGTAAAAGTGATCGACCTCTGCATCCCGATATACGTCTTTGTAACAGCTAATTTAATTATGTATTGTTATTATAATGTTCAGACATCTCCTCTGACACCATAAATGTGTTACTGCGCATCTATACTATTAACATAAAGCTGAAGTGTTTGTTTCCACGTGACAATCTCAGGAACTTCTGGCCCGAATTAAAAAATATTTTTGTGTTGAAAATTCCACTTATCGTGGAAGGCTATATGATTACGCTATGAGTTGTGACTAATTGTGCCGTCCTCCTCTTACAAATTTTCCCAACTTCTACTCTTAAATCAACAGATACATTCAATAACAGTTGTACAAACATAACGTAAATCATAAATAGTATACGCACACAACGTGTTGCATTAAAGTGCCGTGTTTATGAAAATATTAATTAATTACACAGAACAGATAAACAACAATTACAAATTCAAATACGACTTCGTTTTGTATGCGGGACAGTGGTACACTTTCCTGGTTCTGATTGCCTGGTACACTGCCGTGTAAATCAGTCTCGAAGTCGTTAATCATCGTCAAATCAGCGACATGACACGGGGCTGTGTCTCGATAGCATAGAGTGGGAGTCTTATTAGTAACAAAGCACAACAGTTCACAATTGATCATTAATTGTGGTTACGTCAGGGGCTTAATAACTTAGTGAACATTGTGATTTGCAACTCGCCTATAAATTGATAGTTATTGACGTTGGGCACATATAAACTAATTGCATAGACATTATGTGATACATATTGTTATTAGGTGAACCCGTCTGTTTAGTTACGCTTAGATATTTAAAACTTTTGATATTGTTTTGATTTCAAATACCATAGGGGGACATACGAGCAATCAGAAACAATTTATGAATACCTTCGCCTATTTATCCCGTATTTTGCGTAAGTTTTGCAACGTTTTGTATAGTTCAAAAGGAATATTTAATTTTGATAAGGGCTTTCGTCTTAAACTGACAACATATCCTGCCTTATGGCATAATATTCAGAAGGAAGATCTTCCTTCTGAATATTATTTTATACCGGTAATCACACATTGGAAATAATTTCGTCAAACGGGATTTTTCGGGGCGCCGCAGAAAAAATATGAACCTAATTCCAAAAACCTTAGCAGTATTATTATGAAAACATTGTTTTGACAGATGGGCAATTTCTGCGCGTTCGAGTATCTTAGAGTTCGAGTGGAAGGTCGCGTATCGTTCCTTTTGACATTTGAACGTTAGTTTAATTAATCGTTTTTTTAACCACTTATTTAAAAGGAGCACTAACAAAATTGGCTATATCTTCAGGCGAGCTTCTATAAAAATCTTATTTCAAGCCGCCAAAGGAGGTCAGTCAATTCTTGCCATAAGTGAAAAGCCAAGATGCCGGAGTCCATAAGTTTGATTGTGACTGTGAACTCTCTTATTTAGGGCAAACTCAAGGATCCATAAAAACTCACGTTGCAGAACATATAGCTGATATGAGACATCGATGTGTTACAAAATCTGCGGTCTTTGAATATGTTTTGGCCCTGCCCTCATATTAGACTTGATATAGCGCAAATCCTCACTGGAGAACACCGACCGGAACAAATAAATAATTACAATTCTTCGGGTACTTTTAACAATTTGTGATATCATCTCAGTACACCCGTGACCATACCGGGATAAATTCCGTAAAATAGTTTTATTGTAATAAAACTGAAGAGTTTATTTGTTTGATTGAACACGTTAATCTCAGGAACTACTTGCCGGAATTGAAAAAATCTTTGAGTCATTTGGTCCTTTTGTCAAGGAATACTATAAGATATACAATGACGCTGAGACTATTAGGACCGGAATGGCGCGGGCGAAATAGCGGTGTCTTACTATATATAAAACTGTCTCAGTTGACTAATTAGCAGTGAGATTACGTAGAGATCTTAGCCACATAGTAAACTCCGTAGGTGTGTATCAAAAAGTTGCCGAGGTCTGTGGCCCTGTTACACCTGAATACCCTACAATAGACTTAAGGTGGAAGAGGGCAGGTCTTTTGATACACATTAAGTTTTTGCCATTCAAAGGTTTGGTCAGTGATATATCGCAGTCCTACACAAAGGCGAGGGTTATATCACTCACAATTAATATATGATTAATGTATTGCCTGAGACTGTTACGTCTAACGTTATAAATTACAACCGGACCCCAATATCTAAAATATCCATTTAAAATATCTCTTATAATATTTGTATCGGCGTTTCCTCTTTTGGATCAGCTTCGATACAACACAATTACATATGTTATAAGTAATAATTATATATATATCCTAATCATGATGATGGATCTTTGATCAGGTAATGAATGTCTCAGTAAAGATTAGTCAAGGTATTGTATACTGCTTTGCAGCCTAATTAAGTAACAAATGATACCTCCATATAGCGATAGGCATGCTTGTCACGTCTGGTGCTGAAGCCGGTGGCCCTTTGGGGGGTTGGGGTGAAGGGGGCAAATGTATGTGCGGATGTTGGTGAGCCTTGAACGTTTCTTGTGACCGTGAAATGTAGTGAAAATTATTTTAATAGAAATTTTAACCTGGTGGAATAGCAGTATCGGTAATGTATTACAAAAATCCCAGTAGTTGATTTTTTTACCTGTTTTATTTCAAAGTATATGGGGTAAGGAGCAGATAAAATCTTTGATAATCACCGACACCTGTGGATACCAGCATAACTACTATGTCGTATTGTGTTGTCCTTCCCTCCTCCCATCCAATGGGCCACTTAAAAGTCAAGTGTGCGAGAGATACCTACCTATAGCTGGCAAAATTCTGCTGCAATGTAGCATGACACTACTTTTATGTCAATGTCAATAAACCGTAATACTATTTTTTTATCAAAGCAATACCCAGCGCCAAAATAACAGAAGCTTATGTTCTGGTTTAGACAAAACCAGAATCACCATTTCAACTTTCACCACCACTCCACTACTTACACTATCCCAAATTTGAATTACTTATAATGGCTTCGTCAAAATGGAACCCCTCAGACGAGTAATGGTAAGACAACAAAGGCGGCTGGGATAGATGTTAACACTTAACGAAGTACTGTCACTGCAATTGGAAACAATGGGACGAGGTAAATACGACGATTGTGCTGAAAATCAACTTAAATGGAATTGTGAACTGAATTAGAAGTACAGTAAGAGAATATCTTTAGCTCTCGTGATTTCCTGGTACAAGTTTGCCAACTTTCAATTTTAGTTGATAAATGAAACCATAGTTAAAGCTTAGTCTTAGGGCCGGTTTAACAGCCGGGTCCTATTAAAGTCGCCAAGGTTCATTAGGAAATAAACTACAAACTTCGGTTTCAGATCCCGGTTATAAGTAATTATTATGAAGCATTTACGTGGTAGTTAAGTGTTGAATAGTGAATTGACAGTTTAATAGGTACCGGCACTCAATTTTAATGCGATTTTGGTGCCAGATCTGCCATTAAAATTTGCACCAATTTCGTGGTCTGTGTTACAATACACAATATGGTGTTTGTACACTAGATTCTTAGAACGCTTGGGGTTTGCGAAATCCTTAGTGTTGCAGACTCATCACCTGATGGTAATTGAATTTCCCTCCTGCCCCATTTACCTCCACCTGGCTGCTCGCTTGTCAAAGTTAAATAAATAAAAATACGTAATATGCCACTATAATCTTAGTAATATTATAGATACGAACATTTTTATGTCTCTTATTCTTTCAAGCAAAAACTACTAAACGTATCTGGTTGAAATTTGGCAAAGGTGTAGATTACAATATGGAACATCATTTTTTTTTCCAAAGATAAAGGACCCCTGTGGATAGTTTAGTAAAACCGAAGGGCATAGCTAGTGATAAATCAAAAAAAGTATTAAAAATGGCCAGCGGTACGAAGTTTCTTGAAATGTGCCCAAAAAACATTGGGACTGAGTTGATAGAGAGGGATAAAGTCGTGGAACACAGCCTGTGTATTACTAAAACAATCGCAATACATGACTTTTCCATAAATCCGCGCATACCGCGTCAATAACCAGCGGGACTTAACGAGATTATTATACATTACTTATTTCATTCATTTGAAATAGCAATCAGACGCTTTTAGCCAAGTTGAACGTCCTAGACAATCAAGGTCCCCGGGACCAGATGAGGTGGTGACCGTGGCATGGTTCAAGGTCGGGTGAACGCCACTGGCAGAGCCGTCGGCTCCGGAACAATGGCCCGTGCCAAATAATTAAAGTAGAGAGCTGTAGTGTCAAATCACTTAACGAATTGTTGCCGGGGACACGCTAGATGCGATTATTTATGTATATCAAATGTAACGACGTGTTAGTTTCGATAATAGTCGAGATCGGCAAGCTTATTTAGCTAATTTTGAAACTCCAAGAAAGATTTAAAAGACATGAACCAGTGTGATTATTGAAATGTGTATGTACATGTTTAGAGGTAAGGGAGAACTTTTAAGATTTACAAACACCATGGAGAATCGGGTCGACTTATAAGTAGGTATATTTCAGTTTGTAATGGGCTCCTGGATTAAAAAATACAAAAAAAAAAAAAAGATAGGCAAACAAAATTTATTACATTATATTCTATCATCTTTTCGAAAATAGAACGCCAAATTTGAATATATTCCAAATGATAGAATTTGTTTGTGTGTGTGTGTGTGTGGGGGGGGGGGGACCCAGCTACACTACTTCACACCTGGGTAATTAATTTTAAACCTGTCAAGGTTTAAAGGTTTAAAATCTGCTGCTTTTATATTAATAAACTAGCTGCGAGGACGCCAACGTGTCTTGCTGTCCAAATGAAGTTTCGAATCCGGACATGATCAAAAATATTCAAAAATTCGTTTAGAATGAAAGTTGCAGCAGATAGCGGAGATGGTAAGCACTTCCTCTGAACGCGTTTTTGCCATTTTACACCAACATTTGCGAATGAAAAAGCTTTGCACGCGATGGACGCCGCGTTTGCTCCCTGTTAACCAAAAGCAACGTCGAGTAGATCATCGTCGGAGTGTTTGGCGTTGTTTAAGCGTGATACTAACGAGTTTTTGCGGCGTTACGTAGTAGATGAAACATGTGTAGTAGTAGTAACAGAGATGTAACAGTAGATGCAACATGGATACATAATTATACTCCTGAAACAAAGCCAGAATGCCAAATGCCAGAAAATGATGGCGACTGTTTTTTGGGATGCTCGAGCGATTTTTTTAGTGGATTGTTTGCAAAGAGGAAAAACAATAAATCCAAAAGAAAATGCATCATTTAGCCAAAAAGAAAGTTTTATTCCACCACGACAACGCACCTGTGCACTCGTCAAGGGTTGCAGTTGTCGAACTCATTGAACTGCGGTTCGAATTGTTACCGCATCCCCCCTATTCCCCAGATTTGGCCCCGTAAGAATTCCTCTTATTCCCGAATGTCAAGAAATGGTTAAAATTCCGAAGATTTTGCATCAAATGATGAAGTCATTGTCGTAGACGAGCATTTTGAGGGGTTTAGAGAAAACATTTTATCATTGGCATTGGATTGGATCGGCATTGGAGAAGCATCGAGGTAGAAGGAAACTACGTTGAAAAATAAAATTGTTTTAAATAGATTATTAAAGCTTTTCTTTGTCGTTTCGGGTACTTACCAATCACCCCTCGAGTGTATAAATTATCTATTTCCACGCAGTCGGTGAAAACTGACAAAACTCTCCGTGAACGCATCACATGACGCACGTCAGTGTTAACTTTTACAAAAACACAGCTTTCGTCCCTTAAGTGTTATATCAGAAAAATACATGAAGAATACGTCTACTACGCAGCGCAGCCCTGCTGTCTCTAAGATCTGCTATCGTGTTTCGGACATTTAGCCAAGAAATAATCCGTTCAAAACTATTATTAATTTTAATAATCTATTAATCTAAGATCTGACGCGTATAATCAATTAAAAGTTGTGCGTATTATAATAATATTGATGTTCATTATTTATTTATTTATAATAATATAAAGCTGAAGGGAATGTTTGTTTAAACGCGCCAAGTGAAAAAATATCTTTGTGATGAATTGTCCATTTATAGATGAAAGCTATTTATTAGTTTAAAAATCTAGTATCAATACTGTCCCATTTTCTTAGCAGTAAGGAGAAAAGAGATATGGCGCAAGCAACGATATGAATGAGTGCATGTTATTGACTACGATTTAAGCAAATTATTGGAGGTGTATAATTTCATGTATCATTAATCAAACGGTATCAGCAATACAAAAGGCCACCGAATGAACGTCAAAATCGATTTCCTACTATACATAAATACTACCTACTTGGTAATGATAAGATGTATGTGTGTGAGTGTTTGTGTTGTGATAATAAGGGGAAGCAATAAATACAATGACGGTAGATAATAACACTCTTCTTCAATATCCTACGATTCTATATAAACGATCGTGCATTGCGTAGCGTGACTCGATTGCTGCCGATCAATTAGCGACACTTGGAGATCCAATCCTTCCACCAAGACATCTGGACTCAGGTAAACCCTATACCGGGACAAGTGGTACATCCAACTCTCAGCCCTTAACCCGTTCACTCTCTACAGGAGGGTGAAAAGTTCCATGTTAGGCCAAACGTAACTGTAGACCAAGATGGTATCAAATCCCAAAGCGGAGAACAGTTTCAGTGTGACGGGATGCACTCGAGAAATCGGGCTGCCGCGCTATCTTTTATTTTCTCTGTACTAAGGCGATACTATGTGTTATAGCTAAGTAGATACTAGTCTAAAACTATATGTCACTGAAATTACCCGCCATTGCCTTTTTTGTGTGTTTCAAGCCTTATATTCACATCAAGGGTTCGCTAGGGACTACACACAAAGCAGCAAAGTTGAGCAGACCCAAGTGTTACGTGCAGATAAAAAGAAGTGAAATAAATTGTGTGAGATAACAGGTCGCACCTGCGCGACTAACTAGCCGGGGCTAAAGTAAGGCCTTTGTTCCCGTACCTTTATGAATACTTTTATTTTTTTTGAGGTCCCTCTGCCGGTGGTACAGGTAGCGGAGTATAAAGAATGCATTTTAACGTTTAAATGTCAAATTCGACAATATCACTAGCTGGCACAAACAATTTTGTTTTTTTTTTATATTGTGAAAACAATGGGACAGAAAGAACAGCCATCTGAAGGAACGCTTTTACGCACGGGACGAGGGGGGAGGATGGGAACCTAACCCCATAGCACTGTCCCAAAAATTGACGGCGTTGTCACGTGGTGCAAGACACATCTGTGGAGGTGGTGTTTGTTCCTTAGGGGACGGACCGGCCATCAAGTGCACAGATGATTTGTAGCCCCAGGACTTCGCACTTAAAGCGGCACTCATGGCAATCGCAGTGGTTTTAGTGGGTGTTCGGCACTATACTATGCCACCAGCCCCACTAATCACTAGACAGCATCCAGGGCCGGTGGTGGCGCGTAAATACGTTTCCCCTCTAACCAAAAAAAAAAAAAAAAGGATGAACAGCCACCTGAAGAAACGTTCTCCGTCAACCAAATTTCACCTGACAATTTATATTTTTCGTATTTATCAAAAGCGCTAACGGGGCAAATGAGCTGTTAGTCTTTATACAGACAAAGAGCACTCATACACCCAGGCCGTACACAACATCACACAACTTTTTGTTGAACGTTCCATTAATCGAGGTAGTGGCGTTGCACCGCCATAACATAAAACGGACGTTTTTTAAAATGACTAGCCGTATTGAAATACAGCGATCTAGACAGTCCGAATGAGACATATATATAATGTCGCTACGACTAAAAGGACCGGAGTTACGCGAGTGAAACTGCGGGGTGGTGCTAGTTATTAATAAACTTATTCCTGTTTCTAGTACACAAGTGGTTTTAAATAATAATTATTACTGTCTTTGTTCAACGAGGTCATTGAAATTTTTTGTTTTATAGCAAAGAGGGTCAAACGAGAAATCGGAGCTATTTTGTGACTATCAATGTACGTTACATTTGCGCGTTTAATGATTATACAGATGCGTTGACCTCCTTAATCCCATCTCACCTAAAGGAGCACCTGAAGAGTGATAGAATAGTCCTAGCTTTTAAGACGGTGATCAAATTATAGTTACCTATTAACACTGTTAGGACAACAAATAATGATGTTTTTTGTTTTTCATAATATAAGGGAGCAAAAGAACAGTCGGAGCCTCACGGAGAGAACCAACGCTCAGAAACATCAGCATAACTGCTGTGCAGATGTTTTGCCCACCTTCCGTTTTACATGAAATGGGCCATTATTAATTGCAGCTATGCACCCATAGCAACAGTAGCTTATTTCCACAGTAGTCAATAAATACTATCCTTACATGTTAAAAAACAAAGTACACAAATGCTTTCTGTCTGTACTGTATTATCACCCTTGGACAGAGTGATTCCAAGGAAATTTTGGTGTATAAATTGAAGTGAAGGTAACAATTCATTCTCGGGTGATTCCCTAGAATGGTAAATTACAAGAAATATATGTTAGAATATATAATGATAATTATACATCTCAGTTTATTCCATACATATTGCGGTACATTGTTTTGTATAAATGGTGTCATTATGAAGCAAAATCAACAGTGAAATCTGGCAGCTGGCAATTGTTCAATTGATTTCTAATCATAATTACATTATGCACAATTTATCAAAATCAAATGGCAATGATATAACCAGACTTATCCTTGTCCTCACTACAAATGTGTAACAAAAGATCAAAATGAATATAATACTGTACAATGTACAGGGAATGTATGTGTAATAGAGTACACACATTGAATTTAAATGAAAACATAACTATTACTAACAATTTGTAATGATTTAAAAACACAAATCTATAAAAATTTTCTATTAGTATTTTTTTTTTGCTTTTTTATTATTTTTCATGCTGCATACATTTTGTTATTGTATGTTGTTATGGTATTATCTGTGAAAACTTAAAACTATCTAGCTGTCATGGTTCATGAGAAAAAGTGACACACTGGCATCGGAGTCATAGTAATTTAACTTTGCATACAAACTCCAAAAAGTATGCATTCCAAACGGTCTTCAAATAGTGTTTGTGAGTTGTATCTAGTTAATTTACTTAGTGGAATCAAAAAATAGTTTTATCTAGACTAGCTAAAAAGTCTGCTTTTCTTTGTTGTGATATGTTTGAGCTCTGTTATAAATTATTATGTGTCTTACTGCTGAGAATGTGCAAGTCTAATTGGTTTTAATAATGAATGTACAATGACATTGCTAATAACTTGCTTACTGACACATATTAAATATTGTCTTATGAACCAATGACTGACATGAAAACACCACATATGTAAACCTGTGTATGTAGATACAAACACACATTTATATATGTGGTGTGACAAGATTGTCATCCACCCATTATTACCTTTACATATTTCTTTTACATGTTTTGAGACAAAAATGTAGCCTATATCCTACTGTATAAAACCTCTCCTATGGCTTTCACTGAAAGTGCCTTTCTGTCCAGCCCTTGCAGAGATTACCCCACACCAAAAGAATGACCAAATTTTTAAGTGGTGGTTTAACTATATGTATTGTAAAAGTAATACATGTAACTTGAAATCTAAGGCAAACACTTCAATTTTATTTACATACCTAACATGAATAAATTTATATTCTTGTAATGTTTTCATTTCCTTTTCCAATTTTTCGTTTTTGACAACACCTTAAACAATATTTTATGTTTCACTTCTTTGTTTTAGGTATAAAAAAGTAACAAAATAAGTAATATTATAGTATTATGGCACTAGAGATATTGTAAAAATAATATCCAATATTATATATTTATACATATGAGACATATCATGAAATGAAAATCTACAAAGGCCATTTCCACTTTAGGGGACTTCTGTTAACTGGAGGCACATTTTTATAATAATTTCCTGGCTTTAATAAAATAAATAGTTTTCTACTGCTTTGTAATGGTAACTGCTGTTACAGATATTCCAAGAGCTTCATGAAACTGCACAAATAATACAAATTTTTGACTAAGGACACACATAGACGTATTTACACATGTTACTACCGTATTATTACGGCAGAGTGCTACTTGTAGCATTTTAAATTAATATACCTCAGTATAGTTACATACATATTTATAACAAGCATAGCAATTCACACAAGTTGTTATTCATTTAATCAATATTATAACTTAATAAGTTATGTTGTTTATTGTATACAACACCAATTCAGCATCATCATCATCAACATATAATGAAAACAACCAAAGGTGCTTATTCATTCATAGGTACTAATAAATAATAACACTCATTAATTATAAAGGTGATTTTAAAAATTGAGCCTATCTTATGACTGTATTGTGTTCATGTAGGTTACAAAGAAATGTTGAAAAGTAAAACATGTGAGGTCATGCATATTTTAGACGTTTTAGGTTAAATCTATGTCCACAAGAAAATAAAGCATCTTCCTGAGATTATTTCTTTGTATAACTATAGAAGTACAAAGAATTACGCGTAGATATAAATAGGTGTTTTGTATGTAAATAAATCATTATATCCATACGATATCCGATTTGTATATGAAGTACAACGTCGACCCGTCTAGTCTAACACCATCACGCTGTAAGTTTGTATTAAAGTATACTTTGCAAACTGTATTAAGGATAAACGTATTGATATTAAAATAATACAGTAATTTAGATTAGGGAATAAACGCATATCCAAGAAAAACAACATTACCAATAATCAATTTATCATCTTTTGAGGTGAAGAAATTATACGGACGTTAATATGTTAAAATTAAAATAAATACACACAAACTCTTATCGATTTCCAATTTTTCTTTTATGCTGAAGCGTCTCTAGAAACAATGAAAAGTTTTTTTACCTTCGTTTTCGTGACTCCACGATGCCGCTTTAGTTTTCCAACGCTGATTACAGGTATTCAAAGCACTTATCATCACAATACTATAAACTTTTGAAATATTTTCCTACCATTAAATGTATTTTTCTTATCTAAACAATTATTATTACTAAACTAAAATACACAAGCAGGATACAAGCAAGGATTCAGACATGACATAAAACAAACCAATAGAAAAGAGATGGAGAATACGACGCGCTTGCGTCCAATGAAAAACCTTTGCTACAAAAGCGTGTGTTGTCAACATAAAATAATAATAAAATTAGTATAAATATTTTACATCCTTCTTATTGGTTTCTAATGAAAGAAACCAATATTTTATCTTCCATTATTATATTTTTTCTGGGTATATATGGTTGTAAATAATTTGATATTATATTTATTTAAAAACAATTTTATAACAATTTATTATACATATTTGGAATAAAGTGGATAGCACAATTTCTTGGTTTAAATTGCACCCGCCCGCCATCTATTGCGCTAAAGAAGTAGCAGTGTATATATGGTACGAACGATCATTTAGTCTTAATGTGTAGTACTAGATGTCACTGTCGCGATAGTATTTTCTTTATACCACACAAGATAGCGCAATACACTGTACTATATCACATTTAGTAACTCTCTACAGAAAAAACATGTTTATCCGACTGTACGTACTAAAACTTTTGTAATAAAATCTAAGTATCTACAGTTATATAATTATGTCGATAAACACCGCTTCTCCTTTAATTTAATTTTTCTAACGTTCAGTTATTTATTAATTTCTATGTTTGATCGTTCACGCAATTACTGTAGATTTTTTATACAATTAAATTGAAATATACATTTGTATATTTCAATAATAAAATATTAAATATACATTTTTTATCCTGAAAAAATAATGGTGCCACTTGTAATTGAACGAGGGTAAAATAGCGATGCACAGCTAAATATATAAAATAGCGATACTCCGGTCGAGATCCTCTCCATTGCAGCTACCGCGCGCGAACTGTCCCCAACGTCAGATTCGGGAGAGAAGGGACCTCTCGGTCACTCTGGCCATGATAACAATAGTCAAGTTAGCTGTTACAAACAATCACATATCGGGATGCATCTCTCCCATCTGCAGGAGTGAAGGGGGTCGGTCCCTCTTTCAACCATAAACCTAGTCTGGTCGCCAGACGAGCACTCATAGCAATCCGTTGAAGCTGTATTGGGCTTCTCTTCGCTACAGCTAAAGTTCAGGACCGGAAAAAACAGCAAGTAATAAAACGAGCGCATGTTAATTTTACGATCCCCTCGGAACTGATTGATATAATATCTTTCATAGACGTTCAATTTCACGCCCGTTTACTAGAAGAAACATCGCCGGAATTCCATTTTCACGTAACGTTAAGTGTGTTTTTTTTTAACCGTAGTTGAAGCGCTCGCCGTAGACGAGCGAATCCCACAAAAACGCATACATTTATTGTTATTAGTTTTGGTGTTTTTGGGATTTCGGCTAATTTATTGTACCCTTTTTTAAGAGTATCGACTGGCGAGAATGAATGTTATTGATTTCGTATGTGCCCGCAAATGATCCTGTTTAAAAAATCTTTTTTTATTTTCATCTATATTACTGTCCTATAGTTTAGTCAGAGATATGGAGATGTTGCGTTGCATTCGAATTTGGCTTGCACGACTGTGGAGGTACCTCTCACTCACATGACATGACACCGCCGTAAAATGACTATTGCTATGCTGTTTGGTGCCCCTTGTGAGTAGCTGATTGCTCATAGGATTGCAAGTTATATCAGACAATAATGTGGATGTTTATGGGTGCCGGCAGTCGTCAAATGGCTCCAATTGGCTGTTTGTCCCCTTATATTACATATGAAGATAGGTATTTGATATGATCATATATTTCCAGACTGTGAAGTTAAGGTTCCTTTCAGTCATCCTGCCCCTCACACATACCCCGAAGGGATAAAAATATCTGTGGACTTATCACACCATCCTGTGCTTAGTACCCTGAGGATTCCTGTTACAGATACTAGACAAAGAAAATATATTTCATAATTATTTATAAATTTAAGAATTTTTATTATATGATTTTAGGCTGTACGGTTTTTATTATATGCCCATAAAATAAATGATATTAAAATAATAATAAAATAGGTTTTATTTGATCCTGAAACACTTAGGATTCGAATTAGCTACCCCTAGTGTGATGCATAGGTGACACTCGGTTACAACACCACTGCACCAATCGGGCTGCTGGTGAAAAACCAACAGTAGGTTGAGAGAAGTTAGAATTACTAACAAAACAGATTGTATGAAAGACAATGTTAAATACGGCTAAAGGCAAGTACTATTGCAGAGGAATCGGGTCGGCGCGATCGGGCAGGCAGCTTCCGCTCACGTGGACTGACGAGTTTCGTGCCATTCCCGAGCAACCGGTACCCAAGAGCATTAGGGGCAAGGAACGAACCTTGATGCCGCAACAACTTTTTTTATAGCATAAACGGGCAAACGAGCAATCGGAGCCATTTGATGACCACCGACGCCCATGGACATGGTATGATTGTTACACAGGTGCGTTGCTTATCCGTGAGTCCGAGAGTGACATGCAGGCTATAGGCCGGAGCGATTAAGGAAAAGTGTTAGATAGTCCATCGGACTAGCGAATATTTTTGTGTCTTTTACATCCCATCTATGGGAGAGTGATCAGACCTAGTCTCGCCGCCCGACGAGCATTCATAGAAAACCGATGAAGCAGTATTGGCACAAGCAAAGATAGAAAAAAAATGTCTTGTTGTTGAGTTTATTTATGCATACTTAGATTTTAACACTGTTTTTAGTTTCTGCTAATATGTTTAATGTATCTTTGACCTGAAATAAAATAACAGTAAGGACTAGATGCCTTTTACTTAAAAATTAAAACTATCATCCACTTAATATTTAACCTACCAAACTCGAAATCCATTTCGCCCCTCTAATTACGCCGCAAACAAACCGAAACAGAAATAAATAATTAATTACACAACCTGAAGCGCAGAACCCTTCCCGTTTAGGGGCCAGATGTTAACAGACTCCGAACAAACCCCAAATATCTTGTAAAGCCACCCACCGAGTGCGTCCGGGAACTTGAACACAGGTAACACGAACTTACTCAACCTTATCTCCTATGTAGTAGGATTTAATGTTTACTGCAGATACGGAATGTGTTCCGACTTTATCGCTACCAGAAACTGTTTCTTCTTTATATTATATCGTAAGATGCGCATTTGCTTTGTAAAAGGACTGTTGAAATGTGAAATGAATATAAAATTCAACTTTATGTCTTTAACACAAGTTTTACTTTCGAAGGTAAGTGTTTGTACTTGTGACGTTATGGATGGCGGTGCGGTATGATATGATATGAAGGCGAGACAGAGAGGGACAGAGCGCAGGCTCCTCGGCAGACGTCGCGGTTGCCATGGCACCGCATCGATCTCTCCCCTCGATGCAGCCTCTTGTATCCAGGTCATTCAGTGCCTTCCGCTAACCTACAATCATTAAGTTTTGTTAGGCCTTGATATTTTTCTTCAACTCAGGGTTTAAAAATTGTTAAAATTTATAGGTACTAGTCCACCAACTTATCTACATAACTTTTTCATCTTCATCATTATCGTATAGTTTAGCAAGGGATAGTACGACGCTGCATTGCGGCCGCACTGGAGCGACACGACCGGGGTACCTCTCGCTCACATGACACAGTCGCGCGTCGTAAAGTGGCACATATTGTTGCGTTTCGTGTAATTGCATATGTCGTTGCGTTTCGTGTAATTTATGAGTAACCGGTGGCCCATTGGAGGTGATGAGGAAGGGAAGGCCACGATAACAATCGTGCGAGTGTTATTTGGCGTCGGCAGTGGTCAATGGGCTTCAATTTCTCGTTTGTCCCCCTAGACTATCAAAAAATATCGTGAACATTTGCCAGCTGACCTATCCGAGGTCCAGATTAGCGATCCTGAAACCCTTACAGTAGACCTAGGTATTTAAATACTCTCTCGGATAGGCTTTTTATGACGAAATTTATCGTAACTAATCCATCACATGGGTGCATCCTGACCTATATGTTTATGATGATTTGTAAGACTGCAGAAACATATTTGACGGAGTGTATCTTTTATTTATTTAAACTTTTCCATGTAGATTCATGACATAACTTAACAGTAGCATTAAAACTACTTTTTACGGATTTTATAGCGGTTTATTTAAATGTTTAACTCGCTCGAGGTTTCAGAAGGTTTACAGCAACCGTGGGATGAGAGAGGATGAGATGGCGGTCTCAGTCCACCCGTGACCATGGTTGTTCCGATGTTACAAGTAATGACACACCGACGTGTCACAGAATCTGCGGTCTGTGAGCATGCTGAAGTTGGCCACTGACATTACACTAGATTTGATAAAGCGCAAATAAATATAAGCGTGATGCTATTGAAATTAAAAAAGACATCCAAATTTCAATAGAGAAGACGGCTGGGTTCTATCCTCTGCTTGGGATCCAGTGATAAACACAATCAAATCAAAAACTAAACATAACACCACAAGTCCGCAATATATAGTGGTGTTTGCCTTTATAGGAACAACAAAATAATTATAATTCATCGGTTACTAGTGATATCGGGACATCGGTCACCTTTGTATAATGTGACCATGGTTGCTGTAAAGCTTCTGAAACGCCGATGTGGTTAATGAATAACATTCGCGTAAACTTAAAACATCAATGTAACTTAACAGTACTTATATCACTGGAAATTCTTAATTAATTTAGTTTTACATGAATGATTATTAGATTGTATCTTACTGGAAGTCTTTTGTAGTATAAAGACGTCCTAGCCGAATTTCGGCCACGGCAGTCATCTCTATAGAGACTAGTCAACTGCGCAGGTCACGTTATAGTGCACAAGTGTGTGCGCAGGCACAAGGGCACTTCCTGTTCTCCTATATCGATCCCATCTACCGTCTAACTTAGAGAAATTATGTGCAGGACCAACTGATTAACGTGCTCTCCGAGGCACGGACGTGTAACACCGCCCATTTCCTTACTCCGGACTGTTTTTAGAAATTGAAAACTCTCAATAACACTATGGTCTGGCGCGGGACTCGAACCCAGGACCTCACGACTGTGGTTTAACATGCTTACCACTAGGCCAAGAGGCAGTCAAATGTAGTGCTACGACACTAAAACTAAGTTGCTAACGAGCAATCGGAGCATTTTCACAAATACCGACGCCAACTATAGAGAACGACCAATCGTATCTAATTTTGAGAATGGGCTTCAGTACCTATAACTAAACGACCGTCACCGGCCTGTTTTTGTTCATAGTATTAGGGGCAAACGAGCAGTATTTGGCTCTACAGTAATTTTTATCGCATTAACTTTACAAAATTTTACATAATTTAATTCCAACCCTTTGGGTTACACACATAACCATCAGTTAACTTATTAATATCTATCTACTGACTACTTGTTATACATTCGACGTAAGTAAGAGCCGAACTGAACCGGTACGACTGGGGTCACATGACACGGTCGTAAAGACACAGCTATGCTGTCGCGTCTCGTGCGGACAGGTACACAATTTTAACACTGTCAAACATATTATGACGTACAGCATTTGGCTTTATGTGTCTATAAAAAGTTTCACGTTTTACGTTACAGTCAAGCTGTATTTGTACTCGAATGATGTCTATATAATTATGATCGGATTTCGGTCTCCGGGCGATCCCTAGTGATACTGTTTTTGGCATTCTTCGTGAGTCTTGGGTCAAGCCCACCAGTGGAACTCGAATAGAAA
Source organism: Eumaeus atala (assembly GCA_017140195.1). Lineage (NCBI taxonomy): Eukaryota > Metazoa > Arthropoda > Insecta > Lepidoptera > Lycaenidae > Eumaeus > Eumaeus atala. The sequence continues at coordinate 272,267 of JAFELO010001431.1, forward strand.
AACAGCGTGTTGTTTCACGTTGGCGTAGCCATATACGGCGCACGGAAAAAATACTATACTTTCCTTTCTGTTTAAACAAGACGACGAGATCTCACTAATCGAACTAAATAGAAATAAACGTAATAAAATAAATAATAATTATAAAAAAAAAGAAAAAATACTAATGATAAATAAATGATAATAAAATTTTGATGATCGACGGTTACGGCAAAGGTTGCGGGTTTGAATCCCAGATCATGGATGTTAATAAATATGTTATATGTATCACTATAATAGAAATCTTAAATATATGAAATTTCTCTGACACAAGTGCTTACGGGACTCAGCACACGGCCAGGATAGGAGCGATAAGTCCAGGTGTGGTGATACTGTGGATATCTTCAAGCATCTGGAATAGTCTAAGGGTCAATTAAATATAATTGTAACTTTCACAAAAATTACACAAAACGTTCAGGATACGAGCAACCGTTTTCTTTGATGTCTTAACGAAATGTCGACCCAGTTCTTATCTCAAAGACGTTCCTCGGAGGTCTGACTAAAGCAAGAGGCTGGACCTAATAAGGCCACTTGAGAAAACATGGCCGCCTTCACACCCTTGCGGCGTCTTTGACGTGACACAATGAGGGCAATTTGGGAAACGTAGCAATTTGAGTGGAGTCAGAACGATATAAATATTCTGCAAGTGAGTTGGGAATTGTTTTCTTTTGTGTAAAGTTGCTTTACACTCGTTTGACTTGCGAAGTAACCTAGTGAATGCGCGACGAGAGCGTTACGGAAAGTGTGATCGGAAGATGAGAGGGAGATACAAATTACATCGGTCGTGTTAATATATACATCAGTGAGAGGTGGAGTAACTTCCGGATTACAGTCGAAGTCTACCAGCACGACCAGGGAAGGATCTCACGCAACGCTGTCTTGTTTTTCGCGGTGTGTTTCCGGTGACCCATTGGAGGCGACGGCGACGATGGCGTAAGGCAACTGTGTTGAACAGTAAATTCCTTTTACGAAACTATAGGCTACATACCATGAAATTACAAAGAATATTACCTGAGATACGCGGGTGTTAACGCGGGGTGGTGCTAGTTTCAAAACAATATACGGAGCACGTAGTACGACGTTTTTCCGAAAGCCCATTATAATTTTTCATCATTTTTTTAGAGCTTTTCGTTATGATGATTGGATCAAGCATGTAGCTCACTCAATTTAAGCAGTTAAGCGGTGTTAGTAGGTCGTTCTCTTATATTGTAATGATGCCGCTTCATGACTACTATCGCTGCAGTCAACTGCATTACTTTATATCGTATAAAATAAGGAATGTTTTCATTATTGCTTAATATCTTCTTAGAATTAAACTTCAGAAATGTAAACTACAAGAGATTATGGGAGAAGACTTTTTAAAAATTTTAGTTATAAATTAATATGTTATACTATTGATTTATAAAAAATTACAAGATACATGATATCATACTGAGTTGTCATTCTAAAGCATCTGTCATTGTATCTATATTTTTACGTGATTTTAAGTAGTTTTTACAAGGAAGATTTTATTTGAAAGAAGTGCATAATTTGAACATAACAATAAGCGAACTCCACTTACGCGCATGATCTTAAGTTGTTTCTACAGAATGCATAATTTGAAATGTGCACATCTCTCATACGGACGGTATTGAGGCGCTGACTGCGGGACTTGTCACGTGTGTTACATTGTATTTCAATTTGCCGAGCGCCCATGATGACCGCCGCAACCCCTCATTATGCGCACTTGGCATGTTCATTAATCATATGAAAAAAGACAAAACTAGTAAGGTACGGTATCTTGGATCGGAGTTCATTAAAAACTCCGGTCTCTCTAATGACTGACCGCTCGTGTGTCACGTAACGCTAATATTTATGTAAATTGCTGAGAATATGATTAGTCGCGTCGCCTCCCCCCTGATAATCATATTTACTGCCCCCCTGCCCCCTAGAGCGAGGGGGGGGGGGCGTGAGCTGACGCCGCCGGTTTCCTTCGGTGTCCGACTTCTGAGGACTTACGTTAATATGTTTATGATGTCTGCTACGAAGTTTGACATAACCGGTTCATTTTGTAATGGATATTTTGTACATAGATTCCATAAGGGCTGTTTCACAGGTTGCTATTGTAGTGTCAAGCAGTTAGTCGACATTTAACTCAACACTAATTAAATGTTTCTTAGTCATAATTTATTTATTGGAACACGTGAAACCGAATTTTTTAGTTTGTTTGCCAGTTAAGTGGTGGTGAAAAGCAGAGCAACACATCGGCATAGTAATTATGTGGATATTTATGGACATTGGTAGTCGTTAAAAGGTATCAACTGTTTTTTGCCCCTTGTAATGTGTAAAAAAAATTATAGGCAAACCAGGACTTTTATAAATATATGTTAATTAGGTCCTAAGTTTATTAAACACTAGTCCATATTTCCCGCAAATAACTGGGGTCAGATTATACATAAGACCTTCCTCGGAAATTGTTTTATACAAGTGTGAAAATCGCATTAAAACCTGTTTAAAGAGATTGATAGAATTGATCACAGACAGAAAGCTTTTGCGCTGCACAATTATTTTGAGATGTAAACATGGACAAAGACATCCCCACAACCACCATGTTATCCTTCATAAAAACGCTCTGGCTGTGGGGATAATTCTACTGCACCTATCTTTATGAACCTAAAAAAAAACATTTTATTATGAACGCCATCTATTAACTACTGGTATACTCAACAGGCTCACTATCTGAGGGGCTAACTACTACCTACATAGTACTACCTAGTAAAGCCTGGATCACTCAATCCAAGTTTTCGTTTAATTCTCAATTTTTTTATAGTATGCGGGACAAACGAGTAATCGGAGTCTTTTAACGACTACCGACGTCCATGAACATCAGTATAATTATGCCGATCCGTTGCCTTTCTTTACACCCCCGCCCCCAAGGGGCCACCGGCTACTCACAAACCGCACGAAACGAAACACCTACGGTGTCGCGTAGGTGTCACTTTACAGCGGTATCAAGTGAGCGAGACTTACCTCCCCGGTCGGTGCCGGCCTAATTCCGTTGCGTAGGAGGATGTAGTGTCACGCATGGCACTACCTCCTCCTATGCAGCATGGCGCTACCTCTTCCTAAAATGAAACTCTGAATAGGGACATATATCTGTTTAAGAGAAGATTAATAAGTGAGTAAAGTAAAGTATATTGCGTATCACGGTTTTTTCAGGTATAGAAAAATAACCTACAAGAGAAGCATTTTCTTTATCGTGACAAATTTGGGGCGAGGGTGGTGGGAGGGATTGGGCCAAGGAGGATAACTAATTTGCATGTTATACTGATGTTTACGGGTGCTAGTGGTCACCAAAAGGCTGTGATTGCTCGTTTGTCCAATTACGTAATTTTTTCGTTTCTTCTAGTTTAAAATCACGACTCTGAAGAAAATTCAAATGCGTGTTTCAGCACATACACTACTGGAGGTTGGTCCTTAGGAACTCATGTGATTTTAAAGCCGAAGGCATTACCGCGGTAAAGCGTCACGCTGGTGTTACGCTGGATTGCTCGATCGCTGTTTCATTATTATTATAAGTAAGCAGATTTACTGTTTTGTGTCTCTTTAACGGATTTCATCGCGTTTCTTTAGATTTTCTTGTGGAATGAGACAGAATCACCGTCATGGACGAATATGCCTAAAATCCTTGTTCAGTCCTTTACAGACTACTAATTAGCAACAATACTAACTACTGATTACTAACAGATTTACTGTGTTAGTTGATCTACAATTAATTCTGTCGTGGTAACTATCTGAGTATTGTATTTGTAAGTTTTAATAAGAATGTTGAATAAGAGTGTTTTTATAATGACTATAAGTTTATAGTAGTTGGTGGCAGTAGCAGTCGGCAGAGAACATGTCGTGTCGAGTGGGCGGCGGGGCCGGGCGAGGCGCGCAGTGTACAGTCACCGCCGTCGAGACAGCGCGGCCGGACACTTGCGTTTCCTCAGTGAAAATCGCTTTCCCCGCGGTCTGCGGCGCGCGTGAACAGTGTCCCGCCGACCGCTCGCCTGACACGCCGCGCGTCATCCCGCGGGACAAGCGTACGATCCCTGCGCCCGCCCGCGCACAACTGCCGATCCCGCCCGAATCTCGCTTGCGCACTCCAAATTCAATTTAAAATTAGAACCATCGATTTAAAGTTCGAATTATAAAAAAAAGAGAACCATCGATTACATTACATCTTTGATGAGAATTTCTAAATTCGAATATCCAAATAGAGAATCGATTTGTAATTTACATACTTGAAGTGGCGGCTATGCGATCCAAGGCGGTGGCGAGGAGGCTACACTCTCAAGGTAATAACTTTTCATATATATGCGCCGTAGGTACTAAAGATAAGCCGTGATGCGCTGAGCGCCGCCATTGGTTCATCCCTCCCCCGCCTGACAAGATAGCGAGGGACATCCTCCGTGCCGCGCCACGCTAAAGTCGACCCAACTCCATTGACATACGGATAAGTTTAAGATACACTTAGATACGGAGGGACGAGCCCTCTTTTGTCACTTGTCATTGGATGCGCCTCTGAGCTTTTCATTATTTATTTACATTATGTAGCGGTTCGATTAGTATATATGCGGTTTTCTCTATTATATTTCTCGAACCTACTAATGTGTCTGCTGTATAGTCTTTATGTAGAACTCAAAGAGTTTTTTTACGATTTACACAGTTAAAGGGTACACTTTAGGCTAGAATCACAAAGAAGAAATTAGTCTATTTATTTTCAACAATATTAAAGTATTTATATTTTTATGTTGAAAATTCTGTATTTGTTATTTTGTATTTAATATAGTTATATTAAAACTACTTTAACGGCTTTTAACGTGGTTTATTTAAGTATGTTCATAGTTTTATTTTAATGAGTAACACTTACGTGTAATTTAAGAAAATATTATTTAAAATAATGTTTTTATAGAGAATCACAATTATTATGATATTTTAATGAACAACTTGTTCATTTTTTATATAATTTGAGGGGCAAACGAGTGATGGGTGCCTCCTATGACTACCGACGTCCATGAACATCCGCATAATTACTAAGCCGATGCGTTGCCCTCCTGCCTCCTCACCACCAATGGGCCAGATAATACATGGTATAACATGCAGTTGATGTGTATTTCGAGAAGACTTTTCTCACAGTATTACAGCAGTTTGATGTGATGGCTACGATAGCGCGTTTCGTGCAGGCTACGAGGACGCACTCTAGTATAGCATGTTCCTCTACGTATCCTTTTACGCACTAGTGGCGTGAGGCGTAGTAGCGCATGAAGATGTCTATCGAATTCTATTCCTCTAAAACGTATCGGTCTCCGCTAGTCACAGGGACTAGAACTGGGCTCGCTGGTCTCGACCGTCACGCCCACTAGTGGTTGAAGAGGGAACGTTTCGGGCATAACATTAGTGCTTAACCTACCAACCAGGCAGAACGATATTTTCGGTGCTTATCGACATTTTACCCGTTTAATGTCTAAATTGAACACTAAGTAGGTCGATGTATTTCAATTTTTGTCTCTATATTTCATGTCCGGAGTTTCTGTCAGTAGAGTAAGCATATAAAAGATGATTGCACGCCCGTATGATCTTTATGCAAAATCTAACTGAGTGATAATTAAAAGGCGCACTTCGCCTCCGAGCTATAAAGAAACTTAACATTGAATTCAAAATCAACAAAATGTGATTATATTCTTGATAAAGTAGCCTTATGTTAGGAAAAAATGATCGATCGATCGGATCGAATCGGTCCAGTCGTTTAGAGCCTCTTCGAACAAACTGTCATAAAAATACCTACATATAATATGAGTAGTTGGGACATTTTAATTGTACATCTAATTCATTAGAATTTTTTTTCGCTGGGACCTACTACTGGTTGGCGGCGCTTTGTCCAGCCTCAAAGTTCGTCTGACAAGCGAAGACTTTTGTGTCTTCAGGAATTCACTAGAACACTACGTTCGTTCTTTTATAGCATGGTAAGACAGAGCCGGAACTATCGGAGTCGGAAACTATTGACATCTATTAACATCAGCATATTACGCAGATGCGTATTCATAATGGCCAGGTGGCCTATTGGGGGAGAATAGGAAAGGCCAACGAATTTGCCTAACTATAATGTAGATGTTTACGGTCTTCAATGAAGCAGTGAGTGAATGTATTTCTATTTATATCCAAAGGCCGGCAACGCATCTGCGAGAGCTCAGGAGTTGCGAATGTATGTGGGCGTTCGTGATCACCTACCTCCTTTGCAACAAAAAAAATACGAATGCACAATTATAACTTCACGCCCGTTATGCCAGAGGTACCTTCCACACGCCGTGTTCTGTCTGTTTGCCCGTACAATTCTAATTTCAAAGTTCCCGCAAGTTTCACGTGTAATTCAAATACAGCCGGCTTCAGGAGCGGAATTAGCCCCGTGTATTCATGTAAAAAATTTTTGCTTCTCTCTGCGTTTTCCTTTTGTCGCGTAGTTCTTCACGATGTTTATTTTTTTTGCCCACGTGTCTATTTATATATTTATATACACATGCTTATTTATCTATGCATATTATAAAACAACGTCCCCAAAATGGTGTGTATGTGATCGGTTTTATTAAAATCTACTATACGGATTTCCGTGCGGTTCTCACACATGGATAGAGAAATTCCAAAGGATTAAATTTGTTAAGGCAGCCCCTGTTAGTCTCAGGCCAAGCCGGGGCAGATTCCAACAACATTCCTAGCTTTCCAGCTAAGCAAGGTTGAATGTCTAAAAATCTGAGAGTTTACTTACATCACGAAAGTTTCCTTTCGCCAAATTTCAAGTCTCTAGATACAGTAGAGTCGGCTGTGCGTTGTCAGTCAGTC